>VZRL01005455.1:346706-382146 GCA_013397895.1 Origma solitaria
CTTTCCCTTTCCCTTTCTCTTTCCCTTTCCCTTTCCCTTTCCCTTCCCCTTTCCCTTAATACCATTAATAAAAGGAAATTAATATAGGAAGATGAAATGCATTAATGTTGTTCTAATAATTTGCCTTTAACCCAAGAAAGACAGAAAATTCAAAGATAAGGCTTCCAATTAATCTTTATCTTGTAACATAAAAGCACTGATTTCAAGCCTTAACAACATTGCAATTATGAAGGCACAGGGGGAATGTACTGTGGACATAGTCAAAGTTTTAATCCTAAATATGTCTGGCTCTTGTGAATTTCTCATAGCTTTAAAATTTAACATCATTTCTGTGTGTGTTATAAACATATGTGTTCTTGACCCACTTCAAAAAACAACCACAAGTGAAATACCATTCTCATTAATCATTCAAGTGCTTTGCAAGAAGATTGCATCTCAAGAGATGACTTTTTCAGCGAAGTTTACACTATTCAGCTTCATTTCATTATTTTTTACATATATTGAGTTGCAGATGCTTACTGTTCAGAGCATTAGTTTTAGAGTTTATTCCCATCCTTTCCATCCTAATGCATATATTTTCACTTAATATCCTGAAGAGAAAAAATAATTTCTATGTAATTATAGTTTTGCAAAAAATTCATTGTAAACTAATACCTTGCAAATGAAATTCTATTTTCATCCTTTAATCGCTATGTAATGAGACTACAAAGGAGATGTTTGTACTGTGTTGAAATAGTAAACAGATGTAACAATAATTTTTCACACTTTTCACCAGATTTTTTTATTAATTTTTTAATGGGAATATGGATCTACACTAGTGACTCTCCTTGGAAGATTAAAACTTATTATCTGTTTGTAGATATTATTTTTTCTATTCATAATAGAATGTCATGTTATGTTGCAAATATTCTGTGACTGTTATTGGTGCTAATAAGACAGTATCATTTAAAGAATCATAGTCAATTAATCCTTTAATACATATATCTGTATATTAAACATTGAAAGCTAGCATTGCTGCACCACAGTTTCTTCATGGATCTAGCTCTAAAATCCATTACTCATGAGGAGCATACTCAATTCAGTGTTGAGCATTTTAAAATCTGTACTTTCTGTTTACCTGACTGTGCAATAAAAAGTATAAGGGGATTGAAAAATATCCATAGCTGAATATTTGTACTCAGCCTTAGGAAGCTGCATGATCCTCGATGCCTCAATATTTCTCAGACAAGGAAGATGCCCTTGATTCTTGAACTGAACAGTGATTTTGGTTTTTTACATAAGAGAAAATTAGATAATAATCTAAGCTTGTAAGAGCAGGCGGGGCAGAAAAATTTAAATTCAATATGAAAGATGCAAATCGTCAAGTGTAAGTCTTCACTACTGTTCTTGAACTAGTGAAGTTCAGTGCCTTCAGAAGGGTCTCCAGAATGACAGTTATTGCAACATTAGTTGAATATATTTCATAAGAAGTCCTTTTCAAAACTGACAGGATTGCTAGCATTATCCAGCATTAATGATTTTAGCTACTTCCTGGCTTAAGATATTTTATGATACTTATTAGTCTGCTAAATGATTACATTTTGATCCAAAATTTCCTTAGGAAATAAAATGAGGCAATTTCTTTTTTTTTTTTTTTTTTAATTATTTTTTTAAAAAATAATAAGTATGTATCTGTCAGCTCAAGCAATTAGCTCAGTTGGTGGTCGCCTCCCTTGCTGAGAGAGCTCGGGTTTGGTGTTCATTCTGCCAAAAGTTGCTTTCTCTACACACTCCGCAAAGGATGTGGTGACCCAGATGGAGCATGTTGGATCCAGGTGTCAGGCTGCAGGGAGTGCCAGAGCCTGGCACTGCTCTCTGAGGGCAGCAGAGACATCAGCTGTGTGAGATGCCATCAGGTCAACAACGCGCTCAGCCTAATGGCAGAGCTGAGAGATGAAGTGGAGTATTATGGACTCTGAGGAAGAGATTTATTGGAGGAATTGCACTCTGCCATGCCTCAGAAAAACCCACCCGGCATCCACTTCACAAGAAGCAATGGATCTCCCACCCTCTCATCACCAGGCAAAAGAGGGGGACCTTAGAAATGAAGGGAAGGAAGTGGGTTTCTGCGGGGCTGGCAGGCAAATCCCCTGCAAGGGAGGTAAGGGATCTGTGTGGATGAAAAAGGAACTCCTGTCATTACTCAAGCATAGGCAGGGAATACACAGAAGATGGAAGCAGGGTCAGGCCTCTTGGAATGAATATAGAGAGGCTGTCAAAGTAGAAATAAGACAAGGAACACCAAAGCCCATCTGGACTCAAATCTAGCCAAAGATGTCGAGGATGACAAGCAGAGCTTTTCAAATACATCAAGGAAACTACGGGCAGCATAGGCCCAAAACTAAATGGAGTGGGACCCTGATAATACAGAAGGCAGAGTTACTGAACATCTTCTTTGCATCAGCATTCACTGACAAGGCCAGCCCTCAGGAATCTCTGACCCAGGAAACTGGGGCAAGTGAATGATGGAAAGGAGGCCAATGTTATCCTGAGGTGCAGTAGGCAGAGCATTACCTGCAGGTTGAGGGGTGTCATTCTGCCCCTCTACTCAGCTCTGGTGAGGCCTCACCTGGAGCACTGTGTCCAGACCTGTGCTCCTCAGCCATGGAGCTCCTGGCGTGGGTCCAGAGGAGGGCTTCACAGTCGATTAGGGGTCTGGAGCATGTCTCTTTTGAGGAAAGCCTGAGAGAGTTGGGTTTGTTCAGTCTCTTCTTGAGATGATTGAGAGGGCACCTCATCAATTTCTGTAAGTGTCTGAGGGGATGGTGTGAGGAGAATAGAGCCAGGCTTCTCCTGGTGGTGCCAAGCAACAGGACAAGAGGCAACAGGAAGGAACTGCTGCACAGAAAGTTTCACCTGATTATGAGAAAGAACTTCTTTACTGTGTGAATGTCAGAGCACTGGAACAGGTTGCAAAAGAGTTGTGGAGTCTCCCTCACTGGAGATATTCAAGAACCACCTGGAGACAATCTTGTGCCATGTGCTCTAGACTGACCCTGCTTGAGAAAGAAGGTTGGACCAGATGACCCACTGTTGTCCTGTCCAATCTTACCCATTCTGTGATTCTGTATTTTGTTTTGCTGGTGTTAAAATACTCTTGACAGACACATTTTCTTTAAAATGTTCTAGCACCTGACTATTTTTGAACAGGGTCTTGAAATTTGGCAGGAGGTATGGGGCTTTAGGCAAAAATATAGATTTGAAAAGAAATTCTGCCAAGTCTGGAAAAGTCATAAGCATGCAAGAATCACCCTTCATGGTGCTGAGTACTTGATAGTATTTACCTAATAAGTTTCTGACTATTTTTCTCCTCAATAAATATGCTCTTATCACAGTTCCAAGTGTGATCAGACTGTGCACACACCAAAATATGCAGGAAATTAACATCCAGCTCAGAGGTAGGAGAGAACAGGGGGATTTTTCCTGATCTCATCTGCTCTGGATTAAGCCCTAGTTCTTGAATTAAAAGATGAGAATCTCCTTCTCCTGCACCATCCACATCACTGATAAAAAGAAATTATGAAATATTAACACCTTTGATTCAAGCATGTGGGGGATTTGGCCTGGAGAAGACATTAGACTCCTACAAAGCCTTACAGAATTATTATTAAAATGGAGTCAGAACCAAATGACTTACAATTCATGGTATATTGACCCCTTGTTGGCCAACAGCAAAATCCAAACCCAATTGCCCTCTCGCTCTTCCACACCAGCAGGATACGGGAGAGAATCAGAAGGGGAAAAATTACAAAAACCTCTTGGATCATGATACAGACAATTTATTAGGTGAAGAAAAGAAAGGCAAACACACAAGTGGTTCAAAGGCATTTACCACCTCCTGATGGTAACCCCTGATGGTAACCCCCTGATCAACCCCCAGCCAGCCCTCCAGCTATCTTTGAAAAACTACTCCCCTGCAAGCCAGTTTTATTGCTGAGCACAATGTCGTATGTCATCAATATTCCTTTGGTTAGCTGGGGTCAGCTGTCCTGATTCTGTCCTTTCCCAGTCTCTTGCCGACCCTCAGCCCACTGCCTGGGCAAGGCAGTGTGAAAAACGGAGAAGTTCTTGGCATTCTGTAAGCACTAATTAGTAATTGCTAAAACATTGGTGTACTAATCAACACGGTTTTGGACATAAAAGTAAAACACGGCAACATATAGGATACTATGAAGAAAATTGACTCCATCTGAACCCAGCTGAGCAGAGAATTCTACTGGTCTGACTGAAAACTGCTAAGCAAAACCGGAATCAGGGAACAGAGACTGTAACACACTGAACAGGGAAGCTCTCCACAGCATGAACTGAGCTTACTTTTCTCTCTCAAGTGAATGGTCTAAAAAATTATTTACTGCCAACCAATAAATTTTTTGCTTATTTTTTTACAAAAAGAGAATTATTTATTTACATATTGGATTTTCTGAATTAATGTTTCACAATTATATTTTAGTTATTGACAACACATGAAAAAATGAAAGATCAGGAACAGTTGTCCGGTAGTGAAAAGAAACACAATATTTAAGAAACATCTATACATTTTGGGTCATCAAATTTGATATTCATTGCATGAATTTCAGAGTGCTTTGTACTATCTCATACTTCACATGTTCAAAACAGATCTCACTTCACTTGCAGCTGAGACTCCTCAGCAGTTCATATTTTAAGATTTCTAGTTATGCTGTTACTAAAAAAATAGTTCAAGCTATTTTCCTAAGACAATTAAAGAAATACCGTGTCAAAGACACAAGATGTAATTCCAGTTGTCTGAGAAAACATCTGGTTTTTTACTTCATTTTTTATGTCCTGAAATGAAATAATGCAACTTCATTTTAAAATATGGAACACGAGATATATGAAGGCGAAACTTATGAATGCCCCATAGATGATCAATCAGTCCTGAAGTATGAGGGATGCTGCAATAGTTTTTCTTTTCAAAGTAGAAAGACTCAGACAGTACCCCATGGTACAAGAGCTTTTGGAGCTGAGAAGAATAAAAGTTGCCCTGTTGAATGCCAGTGATATGAACATGGGACAGTTGGCCTGGCCAAGATGTTCCCATGAAGGCTATCAAGCGCTGCCAAAAACATCAGCCACACATATGTCTGCTTTGTACTATGGGCACAGCCTCAGAATATTGGATGGGTTTTTCACATTCAAAAAAAATGTGAGTCCCTTAATTAGTGTCTTCTTCTTTTCTAGTCAGTGTCATGTTTTTGTATGTTACTAATTGTACCATCAGTGAAACTGTGCAACGGTACTAATAGAAAAACAGCAGTTTTATCCTGGAGTAACATTACTATTAAACTGAACATTGGTACATAGTGAACACCATTTCTAACTCTCATTTTGATTTGCATCTTTCAAGGAATGATTGTTCAGGTAAGAGGAATTATTTGTACTAAACTTCAAATTCACTTTACTTGATATTATCAGCTAAGCCTTTGAAAGAACATTAAAAGCACCTGTATTTTAAATTGCAGCTGATAAAGCAGCAAAGCTCTTGCTGAAGATAATGACCTAAAAAGGGATAACATCACAGTAGAATCAGAGACTGCCACTCAATTGTCTATTCTGCCATAAAGAAATGTGCTATTATTTCTTGATTTAAGATTATGAAGAACACTGCTCAGGTAATATTCACTTTTTTTGGAAAGATTTTTATGTGCAGCATCAGATAAACAAAATTCTATCTTCTAAGGCTGCTGAAAACCTATTGAACACAACAAAATCCTTCTGTCTTTTTAAAAAGTCAAACAGTAAGCTTTCTCACACTATAAGCACTTTAGCATGTAATTTAAATTCCTGAACTCAAGCCATAAATAGAGGTCTCATTGAGTTTTAAGATGACTGAAAGAAGAAAGACATTGTCCAGGGTTGTCAGCACTGCAACAGCAGAAAATAGGACAAATGTACAATTTATTGAAAGCAATTTATTCATAACAAACAAAAAAGGTAGCCAGCTACTTTGAAGAAAGCAACCATCTCTAACTTGTTCAAGGGACATTATGATTTTGAAAGTCTCTACCTTTAGACAGTAAATGTAATCTTTTTCAATATTTAGAGAGCAGTTGTATACTCTATTTATAAAAGATGAACTTATTAATATTTAAAGAAGTAAAACAAAGGAAAAAAATCAAGTAAAATCCCTGTGAAATTGTTCAGTGTGCATATACCATCCATGTAGGTGGTGAATATAAGATGTTCCTTTACACTTATACATGAAGCATAATAGGAAAAAGTCACTAGAGAATATAAAACAGAGCAGGAAAGCCCAGACATCAGCTTTAACTGAGATGATGATTTTTTTTCTTATGCTAAAAAGCAAATAATGGCACAAATTACATCTTTTTTCTTTGTCATTCCATAGAGAACTGATAACCAGAAATGTTGGAGCAATTTTCCTTTGCTTATTACAGATTAGTGCTGAGTGAAATAATGACTGCTGAGGGGAAAAATTATTCAAAGTTCATGGAGTTTTTAGCAACATTTGATCTAGTCAATGGTACTTTTGTCTACTAAAACACACTTAAATAGCATATGTTATTTTTTTAAAAAGCGAATTGTTTTTTACTAATCTTCAAGGTATTTTAAGTATGTATACAGATAAGTTTTAGGACATGCTACTTTTGTCTTCTAGATAAGAACTGGTTTTGATTTCAAATGAAAGACAGCTGCACTTTGCACTTACTACTCTTTGCCTTAATAAAAGCATATTAACATCAGAAAAGTGTCTGGTATTGTAGAATACTTGTGGAATACTGAAATATTTCCTACCATTTTATAAAAAAATTAGGAAATTAATTGTTATGATATCATTAAAGGCTTTAACCTGTGGTGATGAAACTTGAAAAGTTCACTGTTCTCAAAATTCAAACTCAAATTAGTTTCAAAAGGAAATAAAGTAAGAATAAAGAAAATTTTAAAAGAGGCTGGAGGTGAAGATGACTGTTTAAACTGATAGATCTAAATTTTAGGTGGTTGTCTCAGTGGGAGAGGTGAGGAAAAGTTTGGTTCTCAGAAAGCAAGGTTTAAAATCTCTGGTTCATCAGTGAAAAAGGGGTGGCATTTCTGAAAATCCCCGTCACACTTACATTAACTTCAAAAGCCCTCAGTTAAGTAACTCATTATATCTAAGATAGATACCTATCTATCTATAGGCAATTCTTTCTACTCAGGACTTAATCTGTCTCATCTTCTTCTAAGATGGATACCTAAAGATGGCTCTTTCAAAGGAGATGTACCAGTGCTTTTTTACCTTTGCCTAACACGTCATACGAGAGAACTTTCTAGGAATTTGGGTTCTGTGTCTGCTGTATCTGCAAGGGAATTAAACTGTCTTAAGAGAATACTGAAAGGGCAAGTAGCCTGACACTTGAAGCAAGAGCTAGACTCTTGTCTCGAAGCGATTAAAACTGAAAAAAAATTAAGCCTATACGCTATTAATTGTAATACGTATTTGTATTATATGAGGTCAACCATGGGGGAAATAAAAGAAACTATTTGGTGAGATTCTTTTTAACCACTTGGAGTCTAATAGCCTCTGTTTCTTTCAGTGCCACGTTTCTTTACAGTCCTGGAGAGATGAAAAACTGACTTCCCAGAATTTAGAAGACAATTTTTTTTCTGCCTCAAAATGATTAAAATGTAAAAAGGAGCCTTTCAGTATTCTCTGAAAAGGGCTACAAGCCAACAGGGATTTTGAAGAAACCGAACAGTGCTAGGAGCTAAAAGATCAGGAGTTTTTTTCCAGAATGCCCTTGTAGATCTCAAAGTATGTTTTGCTGGGCCCTAGTCAGGTAGAGACATAAGTATGAAATAGATAACTATGTTCCTAAAATAAATACCACTAAAATGTATGAAAGCAATGAAGATGACAACTAATCCTTTAGATGCCTTCCAACTTAGTCAGGGCTGTAAAACGATACAGACATATGAAGCAGCTGTTTAGAAATTAGGCTGGTCTTCAGGTTTCCTTGATAAGATTTCAGCAGAACCAACACCATTCAGAAATTCACTGATTTGTTTTAAAGATATTTTTAGAAGCAAGTAAGTAATTTGAAGCAAGAGATAAGGTTACCTTTCAGATCAAGTATATCTAAATTATATTGTACACTGAAAAGTTAAGCACACAAGAACAGAGGGAAAGAAGGCATAATGCAGTCCTAGGAAAAAAGGAGAATGATTTTATGCATATTTAAATGGATTTTTGAATAGCTACTTTTTCATCAGCCTATGACTGTACTATGACTGAATTTCTGTAATTCTTTCATCTTTAATTTGATTAAAAAATAGCACTAATCCATAAAGCAATGGAAAATGGGACATAGTCCTCAATCACTTATATTTCATTGAGTTAGGCAACAGAATGAAAGACAAAAATTTAAAGGTATACATACATTACTAAGTCTACCAAATAGCAGTCTTATTCAATATGTAGGTATGTGAGCAATAATTTTTAAAATTGTCACAACTTTATACCCTTTCTGAGTGTGTCTGAGGAAGTCACTGCACTGATAAATGGATGCATTCTCCAAAGTTACCAAGCTCAAGCACATTCTAATATTCCTTAAGCATAAACTTCCTTAAAATCTATACCGGGTTGACAATGTGTTTTGATGGACCTTACCAAACTCTGATTATCGATAGTATTCTTCCTTTGCAAAAATTAATCACCTGTTTAAAAATTCCCAAATGCTAGAATGTCAGAAAATGAAAAATGATGGAATCTAGCCCATCCTCAGCTAAGGTATAAATCTTCATTTCTTGTTAGCAAATACCTGACAAATACTCCCGCCCCTCAATATGTAAACATGTCAAAAAGTCAATATAATATCTTTTTAGGAGACTGTTTTGGATAGAGTCTATAAGAGATAGCTTTTTGTAATAACTCTGGAATTAGAGCACAAGTTTAAAACCAGCCTGTGTATACACAGTACCATTCCAAAGAGAAGTGGGATCATGACTCCATCCTGATCAGCTTCTTCCCCACTTCCTCTTTACAGTTCAATTTTTTCTGTGCTAATAAGAATATATTTCTGTCTCTGCCTGTTCTCAGGTAAGTGAGCAAGATGAGTAGTCTGTTCAGAGGAAAATGGTTTCATGTGTTCCCTTTTTTCCAGCATTGGCACACAATAAAGCAAATGAGCCTGAATTTAAGGGTTTGCCTTTTCTGTGAGTGGTGACATTAGTATTTACATATTACATGTCTTCATTAACACCTGTTAGAATGAAAAAGTATAAATATATATTTAATACTTCAGAAAAAAGATGTATGGAGGTATCCGAGAACACTTGTAATAAACTAAGGTTATATGCTGCTTACTTGTATGAATAAGGAAAAGCAAATAAAGGAGATAACCTTTCTGCCCTTTCTTTCTCTGATCTCTGCAGTATAACAAGAGGGCAAAAGTTATGAAGAAAAGTAATTTTGTTAATTAGATCAACTTGATAAAGTTGGCAAAGAAAAATTTTTTTTTCCTCAAAAGCCTTTTTTTCAGAGATAAATAAGCACCAAGACCTCTTTCTCTGAATTGCTGTCTAGGGAGTAAAGGATGTGAAGGGTTCCTTCCCTGCATGATGTTTCTGCTGCTGCACTCAGCAAGACAGCAGACAGCAAGGTGTAAAAGTTCCAAAGTCACTTACCTCCATTAAAGTTATACTGTGATATTGCAAATGTTAATTGCTATCTGGTGCCTTGAAGGTAGAATCATCCTTTCTGCTGTGCTTCCACTAAACATTGCAATGAGTCCTCTTGACAATAGTGACCGAAGGACAACCAGTCTCAGCTCATGTCCTCCTTCTCTCTGTTGTCTGCTTGCCCCAATGTCTGAACCATATTGTCAAATTTAATTCAGGTCAAACAAGACAGAAACAGGGGCTAGAGCCATGTTTCCTAACACAGCATGTTCATTTCAGTAATGAACAATAGCAAGCTTGTTTTACAAATATATTTGATTCCTGCTAACAAGTAGAAACTGGTCCACACTGCCTACCAGCTTTTCCACAAGGATCTACACACATGCAAGTTTTCTTCAGAATCTTTTCAACAGGCTATTTCACCATATTTTAAAAACAAATATTCACATGCAAAATATGGCTTTTAAAGTCCTATGCAACACTGAGACATCACAGTACAGTCTTACATAATGTGTGATAATCAGTGCCACAACTTGGAGTAAACTATGTTTAAAGATTCTACAAAATGTCAAGACAATTGCTCCAATTAAATTTCTGTTATGAATGGGAAGTTAATCCTTTAATTCCCAAGAACCAATTTCACACCAAAATAGGCACAAATACTATTCTAGAATTTTTTAACTATACCCTGTCTCTGATTTTACTCCATTTGCTGTGTTATATCTAAATTTAGGAACATATTGGCTCTGTATAATAAAAAGAAATAGAAAATTCCTGAGATGATAATCAAATTAGTTTCCTTCAGTGCTGAGAAGCAGCAGAATACATAGGATAAAATGGCATTGCTATAGCACAGGAGTCTGAAAGGTCTAGAGTCATTTGTACTCTCTCATTATTATCAGAGTTTGCAGAAAGATACACCATGTCTTACAGATTATAGAAGATATCTTCAGGTTTTATCTTCTGATATAAAAGTAGGAAAGTTCAAACAGGTCCAAAATTCTATAATTAACAATACTGTATTACAGTGTTCTGAGAATGTGTCAAGTCTTGAAGAGCCAGATTGTGATCCTGGCTTTGTGCCCACACCAGGAATTATGAGGCTGTTCAGCATTCATACTGCCTACATTTGCTGCCTATATAACTGCTAGCAAGTTCGGAAGAAAGGAGCTTCTGTAGAACCCTTGATTTACCCTCTTTGTAGGTGCATAGAGATTGGCAAACCAGAAAATTGACCCTAAGTGGTATAGAACTCTCCAATTCATAGGAGTCCTATAAAGCGTCTGCTCTAAATGAAGGACTGATACGTACTGGCATATTTCTCTACCTGAAAAAGAGAGTGGGAAAGAAGTGTGAGAACACAGAAGTCTGTGGCTTTGAGTCATGATGAGACCTTTTTTTTAGGCTTGTACATTGTCGTTGTTCTTAGCCTGTGAGTCAATTCTAACTTACTCCATGCACTATATGGAAAGAACCATCTCCAGGCTCCTGGTATCTACAGTTCCATCTATCCTAATGAATGAAAGAGAAAGGTTGCTTAAGCACTAGACCTCTGTTCATCTACACTTGCTTATTTGGTAACTCTTTCCCTATTTATGCATTAGACTGCTCCAAATACTTCTCGTTAGGACAAGGCCTTCACAGGCTTTTGCAGACAGTTTTCTTCATGAGCTGATCTCAAAAGTCTATGCAGATAAAACTCTGTCAGATTTCCACCAGTTTTTCCTCCATATATTTTACACAGTATTTGAATATGGTCCTCACAGATTAATCACGCAGTCACTCATCATAAATCCACATCACACCTCAGAATTTCCAATAACGAGATCCTCTGAGTTTCCTAATATAAATTGCCACTCTAGGAACATGCAACATATTTTTCACATTAGTTCTGGCATTTTAGTCTGGTTGAAGATGGGGGAAAGCCACCTGCCACAAACCCCCAGACCTATAAATTAAAGATGATATCTCAGGGCCTTCAAAGTTTGGCTAAGAGACAGAATCGAGCACTACGCAGTACGGATCTGGTAAAGCCGTGCAAGACTGGCTATCTCTAACCAGCGTGAAAATGAGCTCGTCCTTTTCACTTGACCTCAGAAACTCAAAAACTCAGTTCTCAGAAACTCTTACTCCTTAACTGTTTCTTACTTGGTACTGTGAGCATAGTCATAAGTTTCTGCCCATTCACTGGCCATTATTATGTGTCTTTCCCCTGTTCTTTGTCTATTAACTTCTTAAGAAAAATATCACTAGTACAACACTGTCCTGGGAAAGCAATTTGTTGAATGTGGGGATCCATAAATACAACCCATAATTTTAAAAAGTAGACATTTACATCATTTTTGGATTTTTTAGACACTGTTTATCATATTCTACTTCAAATGCAGTAACAGATGACTGCAACAACTTCTAGTGCTATTGTGAAGGCAGACCTCTCTTTATAAGCTGAACACTCCAGTCGTCTTCCTACTCATTACATCCTACATGTTGTCAATCTTAGTTTCAAGAACTGTCAATCAGAATTTCAGGGGGTGATATGTGTAGCATTTTTTAACCACACTAAGGTGGGCATTTCTTTGATTTTCCTTTATTCTCTTGATTGCAAAGTGCAGTATGTGTCTTGCATACAAGAAAACACAAAAGTACATGGAAAACAGTATTTTGAAAATTGAAAAAAGAGCTTTGGTACAGTAACCCTTACAGCTAATAAAAATCTCATTGTTAGCCATGATTATTTTATACAGTGGTTCCAGATATTATGAATACATCTTTAGGCTTAGAGGTTATTGATTTAGTAACAGCAATTATGAAACATTTACAAAAGAAAGAAAATAAATGTCACAATAATTTGTTGAAGTATGTTATAACTTTTATAGTTATATCAGTATACGTAATCAAGATGTCAGGAGAAGAAATAGAAGAAACAGAAGAAAAAGGAGAAAAAGGAGAAGGAGAAGGAGAAGGAGAAGAAGGAGAAGGAGAAAAAAGGAGGAAAGGGTGGCACAGGAGTGGAAATAAAGACTGTATTAAATATATTATTGACTCAATATGCTATTTTTTATGTTTTAATACTAATACAATCATTGCTGCTATTATTTTAGATGCACAGATGTATCACGTAACTGTAAACTATAAGAAAAATGCTGTTCTTATTTAATTCACCTATGGAATTTCTGTGAAAGATTTTCTTTTTATTGTTTGAGGGAACACATTTTTGACAAATCTTTCAAACTCAAGAGGATTACCTGCTGCCATTGGTATCAGAAAATGGAAGTTCCACTTATCATTATAAAGCCTCTGATGACATGTAATTTAAATAACTTGACAGACTTGCTGAGCTGGTTTGTCTCAAAGGCATTAAGACTGACCAGTTGGTGATCTGTTATAGTGTTACAGAATTGATACTGATATTATTTCAGCAGCAGTATATACAGGAAAAAAGTCTTCAATAGAGAATAAATGACAACAAAATTGCTCATTCTATTCTGGTGCTAAAAAATATTTTCTTCCTGTCTTCTGCAGTTGCTGAACTTTTTCAGTGACGATTCATGACAATTCAGTGAGGTATTTCAGCAGCAGCACAGATTTCCAGTTCAGACCTCAATGACTTCATGGATTTTATGGGAAGTTAAGCCCTGATGGTAGATATTACAACTTTAAAAACTACATACTTACACAGTTTGAAACAGCAAAAGCCTTCATGTCTGACAAATGTTGCTTGTAATAAAAATATTTAGATACTCTTAACTACAGAGACTATCAGACGTTGCTAAAATTACCAGTGTTGCACAATACAGAAGGCAAAATTAAAGATTGTCAGTCACTTCTGTGTTTCAAAGAGCCTTATCAACTCTAAACCCACATCTTTTTAAAACTCTTTTCTGGGCCTGAAAAATTACTGACTTTATATAATGGGGTGTTATCATTTCTCTTCCAATCCTTGACCTACAGGATACCAGGAGAATTGACTAATTTTCTATTTGTCTGACTGTTGCTTCCTGCAAGGACTCTTTAACTATAATCTATTTTGTGGCTAATTCTTAGATTTAATTCCCTATATATTGGCATAACTGACAGAAGGAAGGCAGCTAAATAGCCTTCCAAATTGCTCACCCTAGTAAGGGTTAAAGGAAGTTAAGTACACAGAGAGTGCAGATATGGTACAGATGGGCTTTCACACACTAGATTTTTTGACACTGTTTTGCACTTTCTCAGCCTTTTTATCCACAACTAATTTTCAAGGTTTAATCGCTTTATTTCTAGTAAGAAGCAGATATCTGTTCCCCATCTAGGGAATCGTAGATGCAGAAATTCCCTGATTATACCTCGGTGTCACCATTCTCTGCATGCAGAAAAGATGGCCAATTCTAATACAGCTTCAGAATAGCAGGAAAATAATAGCTCATGTGACCAGAGTCACAAAGTACGAACTACTAAAAACATACTAAAGGTATGGACTGGAGCTAATTTCCAAGCAATAGTTCAGAGGCTGGTCTTTTTCTCATACCTGTTCCGAAATGTTCTTGACCTTAGCTCGCCTTGCCTTTCTAACTTTTCAGAGTTACTTAGAGATTTTTTGAAAAGGCCCTATGTAACAGCTGGATTTTTAATTCAGTGAGAGGCCTATGCATTGCAGTAAGGGACACTTAAAGGAATACAAGAATATGCAAAATTAAGTGGATATTGCACATTCTTTAACTCCTTCCCATTCTAGAAGGCAAAAGTGTAAGATAAATGGGACCATCTTCATCTGCCTGGGGTTGGTGTAGTATAAGTGAGAAATAAGACTTCAATTTGTTGTTGGTAACTGTCAGTAACAATCCTCACAAATCTAGTGCCAGTGTGGAACAAAGCTGATTAAGACTTCCTAGAAGCACACACATACCCCCGGAGTGCTTAAATAGAAGGAATTCCTGTTTCCATTTACTGAGTTATGGCCCCACCAAGCACTAAATTAACAGATAAAAATGGAAATTTCTCTATTAAATGTAAATAGAATAACTAGAAATATATTTAAAAGTACTCCAGAGTGGTGGTGTTTCAGAAACCATAAACTGCATATTATTTTTTCACTTCATAAAAAAGAGAAGTTAAAAAACCCCAAAAACCCCATAAGAAGTAGCACCCTTGGCATAGAAGAAAGAATAATTCTTAACTATCTGTCCAAATCCAATTGCAATATAGTATGATTCTTTTTAACCCAACTGAATTGCTTCCTGTTTGTGTTTCCTTTCAAAACATAGTTATACAGATACTCAGTAAATATACTGAGAGACAGCAAGTTTTTTGCATTTTAAAAATCCAGTTGAAAAACATGTACTGGAAAATCAATTAAATCTTGCAGGTGACAACAAATTCAGCAATTCTATAAAAATTTCATATTTATATAATAATCTGTGAGCGTAGGCAATTTTGAATTCTAACCATTCAGCATGGCATATCTCGTGAGGAGATCTTTTTAATATAGACTGTATGCCTTACTGCACTATTTTTTCCCTCTGACAAAAGCACCAAGTAAGAGAAGGTTCTCCCAAGTACTAAAATAGGCTGCAGCAAAGAAATTGGCAAAATGATGAAACACATACATGCCAGATGGCTGTGTTTCCATGTTCCAGTAGAAGGGTGTTATAATTCCATTCTTGACTGCAGTTCTTTACATAAAAGACACCAAAAATAGAGTGTGTTGGAAAACCACATTCGACTGTGAATATCACTTTTAGGAGTCCCAGCACACAAAAGAAAATGACTGCTACATCACAATTATTTAAAATGTTTAGCATCCCTTTAAAATAAAAAATTAAATACATGCTGTACAAAAATCTCTCTAAAGCTATCTAACAAAGAAACACTTAGTATGGCTTTGAGTCTGAACTCACGGTCCTTTTTCAAGAAGTTGGGTGTCTTGTTAAATCAGAGCACACTTACCTCTTGAGACAACGTAGTGTCTCTTGAGACAACCTAGTAAGCAAAACAAAATTTTCCTTTTTAAGCTTAATTGTCCTTTTTTCGCACAGCAACTTACACAGAAATCCAGAAAAGGGTTCAACTAATCAAGAGATATTAAAACCTACATCTCAGACTTATACCTCCTGTAAAGGCTGCTCAGCCACATATGTAGGTATTTCCCGACCTAAGCAAGAGCGTGCAATTTCTGTAGCATAGCAGACAAAACACTTTGTATATGGCCTGAATTTTGAGATCATTTTATACCAGAGATACACTGAACTAAAAACAAATTTGAAAAGCAGGCAGTTTGGAAGTTGTGCAGTTGGGTTCTTTCCTGCCTGTTATTCTGGCCAAAGCCCTCCTTCTCCCTCTCAGACAGTGTAACAGAGATTTGGTAATCCAAAAGCAGAATTCCTCTATTATGAATTAATGCTAATAGAGACATTCTGAAGTGTTGGTTTGAATGTAAGAATTTAATTTCAGCTTTAAAGTTCACTTTGATTGTCCAATATGAATCTGACTATGAATACTTTATTCTAGTGTCTGAAAATTCATATTCTACTGCTAGGCATATTCTTTCAACAGTATTTTAAGAAAGCAGAGTTTGAAATGACAAGATTTTCCAAAACACAGAAATACTTCAATTTTTTTACAGACACATGATTTCTTATGGTTAAAGAAATTGAAAAGGAAAGAAGTTTACAGTTTACAGTACATGTTCCCAAAAATTAACATAATTTTTTTTTCTGTCTGATTTCTATAAAGTGAATGAAGAAAATATTTCTGTTTAAAAGACAACTGTGAATTATACCATATAAGATGAACACTGGTAAAATTTACCATACTTAATGAAATAAAATTACTTACAGCAGTTGGATAAGGGGAAGGTAAAGAGATAAATACAATTTTCTAATGACTGGCTAAAACAAGACAAAAGTAGGATTTGGGGATAAAAACTGTGAAAAAAATTAACAAGGAAGTTAAAATTACGGTAAAGACAATGGAAAGAGTAACTTTGAAGTTTATTATACACAATATACAGAAAGCATGGTCTTTGAAAATAAGATCACCTTCTGGAAACAATAATTCACAATAAATTGTCATTTAATTTTTCTTTGCTGTATCAGAGTTGCATTGAGATTTGAAAAGTAAAGTATTTTGAGCACAAAAAGCTGAGTAAATATATGAGAAGTCAAAGACATTGACATCAAAATGTCTACAAAAATGAAAAGACACACGTTTTTAAAAAAAAAAAAAAAACCACCTACGTTATGCATGTCTTTGTGCAGGAATTTTGCAAAATTAACTCAAGATATGAGTATGGTGTTTCAGGGCATGTCTCCTCAGGACATCACTGCCATACAGATACAGTTGACAAGCTACATTGATCTAAGTCACCTTTGCATGCTGTCAAACAACTTAGCACTCCACTCCACTCTGCAGTTCATCAGCTGTTCACACTGCTTGCATGTCAGTTTGCTCCTGGGCTCTCTTTTGAACTGTCACAGCTAATTTTCTCTCAGGGAAACTTCAGGTGGGAATAATTTACTCCAAAGTAAACCTACGGGCAGTGCGAATAAGACTGCAGCAGGTTTGTCTGCACATCTGCTCCACCACACTCAGACACACACACAACACACACACATGTGCTCAGAGTCCTCCAGTGCAAAGCCAGACCTCCGCTGCCCAACAGTTCTCATATCATACTGCCAGCCATGCAGCACACACATTTGGTACCATTTTATAAAATTATCACTTGTGGAATAAACAGGGTCTTAGCCTTCCTCAGGCACCCTAAGGCCTTCGGGGATAGATGGTCACAGCAACGTAGATCACCTGCCATACCAGAAATAATACAGCTACTATTAGTGAGGTATAGTCCAGATCAGAAACCCCCTTACTCTCTGTTCTATTGCACTGAATACATTCATATTTAGAATACAGCAGGGGTCATATAAGAAGCCAGGGCTTGCTGGGTTCTGGCCTTCTCTATGCTGAGCATATACACTGGTAGTTCCTCAAATGGATACGCAAATTTAAAGGTGTAGCAGTTTAATATTCATCCAGAAGATGCTCCCAGTGCAGATGTACTTGTTGGTGGATTGTCAAATTTTTTTCAGTTCAGAACATAAAGACTTCATAGTGCCAGTGTCATACATAAAATATTGTATAACATTTTAATAAAACACATCTCAGAGTTATTTACAAAAGAAGCTACTATCCTCCAAATACTAACACTACCATGAGAAAATCCTACTGAATGCATGATGAGTTTTCCATTCTCTAACAAATTTTCCCATTCACAGCATAGGGAGCTGAAGGACACAGGTTGAAGAGTCTGAACACACAGTTCATTCATGGAATGAATTTCTTAAAAAAAACAGGTTGTATGTTTAAAATATTTAATATTTAATATTTAATATTTAATATTTAGTATTTAATCAGGCAGGGTCCCCAGGAAATAAATGTATATGATAATATATTAAAGACATCATGATTATCATAAAGACATCAGGACTAAATGAAGATTCTGATATTTCTATCTATATGAGTACTTATGTCTTAAAATCTATCTTCTGTTATTGGTTTGTACTTACATTTAGCTACCACATGACAAACTTGTTATCAATATCCTCACTCAAATATATGTACCTGAACTAAAAGCTCATTTTTATAATACAGGATTTATTTTTCGTAGGAATATGATAGTATCAGGCTCAACACCACTATTTATGCCTATAGTCAAAAAATTAGTGTTGCTTCCATTTTTTTTTCAAAATTTTTCCATATGAAAATGACAACAACCTGAAACCAGTTATATAACTAAAATGCTGTCAAAATATATTTAAAATAATTTGAATACTTACCACATTATTTATCTCCTTTCTCCAGTTATAGAAAAACTTTACAATACCTAGATAGTAAAAACAGATGAAGGGAGGAGTAAAAATCAATAAATATTTCTGATAGTGGGAGCAAAACATTCTATTGTGACAGGTTTTCTCTTTTCTTAGAGGAGGGGGAAAAAAGTGAAAACAAAAAACCAAAAACCAAATGAGAAATAATGGTGAGAAAGTAAAAAGTAAAAATGCTTTAAAAATGGAGTTTCAGTCTTCAAGGTTTTGACACTATGCTGCCTTTCCCCCAGCATTTCTGCAGAGCAGTGTCCAGAGGGAGAATGCTCTGCACACTTCTAGGACAGACGCCTTCCTTTGCCAACTGCACTGGGGTGCAGCAGCACCCTCACACAGCCAACACACGGTCAGTGCTTAAAGTTTACTCTAATAAAGTCCACTCACTAAATGGAAGGGAAATCAATGCTCACATCTCGAAGAAGATTTCACTCAAACCTACCTCAATTTAAATCATTGGCTCAGCAAATTGAAACATTTCCATTATGTTTAGAACAGGAAGCCACTCCTTGCAGCAATGCTTGAAAGAGGCATTTCTTCTTCCTTTCTTCCTTCCCTTTGAAATCAGTTTCTTTCACCTTAAGTAGCATGCTGGAAAATTGTGAACTGCAAAGAATTATTAAGATAAGTTAGTGAAAGAGGTGGGAATAGAAATCAGGAACTCTAGGCCTTATTCATGCGCCTTGAGGCTAAAAGAGAATTATATAATATGAGTTTTCCTATATCAGACACCCACTATTATACATTACAAAAAAAATGCCTCCAAGAAATTTTTATGGTAATCCTTTTTCCTTGATTGGCAATGCCAAGATATCAGCATCTTTTAAAAAATGGAATAAGAAACTACTGTATATTACATGCCTCTTAATGTTTCAATCTATATAAAGAATTCACTAAGTTGATTATACCATCTACTTGATTTGAAGGGGGAAGAATTAATGAAATGACAAAATCTAGTGAGGCATGTCTCAAAAACTTACTGATTAAACTACTTGTTCTGTCACTGTAATGTTAACATTTGAAAAAGTCTTTACTGAAATAAGAGAACAGATTTTCCATTGCAGAAATCTATCTGTGGGGAAAGCAAATTATTTGCTATTATCTATATTCAATATATTCTTTCACAACTAGAAAAATAAAGTACCTCTATAAAGGAATTCTTTAAAAACAGAAGTAGGTAACAGGAAAGACAGTAATTCCCAAAGCAGTAGCTGCTTCTGGTCACCCAGGCTCAGCATAAAATTAATCCTTACGAGACTATCAAACTGCCCTGAAAAGTTTAGAGCACATTTTATATATATATGACTTAGACAGCAATGGTTTGGATTTTTTTTCTTCCTTTGACATTATTAGGGTCATTTGTAAGGCCTTTGGTCTTATGATGCAAAAGTAGGGAGTTTTCTAGTGCCATCTGTTGATGAATTGGGAATAAAATTGAAGTCCACAGGAGAACAAGCTTGCTCCCACCATCCTTTGGTGAGCAAGAGGAATTGAAGCTTGGAAAAAAGTCAGTCTGCATTAGCTTTCCCCGGGAAGCCCTCCAGGACTCATCAGAATAGTATGCAAACTCCCAATGGCATGGAAACATCCCAATGGCATGGAAAAAAAGAAAAGGTTCTGTTTGGTGGTTGGGGGTGTGCTCAAAGTTCACATGATTGATCCCATCTTGCAACCAAAAATTTTGTGAGGAAATTATACAGATCTGATTGCAGGAAGCCATCTTTGCAGTAAAAGAGTACTGTGTTAAACTGGCAGAAGGCAGCAACAGAAAACCTAATTATGGCTGTTAAAATCCATTCTGACATGCCTTGAAGACTTCAGAAGGTAACCTAAACGTGCACTGGATTGAAACTCTGTTTCAAATATGCATAATATCTCACAGTTACTAAATCGCGAAAAGACAAAGCAACCATAGAGATTCAAATGCAATATTTAAAGGACAGTGATTTCAGTTAATTAAGAACATTGCTGTTTGGTGGACACTTTTTGCAGGCACACAGAGTGAATATATCTATATTTGTATTCATTGCCAATTCTGGACAGCAATATAATAAGATTACTACTACAATCATGGGGGGTGGGTATTTTTATAAACATATGTCTGTCCTTAATATATGATATTTGCAGAGAATTACAGAAATACATTCTGTATTAAAATCTGATTTATAAGAAAGTACAATTTCTAGAAATAGCCTAATAAATCTACTTTTTCTGCTTGCTTTTATCAGCAAGTAAGCTTCTCCAACACTTTCTTCAGTACTCACTGTCACTTGATTTAACATTCATCAGTACTTCCACATTGATAAGAAGGATATCATTAATAGTCCATAACTTTAGCCTTTATGGAAAAAAAATAAAAAGAAAATCTTTATGTAAACCTCTTTAATATTTTAAAATTAACTGAGGTTAGTAGAAATCCAAGTTCAAGTTTAATAGATGTAAGGTAGTAGAAAAAGTTGATATCTAGCTTCAACTGCTCATTAATAGAATGAAGTATACTGTGTTATTCTTGAGGGAAGTTTGTTAGTTTCTGTTCTGCTCTCTGCTTCACTGGTGATGTGACACATATCTCCAGACTTATTGGCTGGGAACCGATGATTTAAAAAACTCATGGGGTGGTTAGTGTTCTTATAAACAACTAGCTAATTTGCTCCTGGGAAACTTTTTCATGCCTGGTTGTCAAAGCCTTGCAAGGCTGATAGAAAACTAGGCTTAATCAGTGAAAGAAAAAATTAATCTGAAATTAAAATTGAAGTTCTCCTCCTGAAACTCAAACACTTCACGTAAAACACAACGGCCTGATAATTTTGAATCTGAATGATCACTCATTCTGTACTGCTGAATACTGATGCCCTTGTAAACTGCTTAGACCATGTGAAGACTACATCAATAAAGCACTATCAAGTGACTTGGTCACCTAAGAGCAAATCACCTCTCCAGGATAACACAACCCGTTGACACCGAGCTACAACCATCATCAGGAAAATAAGTTATATGACAAAGGATGTTGGATTATTTCACATATTTTACTGTGAGCACAGAGAAAAATCGCTGGTACAAAGCTTTCCTGGACACTGTGTTGTCTTTTTCTCCCCCATTTCCCGTTTTTTTTTCACACCGCTGCACTTTCCCGTCTTCTTTCCTTCAATTTGTTACTGCTGGCATTGCAGTTTGCTACTCTGGACACAGAGCCTCAGTTAATACATTCATTGGACTGTACTGTGTGCTCTGCTTCACCTTTAATACTGGCACATCTCTCTAGTGAGACCTCGCTCATTGGGAAACACTGAAACAAACGGCTGAAGGGCAATTGCGGTTTTACAACACATAAACCAGTGATTGATGCATTCTTCTGGAGCTTTCCCCACGTAACTTACTGGATTCTTTTATGCAATGTTGGTAGATTTGTCTCTGGTTTATACCTCAGTTAAGTACTTGCATCTGAATGAATATTGCATGTTAAGAGACCGAGAGAAGGCATTTAACTTTTCTAGGCCTTTTATATGGAGGTTGAATTTAGATGTCCTTGCGAAGGCCAAGTAGGGCT
Organism: Origma solitaria; assembly: GCA_013397895.1. Taxonomy (NCBI): domain Eukaryota; kingdom Metazoa; phylum Chordata; class Aves; order Passeriformes; family Acanthizidae; genus Origma; species Origma solitaria. Next base: position 368,787 of record VZRL01005455.1, read on the forward strand.
CCATGAAATTTCTTTCTGATAACCTGATAGAAAGATATAAGTAAAAGCTTTTGATTCTGAAATTCAAACCCAAATACTATAGTAAAATATGGTTATTGAATTTCCTTCAACATTTTCCTCCATGATGATTTTTCTTCACAGATTTGCCGGATGATGGGTCTTTCTAAAATAGAAGCTACACTTCCTCCGAATGTCTAATTCTTTATTTGTCTAAGAACTACAGCAGTGAACAGCCCAAATTTGATCCATATTTGGTGCTTTCCTTCATTATATGCGAGAGGCATAATCTTGCAATATTTTCCTTATTTCCTCTACCACTACCTTCATAACACAGTAACCTTCACACTGAATGAGAATAGCTGGATACAGCTTCCTGCATGGCTTCTCAATTGCTGGCAATTTAGTTGGCCAGATGGGGTTTCTATGGAGAAATGTGAAGGCTAAGTGTGCCCCTGCAGAGCTCTTGGCTCCTGCTGACTCAGCAAGTTAAGGACACAATCAAATCGTACAACTTCCACCTCTTTCCTCCCCTCCTTTATAGCCCCTTCTATTTTTCCTTCTTCCACTCATCCAGGACTGTGTCTGTACTATTATTTCAGGTGACACGCTTTTTTTCCCAATTAGGATCTGCAGTAGCCTGTAATTAAGGGAGTCTTTACCAGTCGTACTCCAAGTTCCTACAGGGAAAATGTGAAGTCACAGAGACCACAGAGAGGCATGAAGCTTTAGCAGACACACGAAGCAGCAGCTGTGTGTGTAGATAATATGAAATTGTAGGACAGAGCTCTTCAGCCAGGAATGGAGGATAGTGCAGTGTCTGCATATTGTCTCTGTATGAGTATCAGAGCGAGGCATCAGTTGGTTTCTGCTCTTACTGAGACTAGAAAAGCATTAAGAGCAGGAGTAGCAGCTGAGATATATTTTTTTTTTCCAGAGAAGCCTTAAAATAGACTAAGTGAGGGCACATATTGAGGGAAATGAGATTTAAGCTGCATTATAAATGGAAATGTCTTCAAATGGCATAATTTTGAAAATGTGCTGAGGCACCAGTCCTTTTAAAAGTCATGGGAACATATTCATTAACCACTCTAAAGTAAAGGAAAGTCCCATTATACAAGCTTAAAACTGATTGATTTTAGAATTCCTTAAATTGGCACATAAATATTTTTATAAAGAAGAAAGACAGCTCTGGGAAACAAAACTCTGAAGAAAGCCAGCCAGGAAAACTAAACACCTTATCAAGAACAGGCTACCAGCAAGTGAGATTTTGGCCACAATATACTTGTACATCAAATATGTGAGTTGGCTCTCTGACATTCTTCTTTAAAATGGAAATATGCCCTTTGTTTTAGAAAGGTATGTTCTTTTCTTCAAAAGTATATCTCAAACTCCAAGAAACTAGCCACAAGATGGGAATACTTTTGTCTCCACCCAGCTTACAACCAGATTTAATGAAGAATCACTGACAGAAATCTTACTGTTGCAATTATAAGGCACAAATTGAATATTTAGAAGTTTTCTTTTCCCTTTATGGGGGTCAAAATATTATTTTAAAAACAGCATTTCATGATTGATTAGTCCTAACTTTGGCCCAGAGTTCTTTGTTCTCTCTTTTTTTTTTTTTTTTGAATTAGCAAGTCAAAGTATCAGCAGCCTTGAATGGTGGTTTTGATGAGAGCACGTGTAGTGAGAAAGCAATGCTACACAGGCTGTTCTCCAAATCAGACCTTAAATTTCCAGCATGAATGAGGATCAGTAATGATGTTTGCATTCTTCTACACTCATTTAGTTGGCATATAATCCTTGTTAATTATAAGCAAAACTATTTTCTAAAAGCTATTTCTGCTTTTAAAGTACATATAGCAGGGAAAAAAAAACACAAAAAAAACAACACAAATTATTTACTCCAAGTCTTTATGCTGATGAATCTGAGGAAACTGACCATATTCTGTATATTGCCGATGAATAATTCTGATGTTCTCTTGACATCTCTTGTGGTTTATGAAATTTTACATCAGCAGCTATTTGTCAAATATTTTCATGCTATAATCAGGTGACCATATATATATATAGAAATAGATTCAAATATACACATACAATGCCTGTATGTGCATGTTATGCCGGAAATCTCTGAAATGGGGTCTAGGTAAATTAGCTTTTCTGGTATGACTTTCTTCCATTTCCCTCAAGTGGAAATCAAGAGAAATAGAAGTTTATTTCCATTCTGAAGTTTACTGACCTGTGTCATCAAGGTGCTTTCTTGCTACCTGACATATACAGCACAGTTGATATGAGGCTTGCTGTAAGCTGAAAGGGTGGAAGTTTTGATGTGACCTAATGGGCTATTTAATTGAATATATGACTTTAAATAAGTTTTCTGAACTGCTAATATGTTTTATGTTACATATACATTTGAGAAAAGCAGAAATATCCCTGGTTGAAGAGAACTTATTCAAGCCTTTCTTTCACAGATACGTTTACAGAACAATATTTAGTTATTATGTCTATGTTGCCTCTCTGGACCTGACCCCTTCCTTTCATGGAATACATTTCATGTCTGAATCTTCTTTCTTTCAAGTCTTTCCACTAAATTACATTCCATCTGTGAAGCCTACAAAGCCTTAATCATGCCTTCTAACAAATGTTATCACACTTATATAGCAAAAGATGCCCAGAGAGAATCATAGAACATTTGGGAACTTCTACCATCTGTGCATCTCCCACTTATGCTTATTCAAGAGTTCTTCCCCACACCCCAGTCGCTTTTTCTCCAAAGTGTTACATAGTTAAGTACATTTCCTTTTGTAGAGATAGGGATCTTTGCTGTCCTCTGTCTGCAATAGAAGTTACTATATACCACATAATTATATTAAAAGGACATTTTTAGGGTAAAAAAATTAAATGCTCATTTCATAGCTAGAAAATTATGAAGTGAAGCTATGGGTGTAATCATAGTATCTGTACTTGTGAAGTCTGACATAGTCTTTCATTAGAACCATATTTTTCCCCTCAAGATCCCTACTTGCTTCATTTTACAGAACTGACCTTCTCTGATGTTAAATCAAGGCAAACCCCAATGTTTCACAGTGTTAGAATGCTTTATTTTAATGGAGACTGACACTCACTTCCAGCATAGAATTCCCCCATTATATCACAGAACAAAATGTTTTTATTGTGATTTCACCATATCTAGGCTCTTAATTGAAATCATGAGACTGTTTTGCTGAAGAGTGAACATTTCTACACACACCTTATGTCAGTGAGAATTTTGGCTTGGATATGTAAAAGAATGTAATTCTAAGCATTTCTCAAAAATATGGATCTTAAAGACTCAAATTAGATATACTAAATCTGTGGATATTTTTGAACCGAGTCTATGTAGTACCTTCCCATTTTTAATACTGGAATCATGATAACACAGACTATAATACAATTTTTCACAAATTAAATAAAGTTTTTAGATTTTTTACCGTGCAGTGATATACATAATAAAAAATTCCATTTAGTAATTCTATATTCAGGATGCTGTTCTAACAGTGTGCAGTAAGTAAGGCCATGAGACAAATACTGAACATAAAAAAAAAAATTCTTATTGAGTCCAAACTTACACATTTCTTCTGTGTAATGAAATAAAAATATGTATAAATGTATTCAAATTTTGTTCCTTATTAATTTTAATTTTTTCATTTGCACTTTCTTTCTTTGTCTTTCTTTCTCTCTTTCTTTCCTTTTCTTTCTTTTTTTTCTTTCTTTATTTTATTTAATTCCAAATTGAAAGTCAGTGTAGAAAGAATGTATGAACATATAATTAGATTATAATCACTGAAGTAAGGGTATGCCAAAAGAATTTTTCTGATATTTTCTAATTTCTGAGTGCTATATTTAGTGCAGTGTTCATGTTTGACAGTATGAATAGTGTTCTTGGTATTAGTGTTTGGTCTTTGCATTAATTTTTTTTTTTCCCAAGTCATTTCGCAGCCAAAACAGAAACAAACAGACTGAAAAAACAACAAAAATTAGGTCATATATTCTGTTAGTGATACTTACGTGGTTGGTCATTCAGACTGTAGAATCTTGTTCTGCTGAATAAACCTTTGCAATTTGAACTAAATATATACACTGTTACAATTTTTTAGAGAGAGAATGAACAGGATAATTTTATAGCAAATTTCACAGGGTTTTTTTGACATCACTCATACCTGGAACACTCAATAACATTTCTTCGTCCTTTTCTTGCTATTCAGATCTAACTTTCATCCCTCTGTGTTCAAACATGGCAGCTTCCTGCTTGCATTGTTGTGTTCCAGAAAAGGTCACATAATACCAGAGTATTGTAGTTTCTGGACAAAGAGATGAAAGAGTCAATAGAATATTAGTTAACCACATGTTGGGCTACACAAAATGTGAAGAAAATATTTGAGGAATTTATTCTCTAAAAATGCAAAGTCCTTACCACTTTTACGTAAATGCAGTATTGTAGCATGTTGCAATTTCAACAAACTTGGGTGGATAGATTTTAATATTCAGACAAAAAACTCTCAAAAGTTAGCCTATTAAAAGTTCAAGCTCATAGTGAAATGTATAAAAATACTGAAAACATTTAAATAAGATTGCCTATAAATTTCATCATGGGTAAAACAATCTAGCTTCATTACCAGATATCATTGAATCAGTCTGACTTTTTTCAAAAATTTAAATATAACTTTGGCCTTGTAAAGAAGTTATAGGCTAAAACTCAGTAAAGTAATAAGCAACCAAAAAAGGGCTATATTATTTGAAGTGTCATGAAATCATTATAGTTATCACTCTTATTTATAACTTCCAGAGGAGTAATAATACCAAGTTAAGTTAATAATTTCTTCCAAGACTGACACAAGATGAAAACTAAAGAAGTTTTCTTCTCAATACCTTGTGTTCATAAACTTTTTGGAGCTGCAATAAATTAAATATATCATCCTTAAGTTACACTATGAGTAATGCAGTTGCCCTTGAGAAAAAGAAAAATAGAGGTTTAGTACAAATATGTAAAAATGTTTTTAAAAGAAAAATAAGTTAATAAATACTAATAATTTTAAAAATAGCTTCACACAGCTGTGTTGATGCATTAAAATTGGAATGCCATCAACTTTCTGAAATCCATTTTTTCTCATTTGTCCCTTATAAAATTTTAACTGCATTTGTTTACAAAATTTTTAAAAAAGGGAAAACACTTCCTATCTTCACCCCCTATTATTCTATTTCTAATCTTCTCATTCTGATCTATCTCTCTCAACTTCTCTAAGGTACTTGATAGAAGAATCTTGTATATGGTATGGTATGGTATGGTATGGTATGGTATGGTATGGTATGGTATGGTATGGTATGGTATGGTATGGTATGGTATGGTATGGTATGGTATGGTATGGTATGGTATGGGATGGTATGTAAGTATATGGATTTTATTTGTTCATCAAGGACTTTATATATAGGTATAGATATACTGTGTGTATATTCAGCTTGGTAACATCTGGCAACTGGTAGTATCACTTGTCATTTGGATTGAATATTGACATTCTGAATGGCTCTGTTCTTCTAAGTGCCAAATCCATATTTTCAGTGTCTTTTTACCTGTTTTTTCTTCTATCTGGGTATTATTCAACTCTTTGAAAGTGTGAAGTTCCTTCTGGTCAGGTATAGCTCCTTTTGTTCTGGAATGGTCTACTTGTCTTCACTTTCATTTTCCTTCTTCTAATATAACCCATTCAGACATGAATAATAGTGAATTTTCAGAAGAAAATGTAGATGATTTATAGGTAAGATATAGACAAGACAGTGGCAAAAGAGCTGAATATGTTCATAGCGTTACACCTTGTACTCTTTAATGAAGTGTCAAACGTAAACCTTTAGATCTTATTCAAAAATTGCTAAGAAAGCATTGACTCCACTTTTGCAGAATGTACAATAAACACAAAAATAAGTAAAATTATAATTATTTACATAGAGATAGCCAAATAAATTGTGTATATTGTTTCAGGTCCCAACAAGGATTGTGATATTGAAATGAACAAAATGATCAATGAGAGCAAAGTCGTAGAAGAATTATCACATCTGAAAGGAAATTAATTCAAAGACTACAAAATATTCTAAGACAATAGTCCAGGTAACCTTCACTGTGGAATTCCGAAGAAATTAATACATATATCTGAACAGCCTAGAACAAGGATTTTTAGTAAAAATAGCAGAACGATAATCTATGCAAAATAGCAAATGGCCTGTCTACATTTCAAAAGGGAAAGAAAAAAGAAGAAATAAATAATGTCTTAACATGATTTTCAGATGAGTTTAGAATGCAAAGTTTCAAAATACATTTTGAAGCTATGAATGAGTAACGGCACAGAATCACAGAATCATTTAGGTTGGAAAAGACCTCTGAGATCATCAAGTCCAGCCTTTGACTGATCACCACCTTGTCAACCAGACCATGGCTCTAAGTGTCACATCCAGTCATTTCTTGAGCATCTCCTCCAATGGTGACTTCACCAAGTTCCTGGGCAGTCCATTCCAATGTTTAACAACCCCTTCTGATGTCCAACCTGAACCTCTACTGGCGCAGCTTACTGTATTGTTTTAGGTTACATGGAAGGTGTAACCAAAAAGTATGTATTCTATTACCATCTTCATAAGCTGTTAAGAGCAGGTGGAGCAGTGCTCTTTATCTTCAGCATGACCCAGCCCTGATAACACCATCGGGGGCTATCTCTGCTAATGAGCCATCAAGGTGCCTGGGAGTGACTCATAAGATTACATCAGCCCATTGTGAGACGCCCTGCCCAGAGGGGAGGAGCTGAACATTCCTACTTGCATATAAACTGAGTCTTTGGAACCCTGGACTATGGGACTTCCACTGGATTGCCAGAAGAGAAGAGCTTGAGAGACACCACTGGACCTCCAGACACCGACCAGTTCTTTCTTCAGGATCACCACTGAGACCAGACCACATCGATCACTCCAAGTAGACTGCAGCTACAAGTTAACTGGACTGCTATCACCACCCTGATCCACAGGGTGGCAGGATGTGTTCCAACTGTCAGTTTAAGCTGGTATTTCTCTATTATTGCCTTTATATTAATTTTTCCTATTAAATTGTAATTTTGACTTGGAATCTCTCACAATATATATTTATGTGGGGTTAATTCCTATGCTGGTTTGCTTCCAAACTAGCACAGTCCTCTTGCCCTGTTGCTGGCTGCCTGGGAGAAGAGGCTGACCCCCACCTCGCTAAAGCCTCCTTTCAGGCAGCTGTAGAGAGCAATAAAATCCCCCCCAAGCTTCCTTTTCTCCCTGCTGAACAACGCCAGTCCTGTGCTCTCTCAGCCACTCCACACAGGACTTCTGCTCCAAACCCTTCACCAGCTCCATTGCTCTTCTCTGGACTCGTTCTAGTGCCTCAGCGTCTGTCTTGTACTGAGGGTCCCAGAACTGGATACAGCATTCAAGGTGTGGCCTCACCAGTGACAAGTACAGGGGGATAATCACTTCCCTGGTCTGCTGGCCACACTATTCTTGATGAAGAAGTACAGAAGTACAGAGTACACAAAAGTACAAAGCAAACTTAATAAAATCTATCCAAATACATTCAAGAGTAGATAATACCATATATTGATATCTTTCTTTAATAATTCATGTTCTATGCAAGGCAAGAAATCTTACCTATCTGGACTTCAAAACATTTTTTGACACTATCTGATATGAAAAGAATTACTTAAGACTGGGAAGATAAAACACTGACTAATCAGGAGAGGACAACACATTGTGTTAGGTGTTTGCATCATTAGATGGAAGCTGCTAAGGGGTTCTTTATGGGGTGTCTTGCAATAGAACTTTTTGATAATTAAATTAAAAACTAGATCATAAAACCTTGGAACATGCTGTTGAAATTTGATGGTAAAGCAAGTCTGAGAACCATAAAAAACATAAAAATATACAGGAAGAATCAGATGACTTGATGACTTCTATAATAGAAAAGGGATTAACTTTAATAGTACAAAGAGCTATGTAAATAGATTTTCAGTTATAAACTGTGAGCTCATCAGCTGGAAAGAACATAGAAAAAGAAAGATGCAGACAATCTACAAAAGAAGAACTATTAGTCACCAAAACACAATGTAGCTATGAAAAAATGTTAATTTGGAGTACTGAACAAGATATTTCTGGGTTAAAGAAAGGGATGTTTAGCACTACCCCATGAGATAGAGTGCATCTTCATGATGAAAATCATGAACAATTCCTGTCCTCCATATTAAACAAAGATTCACATCATTAAAAATGGAGTGGAGGCGAAGAGGAAGCTCATCAGTATGATATCAGCAATGCAGAACTTAATTCATGAAGGGAAATTGAAAAATCTGGTATTATTTTGCAAAAAAATCCCCAACCCTAAAATGAGAGAAATTCCATCTGTGAACATATGAATGGGTAAAAAGAGCCTGCAGATGTTTATCATGTATTGAACTTTAAGATTAGTATCAACATAAGAATTTTACATATATCTATACAAATACATATTTTAAAGATAGGCTTTTCATGCAACATGATTCCTTGCACTAATGGAGGATAGGACTCAGCACCCAAGAACGCCAGTTTATTCTGGCATAAGCACGATCTCTGGGGTCAGCAAAATAACATTTACACCCAGTGTTTTAAAGTGTTTTAATGGCATTTATTTTGATTCAAATGCACATAATTTTCTTCTTCACTCATCTGCTTAAGATCTACATGAATGCTTTAAACATCATTCACTCACTAGGCGCCTAATGCAAAGTTTATTTAGTCAAAGTGCTTCCATTGACTTCTGTATGCTTTGGATTAGGTTCTATATCCTTACCATAGCCAGCTGCTGCAGGCTGCAGTTTTATCTTAATATTAGACTGCTTTTCTCTTTTCCCCATGATCTTAAGAGGGAAAGAAAGAGGTATGCTTTGGCTTTCCCTGTCTGTTCTTTAATGTGCTTAGATTGCAGTTATTTCCTGCTGAGCCCTGGATGAGGTTTAGTTTGTTGGAGAACAACTTTTTAATCATCTCACAGAATGAATGAACTAGAAGATATGTCAGGCTTCTATCAGAAGATGAAAAATGTAGAAACTTATCAGTACCTCTCTTCTTCTAGATATATTGTAGGTCATAAAAACCCACTCTGTTCAGTACTTATTACTCTTATAAAGGACACTAAAAATGTAATTATGCAAAGGATGATCACCAAGAAACTTTGCAAAACAGCTAAAGCAGACATAAAAATATGGCTGGCTGTGCATGGCAAAAAGTGCAAGAGACAGCAGGAGAACAGATGATTTCAAAGCCAGGGCCTTCTTCAGATTCTAATTGTCATTTTGGCTAAATGCCAAAGCTGTTCACTAGACCTGTGCAGTATAGGCATGGATATATACATTTATGTTTTAACCTAGATCAGGGAAAGGCGCAAGGGACTCCACTTCATACTTTTTCTTGCTCACCATTAACAGTAGATGGAAGCAGGTGAATAACCCTTACTTTTTTCAGTGAATAGTCATGCCTCTGATAGGGTCAAACTACAGATTAAGGGGAAACTTTGTCTGTTTCTGCATTGTACAGCTGAATAAGGCTTGTAGCAACACGACCTCTAACAACTCTAATGTTACACTTTTCATATGAAAAGAAATGACAAGCCTAACATTATAAAATACCTAGTAAAGGAGTTTTAAACATTGCAGAAAAAAAGCCAAATAGCCTGTCCAATAAACAATCAACACCTTGATCCCATTCTAAATTACTTTCCTTGCCACCATATTTATTTCCCTAACAACTGTGGAAACAACAGAACAACTGTGAAGGAATGGTGCCCTTTTTTCTGCCAGAGAGCAGTAATTGTTTTGATAAAGCAGACAGAAACATTAAAGCTCCCAGATAAGTGAGTATATGTGTAGATTTATAAATTTCATTTTAGATATAGTCAATAAAATATATTGGCATTAACTTACAGAAAGAAATAGAGCTGCACAGAATTCAAATATCCATAACAGTGTTTGAATTCTAATATCAAAGATTCTTCTTCAGAACTTCTCACAGTTGCCATCTTGCTTGGATATTTTATCTTCTGCTCAACCGGCAGTTGACACAGTACAATCATGACGACATGCCAGATCTTTTATACTCTCCTGAATTATATTAAAAATAAATTAGAGATGCACAGGACGTACTAAGAATATCAGACAAAAGATTTTATGCTCTTGTGATTTTCATTTAAAAATGAAAGAAAACTTTCATTCACAGAAAAATTATTTGTAGCATCCTAAAAAATTCAATCAAAAATGCAGCATATAGAACTGAAAAATCATATTAGGTCAAGAAGTTTTCAAGAGTAGAGGCAAAATGGTTTTACAAAGTCTGTGTACTCAGTCTAGTATATAAATTATCTGACAGAAGTGAGAGCACAATCTTGAAAATATCTGTATTTCAATATATCTATAACAGTTTAGTATATTTTATTGCTATACATCAAATTTCATGACACTAGATCTTCTTTGTGTATGTTGTTCTCTGGAATACAAACTTGTTTTAAAGGCTTCAGAACGAGCATTTTTTATTTTCCAGCAATCCACCAAATAAGGCAGAAATAATTGGCACATATTTAAAGGCAAGTCTTTAGGTGAATCCAGAATATATTTTAAAGAATTAAAGAAATGAAAAACTATGGTCTAATGAACCTAATCTGGAAAGGGCCATTTTTAGTGGTTTGCCTGGGTGACTGAACAAGTCATGGCACTTCTTTTTATCTAATGGAGATAATTTACAAGGCACTTTAAGACCTTCGGTGTGCTCACTGCTGATATCCATCTAGGCAATATTATATTTTTTTTAAAAATCCCTACATTATTTCCCAAAGTAGTTGTGCTGTTCTCTGCTAGTGAATCTATATGCATATCAACTGTACACATTTTATATTTTCAGTGACAATGAACACATTTTTCTTTCTTTGGCAGTGCTACCTGGTTCTCATACATTTCATTTAAATTAAGTCCAGCTTTAATTATCTCTCCTGAATGTCTCATTGTATCTCTTTATGTAGAATATATACTAATGACTCATAATTTCCCTCTATTTTTATAGGAATTAATGCAAGCTGACCCTAAATTTTTTCTATGGTTTACTTTGCATTTAGAGAAAATGAACAATAGCTTAATTTAAAAATAAATCTATAAAATAATGGGGCTGGGTGCATCACTCATTTATATCTCTGCAAATCCAGAAAAGTTAGCAGTTGCACATGAAACATAAATTTAACAAAAACCTTGCTCCCCTCATAAAAATTCATATGATTTTTTTAGGACCTTTCATTAATTTTTCCTTCTGATTTTACGTATATTCTGTCTGTCATTCCTGCATGATTATGAGTGGTTAGATTTTTTTGTCAACATCTGTGAAAAAAACCCCACTCTGTAAAAGGCCTTTCATGACAAATTCTATAGAGAAGGAAGGAAGGAAGGAAGGAATGGTGCGGAAGGAAGGAATGGTGCGGAAGGAAGGAAGGAAGGAATGGTGCGGAAGGAAGGAAGGAATGGTGCGGAAGGAAGGAAGGAAGTTAATAACTGATTTGTAAGGAGTATCTATACACTGCAAAAATCTTAGTAAACAGAATCACTACCTCTTTGGCTAAACATTAATTTTTGTCATTCTTTACAGATGTGAGAACTCAGAAATGCTGATGGAATCATGCCTATGAAAGAACCTTTCATTTTGAACAGACTTCAGATATGACTTTAAGATTGAGCAATTATAATCATGTGAGATTTAACCACTGTTATCCAACACAGATTAATTCTGCTCTGTCAGTAACTTTTATGGTGCATTATCTAGCTCAAAATTCTCAAAGAGAGTAGAAGGGAGGATTTAAACAAAGTAACTGGTTTCATGCTTAGCTAGCATTCAGTTAAATAAGCACAGATGTGGGTTTTATCTGCTTAAAAGTAAATCTGTGGTTTTCTTATTTAAACTCTTATGTTTTAACGTCCATCAGAAAGGCTGCTGTTGCAATGAATAATTTAATCACTGCTGCCTATTACATGCTACTACACAGCAAGCATATTTGCAAAGCTGTGAAATACACCGGCCAAGTGTCAGCACTCCCTGTAACTCAGCTGGCCTCCCAGTGTCTGCACTGCAAGGAACTCAGGGAGCTCCGAGGCGGCCAGAGGGCAGCTGTGGTAAGGAAGGGAGTGAAGAGGTCACAACAGAATTGCACCAGATCAGCAAGACACTTTAGAGAGATGAAAGGTCACCGCGGGCTCTGTGCTGCTGCGGTGTCATTTCAGCTGCTTGTCCCTTGGTGGAGTTCTTGAGTTAGTTTCTCGTCTCCGTCAAATGGCTTTAAACTGATTCTTGTGGGGGTTCTGTCCTTGTTTTTACCCTGCTTTCGAATTTTCTGTCATGTTTACTGTATTTAACCTTTTCCACGTATTATTATGAATACATTACTTTCAAGCCAATATGATTTTTCTTTTCCCTTCTGTAGCTTCTTTTTCATTTGTGAGTGCAAATAGTAATATGTAATATGTATTTGTTAATGTATACCGTGGTATGGATACGTAAATAATCTGTCTCTCTTTAACCAGAGATGGATTCCCACTGCAAATCCCAGAAGTAATTTTCCAGTGAGAGCCACCGACATTCCTAAACTGTGAAAACCAAATTGTCGTGGGCTGAAAGCGCCAACTGCGGACTCGAGTTCGGCTGCCGGCTGCAGAAGCCGGGCTCAGCCAACACATGAAGATAAACCAGCCATTAATTACATCTGCATATTTTAACGATGACCCCTGTCTTTCCAATCAACAACTACAACAACGACAACAAAGCCCCACTGCAGAGCATCGGGAGCTTGGGGGGGGGGCGGGGGGGATGCAGAGAGCCGGGGAAGCTCCCAGGCTGCTTTAGGATTTCCCCACGTACAGCAGGCTGCGATTGTCAGCAAGACGGATTCCTTCCCACACGCAAGATGCCACTTCGGTGGCCTTATCAGATGTTCCCTTTAAGGACACAAGCTCCTATTTCCCCTCTGTATATCACCAGCATCTCGGGCTATTTTATTTATTACAGACGATTAAATTTGTGATCCCTCTTCCCACTTGATCTCACCAGATCAGGAGGACAAATGCCGTGTCGAGTCTGAGCGCGTGTGGGCGTCTGTGTGCATCGGAGAGGGGGGGCAGCCGGGAGAGGGGGGAGTTACACTGCGCAACAGATTTGCCCGAGAGGGACAAACCTCCCCCGCCTGAAACAGCTGGGCTTGTTCCTACCGACACCCGGGAGCTGTGGGCGCACGGGCCGCGGGATCGGGAGTCTGCGGGGCCGG
>VZRL01005455.1:384855-690910 GCA_013397895.1 Origma solitaria
TTTTTCTTCTGAGTGGGAAGCTTCTCAATTGCCATTCAACATTTTAAAGCACAAGCCGCTCTGCCGTGAAAGCGCCTGATCCACACTTCTCTGAAAGACACAATTGCAGATTTCACCCACTGTGGCGGTGCAGATCACAGGAAACAACTGACTGATACAATTTTATTTGCAAATAGAACTCTATTTTTTTTTTTTAATCGCGTCGCGGCTCTTTCCCCCTCCCCTTTGCCATTCCGCTTTATATGGACGTAATTCAGAATCTGTGTTAATTCACATGGGGGATCCAGTTACATCTTGTTCCGCTCTGGGTATAATTACCAGAGACCAATAATCGCCTTTGGACACATAGTTTTGTTGCTAACCTTTGAACTGAAAGGATCAAGTTCAGATCTGGTTACCTGCATTGGGACGGGAAGGAAGAGGAGAGAGAGAGAGAGAGACTGCAATCTCATTTGTGAATCGCTCTCAGTGCTGCAGATCCAGATTGCTATAACACATGCAGTGCAAATGCAGGTAAGGCACACACACAAACTGCGGATGCAAAAACAAACTTGGGACTGTTGTGTGTCTATGTTCTTATCTCCAGCCTTGCAAATTCTGGGCAAACGGCTTCTGCAGTTTCTGTATCGTTGCTTTGTGACTAATGACCTTGCGCAGAGTTGTTAAAAAAAATCCGCTCCGGAGAAAGAGCCGAACATTTTAGGCGATCTCTGAAGATGGATTTGGGTGCTTTTCTGCCAACCAAAGGGGATATTCTGTGGACTGCACTGTAATACTCGGGGTTCTTCTCTTATCAGCTGTGCAGCTACCGACATTATTGGGATTTTTATTTTTTCTTTACTTTTTTTTTTTTTTTTTAAAGAACTGCCCATTGCTAAGAGGATTTGGAGTTTTCCCGGACCCAAGCCCTTTGAATAAAGAGAATCACATTTTTTTTTCCCTGTGTGTGCAGAGAGGGGGAAGAATAAAGCTAATGCCTTGGTCTAAACGGCTGAGCGAGAGGGAGAGACAGAGAGAGAGAGAAAAGAGAGAGAGTGTGTGAATTGTAGTTAACTCTAGTGTCGAAGACGACGACCTGGGGGGCTTCGAATCGCACAGTGCTGCTTCTGCTTTTATTGCAAACCTTGCAAAGTGATTACAGTAAAATCAGAGAGGAGGAGGAGAAGGGGGAGGAGGAGGAAAATCCCATCCTACCTACTGAGATGAATCTTTAAAAAGCAAAATACACTGTCCCGTGAACTGTAAGTATATCACAACTGGAAGGCAGGGAGAGCAGCAGAGGAGCCAGCAGCAGGGTTTTGACCACCAACTGTACCAGCCATGAGACAATAAGTTTCCAGAAATAGAAGGATTTTATAATTGATCACCTGGACTCTCAGCCGCTCTGTTGGCTTATCAGGGGAGTTTATTGGGGGACAGGTGGGAGTGAAAGGAGGGCGGGGGGTTTCGGTACGAGGAAGATGAGGAAGATGCAGACCCTCCTTCACTTTGTGCATTGCTGCTGCTGCTGCTTCTTGCTTCTCCTGCCTCCGCCGCTCTGGGTCAGCCTGGCAGCGGCTAAACAGCTCCTGAAGTACCGGCTAGCCGAGGAGGGACCCGCCGACATCCGCATCGGCAACGTGGCTTCCGACCTGGGGATCGTGACGGGCTCCGGAGAGGTGACATTCAGCCTGGAGTCGGGCTCCGACTATCTCAAGATCGATAACATGACCGGGGAGCTGAGCACCACAGAGCGGCGCATCGACCGCGAAAAGCTGCCGCAGTGCCAGATGATCTTCGACGAGAACGAGTGCTTCCTGGACTTCGAGGTGTCGGTCATCGGCCCCTCGCAGAGCTGGGTGGACCTCTTCGAGGGCCGGGTCATCATCCTGGACATCAACGACAACACCCCCACTTTCCCTTCCCCCGTCCTCACGCTCACCGTGGAGGAGAACCGGCCAGTGGGGACCCTCTACCTGCTCCCCACCGCCACCGACAGGGACTTCGGCCGCAACGGCATCGAGCGCTACGAGCTGCTGCAGGAGCCCGGCGGGGACGGCGGCCGCCGTGGCGGCGGCGGAGGCTCGGCCGCGGCGGCTTCCGAGAGCGCCCCCTACCCCGGCGGCAGCAAGCGGCGGCAGGAGGCGGAGGCGGCTGCCCGCAGCAGCGTCTTCGAGCTGCAGGTGGCCGACACCCTGGACGGGGAGAAGCAGCCGCAGCTGATCGTCAAGGGGGCGCTGGACCGGGAGCAGCGGGACTCCTACGAGCTCAGCCTCCGCGTGCGGGACGGCGGCGACCCGGCACGGTCCTCGCAGGCGATCCTGAGGGTTCTGATCACCGACGTCAATGACAACAGCCCCCGCTTCGAGAAGAGCGTCTATGAGGCGGACCTGGCGGAGAACAGCAGCCCTGGGACCCCGATTCTGCAGCTGCGAGCCACCGACCTGGACGTGGGAGTGAATGGGCAGATCGAGTACGTCTTCGGGGCAGCCACTGAGTCCGTCAGGCGCCTCCTGCGGCTGGACGAGACCTCGGGCTGGCTCAGCGTCTTGCACCGCATCGATCGGGAGGAGGTGAACCAGCTTCGCTTCTCTGTCATGGCCCGAGACCGGGGCCAGCCCCCCAAGACAGACAAGGCCACTGTCGTGCTGAACATCCGAGATGAGAATGACAACGTGCCCACCATCGACATCCGGAAAATTGGGCGCATTCCTCTTCGGGATGGGGTGGCTAGTGTGGCCGAGGATGTGCTGGTAGACACCCCCATCGCCTTGGTGCAGGTGTCAGACCGGGACCAAGGTGAAAACGGTGTGGTGACCTGCACTGTGGTGGGCGACGTGCCCTTCCAGCTCAAGCCAGCCAGTGAGGGTGAAGGGGAGCCACAGAATAAGCGCAAGTATTTCCTCCACACCTCGGCCCCTCTGGATTATGAAGCTGTCCGTGACTACAACGTGGTGATTGTGGCCGTGGACTCGGGCAGCCCCAGCTTGTCCAGCAACAACTCCTTGCTGGTGCGGGTCGGGGACACTAATGACAACCCTCCCATGTTCAGCCAGGGCGTGCTGGAGGTCTCCTTTCCAGAGAACAACTTGCCTGGCGAGAGAGTGGCCACAGTGGTTGCCACAGATGCGGATAGTGGCAAGAATGCCGAGATCACCTACTCCCTGGAGGCCTCGCCCCTCTCCTCAGAGGCACCAGGCAGCATCTTCACCATTGACCCTGACTCTGGGGATGTGTCAGTGCAGGCAGTGCTGGACCGTGAGCAACGTGACACCTATGAATTTCAGGTGACGGCCCGGGACAAAGGGGTGCCATCACTGCAGGGCTCCACCACAGTGGTGGTGCGAGTGTCGGATCGCAATGACAACGAGCCACGCTTCATGCAGGATGTGTTCACCTTCTATGTGAAGGAAAACCTTCAGCCCAACAGTCCTGTGGGCATGGTGACCGTGATGGACTTTGACAAGGGCCGCAACGCCGAACTCAGCCTCTCCATCCAGCCCGGAGACCACGACCAGGCGGCTGGCATCTTCTCCATCGAGAATGACACTGGAACCATTTTCTCCACTGTTTCTTTTGACCGTGAGCAGCAGACCAGCTACACCTTTAAGGTGAAGGCAGTGGATGGGGGTGAGCCGCCACGCTCTGCTACTGCCACTGTGTCCCTCTTTGTGATGGATGAGAATGACAATGCACCCACGGTCACCTTCCCCAGCAACAGCTCCTACACCGTGCTGCCACCCTCCAGCAACATGCGCACCGTAGTGGCCACAGTAGTGGCCACTGATGCTGACACTGGTCTCAACGCTGACCTCAACTACAGCATTGTTGGGGGCAACCCCTTCAAACTCTTTGAAATAGACCCGGCCAGTGGTGTGGTGTCACTGGTGGGCAAGTTAGCCCCCAAGCACTATGGCCTGCACCGCCTGGTTGTGCAGGTGAATGACAGTGGGCAGCCACCCCAGTCCACCACTGCCCTGCTTCATGTCTTTGTTAATGAGAGCCTGTCCAATGCCACCGTGGTGGAGAGCCAGGTAGCCCGCAGCCTTCACACCCCGCTGGCCCAGGACATTGCTGGTGATCCCAGCTACGAGTTGAGCAAGCAGCGGCTTAGCATAGTCATTGGTGTGGTGGCCGGCATCATGACTGTCATCCTCCTTATCCTGGTGGTAGTCATGGCTCGCTACTGCCGATCCAAGGGCAAGCATGGCTATGAGGCCGGCAAGAAGGACCACGAGGATTTCTTCACCCCCCAGCAGCACGACAAGGCCAAGAAGCCCAAGAAGGACAAGAAAGGCAAGAAGGGCAAGCAGCCCCTCTACAGCAGCATTGTCACTGTCGAGGCTTCCAAGCCCAATGGGCAGCGCTACGACAGCGTCAACGAGAAGCTCTCGGACAGCCCTGGCATGGGCCGATATCGCTCGGTCAATGGTGGCCCAGGCAGCCCCGACCTGGCCAGGCACTACAAGTCGAGCTCACCGCTACCCACCGTCCAGCTGCACCCACAGTCCCCCACTGCTGGCAAAAAGCACCAGGCCGTGCAGGACCTGCCCCCAGCCAACACCTTCGTGGGCGCTGGCGACAACATCTCCATCGGCTCGGACCATTGCTCCGAGTACAGCTGCCAGGCCAGCAGCAAGTACAGCAAGCAGGTAAGAGCGCTGCACCCCGCGAACCCCGCGGGCCCCAGCACGCACGCACACGCACACAGAGCGGGGATGTCCTACCCCTGCCTCCCGCACCGGCACAGGCACACACCCCGTCAGGTTCAGTGACCCGTTCAGTCTACTATCCCCGCCCCCCTCCCTGCAGGCAGTCAGGTGCACAGACCAACACGCAGCAGGCAGGAAGGACAGTCAGAGACATTTATTGTTATTACTAGAATTTTTATCAGTCCCTCCCCTTATATCAGATCCGGCAGCCACCCGGCCCGTCCATGCAGCCGCACCGAGGGGTCGGCGGTGGGACCGCGTTGCCTCGTCGCAGGCGCAGCGGCAGCCGGCCATGGGCTCTGCCGCCAGTCCCGACAGCGAACTGCGAGGCAGCCTGAGATGTCTTTTTCAGCCTTGCGCCCGGAGGCCAAAACCGGAGGTTTTGGGGCTGTCGCGGGGGGATCAGGACCCCCCACCGGGCGGAGTCTCCATCCCCCGCCCGCCCCCGGCCCCGCCCTCATCCGCCGGTCCCGGCGCTTTCCCCGCCGTGATGCCGTCCCGGCCTTAGGGACGTGCCAGCGCCGGCTGCGGAGGAAAGTTTCGCTCGGCAGCCAGGTGTTTCGGAGAAAGGGGCTTGCTGTCTGCCTGACGCTTCCTAAAGCTCTGGGTGAGAGTGGATTTGCAGCCGCCGCGGTGAAGCGTTAATGGCTGTAATTACCGGGTCTTTCATTAGGACCAAAATGCTTAAATAATCTACACGGCCTATCTGCGATCTAATTTACACCACAGAGATTGGACTCCTTGCAGCAGTTGCTCTGAATACACATAAGCGTTAGTGAGTCAGTATGTTTTCATTGCCTTTTTTATTTTTTATTTTTTTTTAATGCCTCCCTTGCCTATCACATGAAATTTCATTCATGCTGAGAGGCCCTAATTTGCTCGCCCAGCTGCCGCATAGCTCTGTTTGTAGAGTGTGACTGCCGTGAGACCTCTTGGAGTGAAATGTGCCTTCAGGGGTGCCACGAGCGACTGGCTCTGGTCTCGGCTGTGTTGGCGGCGCTCGGTTCAGTGAAGCTTCGATAGCCTAAAACTGGTGGTGGTAGGGACTTCTTTACAGTCCTTGAAGTAAAACAGGGATAGCACAGAGGGGAATCAAGCTCCTAAGTAAAGGCTTCCGTTTATTTTATAAGACACGTATGTAGCCCGAACAAAGGTCGCTCTTCTTTGGGGGAGTACTTTTTGGCTGATAGTATATGTGAGATAATGTCCTGAACGTTTCTTCAGCTACAATGCATGTTACGCAAGAAGCTAGAGACCAATGAATGCTGATTCATGTAAATACACTTCCAAGTCTGGAACAGGGAAATTCTGACTGGTTTGACAAAAATGCTTTCTTTTCAGCTTATTAACATGCAAATATGGTACACGACATTTTTTTATATACTTTGAAATATCTGCTAGCTCACTAAAATTGGAGTTTTACAAATGTTGCCTGTATTTGCATTTTGCTCAGAAATACTTAAAATACAGTAGAATAAAACTACTTGTGTGAGCTCCCCCTCCCCCTCCCTCTCACCCCAGTCTTTCAGGTCACCAAAATAGTGTGATTGATGTACTATCTCCCAGTACTTTTGTGTATGTGGTTTTGCAAGTGATACAGACTTATAGAACGTTTGACACAGTAGTTTCTGGGTGGTACATTTCATTAACTCATTCCTAGAGAATACATGACAATTGCAGTTTGAAAATAATCTGTACAAAATACAAAGGTCCTTAGCTTTCATCTCCTAAAGCTTATTAAGCACAGAGTAGATTATGGCATTTTTGCAAACACTGGAATAAAAGTAGCAGTTGAATATATGCTAATCAGATACCACTTCTTTCTTGATGCTGCAGTTCATCTAAATATATGGATTATAATCTGTTAAAGTGTAATTTAATTTCAGTGTAAAAGAATGATTTGCATTCTAAGTGTAGGAATGGTAAAGGAATACACATTACAAATTACTCTTTTTTCCTGATAAAAAAACCCCAATTTATTTAAGATTATAATACAGAAATATATTTTGAATTACTTAATATTTTCCAATGATCTATTTTGATATAAAATATATTAGAAAATTTCTTAGTAGGAAAAAATGACTTTATTGCACTTCTACAAAGTGCACCCTGAATTGTTCCATTACTTATGTAGTTTGCTGCAGAACAGTTTCTCAGCATTGATAGTTTTCTTGTGCTAAATATTTAGCCTGTTATGAAGGTTCACTTATCCAAGTAGTTTATAACCAGTATTCTTCTAATCTCTTATCTGTTTATTTTTAAATATGTAGAGAGTATTTACACACTTGTAAAGTATGCATATAAGATGGAAATTGTCCAAGAAAACAGTAAAGGTTGTGCTAAATAACAGACTTTATGGGAGAGTCTGTCAGTCACAAACCCTCTGTTACCACTTTCCTATGGGTACTTGCCAGCTTGTTGCTGTGTGACATTTGTATTGGTTTGTTCATTTTGCATAGTAGTGGGGACATTAAGACTTGCAGAAAAAATATGTACACTTTTCACATCTCAAACATTGACAGTGCAGTATTTCTCAGTTTATCAGGCAAAACACCTGGGGATTTTTAATACCCAAAGCATGTGGAGCTCTTGTTCAGCACAGTTGTTTAGTTGTTTAGCAGATGAGGATAAAGGGTTCTGATGGGGTGTACATCAGGCGGTTTCATAGTTTTGCTGTACATGTGAAACGAAAACAATAGCATAATGCTGTGACAGTGATAGGGAGACTACTTTCTCTAAGACTGCCTTTATTGTCAGCTCCCTTTGTTCTAAGGAGACATTAGATGGTGTATAAAATTTTAGAACAAATACGTGAGCACAGCAGAATGTACCTGCTCTAAGTTACTGGAGATAAGTGTAATGCAATTTCCCATTAGTGTAATTAGAATTGGTAACTGATACTTTCCTATATCTAGAATACAGCAGTCAGGAAATAAAGTTTCTACTTACATGCCTGACTGGTGTACCCCAGTGAATGCAAGTTGTTTTCATTCCAATTATTTGATACTTCCTTTTTAAGGTGATGAACTGAATTCTTATATGAGTACCAAAATATGTCGTGTTTGATACAGTACTGTATAAGGGACCTTCGCTGGAGAAAACTGCAGACAATTTGTAACTTTCCTCCTGACATCATATCTTTTATATAAAGTTTAAAACAAAATTCTGTATTTAGTAGACTTCTGCCATTTCATAGTCTTTTTTTTTTTTAAGAGATCTTTAACAAGTTTAACTCTTATTCTTGTCTTATTTAGCATGGTATTACTCTGAAATACTCTTTTAGCCTCTCACCTATCACTTCTCTCCTTTTCAGTAAAGCACTACAAATGTTTAAACACTTAGTATTCCACAGGTGTTAATCACTTGCCTAAAGTTAAAGCTGTACAGAAGCATTTTGCTGAATGGGGATGAGTTTAAGCAAGTGCTTTTTTGGATCATGGATTTAAAATCTGAACCCTCCAGGTGCTGCACGTTGCCTGTGAGGAGCCTGGATATTACTAACTTCCAGCAAAGAGAGCCAAATATAATGAAAGCTCAGTGCCTAAGGGGAATTACTTAGCAGCTTGGAGAGTTACATACTTAATAATAAATTTAATAATGAATTTTAATTGTAAATAATTGTTTATTTTTTCATTTAGTTACAGTTTTCTAATAAATACTTCCTCACCTCTTTGTCTCACAGTGCAAAATTGTGTCATGGAAGCAGCTTTATTTCACTGAAACTTTTAATCATGAATCAGCATGTTAACAGCTACTCTTTGAGGAACAGGCCTTTTAAACACTGTTTATATGTCTATACTTCTTGGCCATCATCTTCTTCTTTGGTTTCTTTTTTACTTGCTCTACTAATCAGTGATTATTGGTTCTTTAAAACACTGCAGTTATGATGCTGAGGGTTTTTTTTCTTGTTATTTTTTAAGAGATATTGGTCACTATCAGTAGGATTAGCAGAACTAGTACAGGAATTTCTGCTTCTTAGCCAAGTCTATAATTCTTTATGAAAAATCCCAATGCTTTTTCTAATTGAAAATGTCAAACCGAAGTGTGCTGACACTCTAATCAAAATTATATGCATTTCCTGTAAAGTCTTATTTCCATGAAAGTGAAATATGAATGAATTAATTTCTCAAAAGAAATCTTAGTGCAGTAGGCAGTTAAATTATTTCCTAACATTTCAAACATTACTCAGTTTTGACTAGTTGGTTGCCGTGTGTGAATTGTATCTATAAACTAACTGGGTCAATTTCCTCATAAACATGCACATATACCCAGTAGCCTTAATAGGACCCCAAATTCATCCATTAAGGGGGCAGTCAGTTTAACCGTGCAGGAAAGCATCATCTTTTTTTCTCTTTCTTATGTACAGGCATATGCATACACAGAGAGGCTTATCTCAAAGGCTACTTTTTATATTCACAAAGCACCTCTAAAAGAATAGAGTTTTTCACAACTTTAAGCAAATATCCTATAGTATAATAATGATAAAAATGAAAATGTCATGGTGGCACTAACTGCCATGTCAAAAAAAATGGGAAAATGGGAAAAATCGTTAAGTAGAAACATTTACATTGGTGACTTCTTTCATGCATTTAACTTTCATGCTGTTTAGTGAAAAGTGTGGAGAACTATTTTCAATTTTCTGTTCTCATTTTGCATTATGTTAAATAT
Organism: Origma solitaria; assembly: GCA_013397895.1. Taxonomy (NCBI): domain Eukaryota; kingdom Metazoa; phylum Chordata; class Aves; order Passeriformes; family Acanthizidae; genus Origma; species Origma solitaria. Next base: position 394,215 of record VZRL01005455.1, read on the forward strand.
TTTACAATTAGTTTTTAAAGGTGACCCACATTTGACCTTCACTAACAAATTATGATGAGAGAGGGGCTAATTAAACATGAAATGGATGGATCGTTGATGCTTTAATTATCTTTATTTAACACAGAGTGTTCCACTGATAAGTGCAGCTTTTATTTTTTTCCTCTCCAGTAAAATAATCTTTCACAGTGTACAAATGACTAAGTTACCACTGAATCACTCTGCACTCCCAGGAGATGTACAGAGCCAAAAGGGACAGGATCTGAGTAAAGGAGGATTCATGCTCTGAATAAGTAAAGAACAGTACTATTATAGGCAAGGGGTAGCAAGAAACATCTTTAAAAGGATAGAATCTGATTTATCAGCTCAGACAGCTCTCTGGCATTGTACACAGCGAACTTGGGTTGCAACCATGGTTAGCAGTTTTACTATTACTGTCAGTCTTTGTATTTCTGAGTGTGTTTCTTCTTTCTATCTCTTTTTCTTCTTTTTTTTTAAGTTTGTGTTTAGTTGTCTTGTTTTCTAGTATTTGGGATAGTTGCTAGTTTGACCACTAGTACAGCTTTTAGAGAAATTTCTGCAGCTTCAGGCCCATTTTCCTTTAAGTATTTTCCTTCAAAAGTTTTAGAAGGTTTATGTAGTTAGTAATGCGCTGGGCTGCTTTGAGATATAAAACTAATCAATTTGGTTTTGCATTAAAATATTAAAAAAAATCAACAAACTTCAGAAGTAGTTAACGTTATAAGTCAACTAGATCCTTGACAAACACTGTGAACTCTTTGCTATAATTACAAAACATTTTAGTACTTAATTACTAATCTTAACAGGATTAACATAGTTTTGACTATATATAGGAAGTACTGATAGAAGCATATGCGCAATTCAGTACAGTATCTAGCAGGCAGATTTTCTAAGCAAATCTGCTTCCAACAGATCTTTAGAAACTCTTAAAACTGCAAAATAATTTCTTCTTTTCAGTCTTAGGCCACATTACCTCTAATATGTTCCATGTAATTTATGTTCTACATGTCTCCATTTAAAAAAATTTAATACCTTTTTAGGTATTTTTATCTCAGCATGTGCTGAGAGGATTTTTTTTTTGTATTTTTCTTCCCTGATTTTTCTTTCCTGGAAGAGTAGATTTGTTTCCTGGCTGTTATCAGATGGACTTTTCTGGAATATACTATAGATTCATTTTCATCAATAATTTAACTGACAAAAATAGACCAACAGCTACTTTCGAGGATCAACATAAAAGTTTTAATTATTGTTTTTTAATATGAATTTGCATTATTTAAATTTTTAATTAAGTTTGTAAAAGAAAATGCTGACATTCCTAAAGGTATATTTCAAGCTAGGACTGACTTACTGTCTTCCATATACTTTAGGAAACAGACTTCCCAAGGTCACTTCCCATTTATTTTGTTGTTGTGGATGACAAAATATCACACAAATGCTGGAGTTAACTAAGATTAGTTGGGACATCTAAAATGGGTGCCCCACTTTATAAGAATAAGAATAAGACCAGAATAATCCATAGGAAATTTAAAACTTTTTAATTTCTTATTTTAATGCAATTTCATCTATAAATATTTAACTGAGAGCAGGTCATGAACACATGTCAAAATCTCAAAATGTGATTATACTGAAGTACCAGTTAGTCAAGTTCCTGAATTATGCCAGTGACACACACTGAATTGTCCAACTGTCTGGAGATGTGCTTAGCATTTGCTCACTCTTATGTGGCCATTTTCACTGACAAGAGGTCTAAAATTAAAATCAAGAGCAACTTTCAAAGGTATTAAAAAATAGGGGATTAGCTATATAAAGCATATATGAGCACTGTGGAGAAACCATTTTATTATTATTTTTTGTGGAATGAGAATATGGAAAAACTTTAGAGTAAATTTTGGGGTTTAGAGGTTTGAACAGAAACAATGTTCTGGCCCCATTTAAAACTGTAAGGCGGGTAAAAGTGATGTGCTCTCATTTTTTATTGTTTATACCAGTCAAAAATAATCCTCTCATTTAGGCACCCAGCTGTTTTGCAATCATTAGTTTATAAAATGCTGCAGCATAGCCCCAAGAATTCAGTTTTACTTAGAGTGGATCACAAACAGCACAATTATTAGAAGCTGAAGACAAGCATTATCTTTGTCTGTCAAAACTTAATTTACCTTATTAACTACTGACAAGAGTGAGTATGTCTTTTAAAGGCAAAATTTTTTCTGTCACATGAGATTTTACTACAGATTTAGTGTTCTAATGTCTGAGTTTGTAATTGAATGAAAGGAATGTGTGCTTGCAAGTAGCTTTCTTGCAGTATTAGGAAACAAAAAAGTAGTATTTATCAAAGTGTTTGATACAAGTTCTTTTATTATCTACAGATCATTTTGGATAATGTACAGTTAGTTTTTTAAGGCTGGGTACAGAAGGTAGGTATTAGCTGATACTGAAAATCACTCATAGATAGAACCAGAATACAGAAATACTGATTCCATCTGTCAGAAATTCAGAGACAGTATTATCTTGCAATCATGTTTGAGCAAATTCCTTTATGGTACCGCCTTGGAAGTAAAAAAATGTTTGCCACTTGACAGCATAAAAATTAATTAATTACATGGTCACATGATGATTATGAAGAATCTGCCATAAACTCCACGAAAATTAGATTCTTCACTGGGGTTGTGGCCAGGAAATGGATTCTCTGGTACGTGTCAAATGTTTTGTCTGTTGTAGCACTTCTCAAAGAGAAAAGGGCGGGGCTGCTGTAATTTATCTTGTTTATCCATGTATAAATATGAAGGTCTTTTCAGCCCTGGAGCAGTGTAAAATATGAGAAGTAGCTCCTACTTTCTCCGGATACCGAATCTTGTGAAGCAGAATTACTTTAACACAACCTCAGAGGCTTACCTTTGGGTGAAAGACCCTTCATCAGGACAATGCTTTTACAGGGGTACAATTTGGGGTAGAATTCTATTTCTGAGTTCAGCATTGTGCTGGAAAATGAGCTAAAGGAAGTTATGGAGACTGGCATGGCATTCTGGTTATGATTCATCTCTCTAAGCGTATGCATCCTAATGTCAGTTTAGATACCTGAAAGTTCCTGCGCTATCGGCACAGCGCTGCACACACAGGGTGTATGACGCAAGGCCTGGCTGCCTTCTGGGACACTCTTCTGTAGCTGCAGCTCAAGGCCAAACAAAAAAAGCAATCACTAAACCCTTTGCTTTACTTAAAGGAACAATAATTAAAATGAAATTAAGCACTTTGTGCATGTGGTGCGCTTTGGCAGGGTTGAAAATTATTTTTCCTGTGAGAACTTCAGCACAATTTTCAAATGTGTGTTCCATACACATAGCTATTAATAGAGCAGAATCTGAATGTGCAGATACATTGTCACATATAAGCAATTAGCTTAACTGAATTTCCATTCATCATCAGACCTCTCAGGTTAATGTTTATCTCATGTTAGGTGAAATTACTTTAGTTCCACAAAAGTCAATCAAATCTAACAAGTAGTAACTTCTGTAAATTTTATCAGGTGTTGTAATATTCAGAAAACACTTCATATTAAAATAAAATATAAATAGAGAACACCAGTTTATCAGTTGGGATGTTATGCATCAAATCCCCTGCATGTAAGTTATCAGCCTATATATAATTTGCAAAATAACAGAGTAGATTTTCATCATGTATTACATCCAAATGTAAAATTTTCTTTGTAACAGAGTCTGGAAATGATGTGGCTTTAATGACACTTCAAAAAAGTAAGATTTTAGTATTGAACACATTCTTACTCAAACCAGTGGTACAGCAAGAATGCATGTGGGAAGGTGCCTTTGTTAGTCCCAGACAGGTCATGGTGCTTGTTCATGGGGCTGTGTCTTACCCTTTGTAGGCATATTTACAAGAAAGACTTGGCCTAAAAATTCGTACTTCTTAATACAAAGCTTTGCTTCAGATGAAATCTGGCCATTGGCTTAGGAAAATCTGCCTACTTTATTGCAAGTCCTATTTACAACACTATATTTAACAAGAGAAAATACCTCTGTAGTTTGCAGTCTTTCTAAAGGTGAAAGACAAGAACAGAAATACAGATGATAAACCAACAGCAAACTAAAACATTAGTTCACCCGGTCACATTTTCACAGTGATATTTTAAGTCCTGATTTTACACCTTTGCTGTTCACAACTTTTATTGTTTTTCTGGTTTTGACATATATTTGATCTCATCATGTCATGCCTGCTCTAAGTGAAGCTACATTATCATAAAATTTGAGTAATGAAATAGTGAATCAATGTCCTTATCTCCATCCATGTATTCTAAATTGGTTTTAATGGCATAACGTGTACCTTGCGTGATAGTGAGAGAAGATATCCATCATTCTGCTGAATTAGAGAAGTGTTATTTTCAATGAGCATATAATTATTTTCCAGTTGCAGTACAAGTTTACAGAAGGACGGTAATTGATTTACTTGAGAAATATTTGTTGAATTTTCAAGTAAGGAAGGAATAATTGCACTGGAAACTGGAAATCTCTACTTAACAGGGCGCTACATGCTCAGCCTCTCAACCTCAGGCCAGATCTTGGGTGAGATCTGTCACACTTCAGTGAATTTAGAAAATTCACTCAAAAGGCTCCTCTGACTATATACTGAATGTTTTACTTTTACTTACGAGTCAAATTCAGCTATTTCTCTAGAGCAGGTGTTAATTCTGATGAGTAAAAGTGACAGCAATGGGGCTGAAACAGAGCTGTACCTGTTTTCATAGAGTCATTAAAATATGAGTGTTTTTTCTGAGAATTTGCAGCACAAAGTTTGTATCATACATTTTGCTCAATATATTGCCATATACATATGAAACAAAATAGTATAACATATCTGAACTGCAGCGCAGATGTGAGTAGTAGTTTATAGATTGACAGAGAATTACCACCGAGGTGCAGTAGGTGTTTCACCAGCATGTGGGTTTGTGTAATGGGTGGGGTCACTCAATAGGTTCAGACCTGGCATCGGCAGCTCCTTGAGCAGACATGAAATCACTAGCTCTTGGTGCACCACCAGGTAATTCATTCTGTTTGAATTCTCCAGGTTCATAGGTAGGAATGATAGGTGTGTTACTAAAATAATTGCTACCTGTGGTGTTTTTCTGTGCTTTTATACAAGAATGGGAAAAAAAAATACACAAGACAGCTTTATTTTAGAAGTAAAGGAAACTCGTGCAAGTGTTTGCAAAAGGGCTCTGCATTTGCCACTCTGCGTTTTGCAGAGATCAATATAATTTATCCTTTTTTGTGCAACAGTGGTTCTTTAAATAATTATTTATAAAATGTTGTTACTATTCTGGTTCTTTTTGTTTGTTCTTTAGTGCAGATGAAAAGTTAAGCAACAGTGTGAAATTCCTCTGTGCAGCATAAATTAAGAAGATTTTGTTTTCATTATATTGCAAAATGTTTTATCACTTACGGTCTCATATTCAAGGAGAATGAGTGATGTTTTATTCAATTGGCCCTTCAGATGCTGCTGAATGAATTGAAAATGCATCTTGGACTTTCTAATACTGAACATTAGTGCACCTATCTAGGAACCTTGAATACTAAATTTATGTATTTTTTCTATACTAGCTCTTAATTTAATATATGAAGGGACTGAACTCTTTAAATTATATGGTAAACTTCCTGGAGAATTAATGTTACTGAAATATGAAAGGGCCGGCTAAAGTATCACTCTACCCAATGTTTCTAAAAGGCTTTATGTATTTATAAGACTTCATGATCTACTATTGATGCAAATTACTAAGGATAAAAGAAAATCCATCTGTTATCAAAGAAAAAAATAAATAAGTCCAAGGATTTAAAAGACTTAACATTAAGGACTAAGTATTCATACTTTGTGATGGGTTTATAGTAATTGACAGTAGAAAAGACTTCCTTTTAGCATTTACAATGTGGGTTATTTTTTTTTTTTAACTAAAGAAAATGACTTTGCCATAAAAGCTTCTCATGTAGTGTATCCTGTCTAATTTCATAATTTCATATCCTTCACTGAAATGCCTCAATTAAAATATGACCTACACCATTTCATGTTATGTTGGGCATTACTAGTTTTGTTATTATTACCCTTACATTTAATCAAATTGTCAGTAGCTAAATAAATAGCATTTCATCAAGAGCTGTTGGTTTTCAATCAGCTAGGAAACAGATTACTGGCCTGAGAACAGATCTAAGGCTAGTGTCTCCAATCTGCAACTAATTGTGTGCTGATAATAGCACTGCCCACAGGCAAATCTTACTCGCTGTCCTGATCTATGATAGATTTTCCTGTACGTTAATATTACATCAGATGGAGTAATTCTGTTGCAGTTACTGTATTTAACCTTTCCTTTTTAATTGGAAATACATATTGTTTGGAGATGCTACCTTCATGTTTCATTTCTGAAAAGAAATGCAGAAAAGAGAAATCTCAAGGAAAACATTACAGCCATGCTTTTCCCTTTAGCTTCTCCTATTAAAACAGTCATTTCTTTAGAAGATAAAGTACTGTTGATACTTAAAGAAGTATTTGTATGTATTACATATTCTCTGGCTTGTCTCAGGGGGGTGAGGCACATGTCTGACCAGCTGCAGCAGCAGGTAGTGCTGCACTCCCTCTTGGTGTATGTGGACTGGCTATTGGGGATGTGGGTGCCAGAATTCTCCCTGGATCAATTGCAGACCACATACTGACCATATATAACATATGTGCAGATTACTTCATTAAGGCATTATAAATATTCACATTTTTCCAGTGTGAAGCGGATGAGGGTGACTAAATACACAGCAGCCCCAGCTCTGTAGCGCAACTCCATTATTTCAGGTGCTTCACAAATATAGAACACACTGTGAAATGTGAAAGCTGCTTTTAAACAAGGGATACAGAGAGGGTAGGATAGCAAATACCGTCTGTAGTCAGCACATTATAGTGTTCTGGAAGAAAATTGTCTTCTGGGCTGTGTGCATTGTTCTTGTGAAACGATTCCAACAGTTTCAAATCTGTTTTTTCACCTTGCTAGTTATGCAAACAGCTCTTCACTTTTTCACTAAAGCAAGTGGGAATTGTTCACTGTCACAAATAATAAATAACAAGAGTACCTGATCTGCGGAGCATGGAAGTGATAAAAACACATGCTTATGAGTGCTTGAGATTTCACAGCTATTAATTTTGAACTTTTTGATTGCAATTCTGTTTTACAAGAGTGGATGCTGTTAGGGCAGCAGTACACGGTGACAGTGAAGGATTATGACAACATGCATTTATCACTGTGAGCTTGATAAATTCAGTGTAAGAAATGGTCAGAAAATGCCCCGAAACCTGAAGTCATAAAAAGCATCTTGCCTTTACTGAAAAGTTAAAATAGCAAACATTTTTTTATTACTGCTAATGATCTTTTTAAATTAGTATTTTGATATTAATATGAGTATTCTTGAGAAGGTTTCTTTGTGCATAATGAAATGTCTAGCTCTTATCAACGTTAGTGAATTCCTTAACATGTACACTGAGGGAATCTAGGAGTTTATGCGCAAAATGCTATTGAATATACAACATGTAATTACATACAGAAAAGTCCTTTACAAAAGGTCAGCAAATACTATAGCAGGTTTGGCATTAATAAAAGTCAGAAGGACTCTTCAGACTTTCAAGAATGCCTCAAAACATTTTTAAAGGCACCTAGCACTTGAAGTCTAAATTGCAAACTTGTATAAAAGTATACTCCCCAACAACTTCTATGTAAATCAAAATGTGGTAGATCATGTCTTCCATTTTGAGATTGTAGCATTCATAGGTGGTAGGAGTGTTTCAAATCAGAAACCACGTTTTTGGTTCATGGGTAGAAACAGGAATTTCAGTAATAATTAGGCATTATTCTGAAGTTGTGTACTGTAAGAAAGTAGAACACAAAGAATCCAAATACTTAATCTGTAGAGTTTATGCTCAAATTTCAAAGTGATAACAGAGAAAATAAATCTAAAGTTATATAGTAGAAAGTCCTGAATAAGCGAAGCAATTGAGTAAGAACATGTATAGAAATGTTAGTACTTCATTTTTAAAATCTTTATAATTCTAGGGAATTAATCTTCAGCCTTTCTGAAATCCTCACTGAGCTGGTAATTTTTTTTTTCACATTTTCAGAACATCATCAAAGCCATGCTAATCTGGACCAAGGGCATGTCTCAGAGTCCTTGAATCTCTGAAGAAAACATTTTGCTGTCTTTCCTATTTTTGACATAATCAAGATTCACTTAAAACTTTTATAAAACCTATAGAGAGGACAGTTTGATCATTTACAAGGCATGTGTAATAGGACACAAGCCACGGTTTCTGGTACATCAGAAGATTAATAAGAAAGAATTGTAAATCCAGGAGGCATATGTTCTCACTGAATGTCTGGCTCAGTAATTAGACAATCTGGCTACTGAGTGAGGTAACTTTGTCATAGGTTGTAATGTACATCCCATGTTTAAGGCATTGTAAGCCTGTAATCTGGAGGAGGAAAAGGAAAGATCTCATGAGAAAAGGAAATCCAGATTTTACTTTCCTGTAGCGTAAAGCTGTAGGTATTTGTTTTGTCTCCCAAAGGAAAGGCCTAGCATTTGAGCAAGACTTTTCTCATAGAATAGGAGAACAGCTAGAATTCTATAATTTTTGTTTTTCTTTCCTTCTTTAATCTCTAGAATTTTCTTCATAATTTAGAAATAAAATCTACTTTTTAATCTTTCAACACTAGGTTCTGGCAAAGTCTTTCATTAATTAGTTTTGGTGTACAATTTTGTCAGGTAAAACTGATGCTCTCTACCTTCCTCATCATCTTCATCAAAAGCAGTGCACTTTTAAGACTCTGGGTCAGATAGATAGGAAAGTTTCATCTTTTTATACTTTTAGGACTGCCTACTTTTTTTTTTTATGCTTATATTTGGAATGATTTCAAAGGCACTTTACAGGAAGCATAGACTTGGTAACTACTACAAAGACATAAAGGAAGAAAACAAAGATAGCCTTTGATGGAAACAGCTGCTCTCAAAATCTTTTTTCACAGTTTTTCTTTTGTTTAAACATGAAGATTCTGATTTAAAAAATTAACTTATTGAACCTTAAAATAATCACTTATATGTTTGCTTTATGAAAGAGAGAGCTGTTCTGAGAGCCAAATAAAATCAATCTGTAAAATTGTTTGGTGTTTTGGACAGAGAGCTTTTATTGAGGAGGCAGTAGAATATATATGTTGACATGTATGAGAATTTTGCTCACATATAACATACCATGGCCTCCTATAATATCCATGCTTTAATGCCAGCTTTTGTGGTCTGTATTTATAGTCTTATCTTCCCAGTAAAGTCTGAAGATTTTTGGGTTTTCATTTCAGTGTCTGTTCTTCCCACCAAACCAGTTTATTTTTCTAATACTGTAAGAGTGAGATACCGCAATAAGAGGTCAAATGTGATGCAAATGTGGAGTCTGAGTTTTATTTCAATTTTGTTCTTTCTACTGGATTGCAGAAAGTGTTGTAGATCTCTAAGTATGTTACTATTAGTTTCTTGTTGGTGTTTTTGTTTGGGGGTTTTTATTTTTAATAATTAACATCTGCTCTAAAATCTTAAATATTTGAAGATCTGAGCATATATGGTGAAAGGTAAGACAGTGAAAACAGGAAAGATCTTCATTTATAGATTTTCCCTGTCCCATGGAATAGCAGGATATCTACAAGACTTATTGGACACTCTTTTCCCAGTGAGGGGTTTTCTTTCTGTTATAATAACAACAAAACCAAAGCAACAGAAACCCAAGAAACCAACCAAACAACCAATCAAAAAGGAAATTTAAAAAATACCCTAAACACCAAAAAACCCCACCAAAATAAATACCAGAAAACCTCCCAAATCCACCCAAACCTGCAAAAATGTTCCCCAGCTCAGGGTGATTTCTGTTTCCATGAATCAATACCCCAAGCCAAATTTACGGTCAGTCTGGCAAACACCTATGGCTGACCTCTGCTGTAGAGAATAAACAGTGGCGATGTCAGGTTTATGACTAATCCTCTGTCTTTCATGAAACCTTTTCTTTCCAAAAGAGGCTTAAGTATTTCGAGCATAAATGAAATAGTGCCCATGTTCTCTACTTTTCCATAATTCAAGAGCTAGGAAGCCTGATTTGTGAGAAGCTTATTCTGTGACTTTGTGTGTAATTGACAGTGAAGGGGGAAAATGAGGCAATGTTACGCCTTTGCCAGCTCTTTTTAAAGGAAGGAATATACTTACTCATTAATGATCCAAGCTATGAATAGATTCATGGTTTATAGCACAGCCTTGGAGTGGGTTAAGAGAATTTAAGGGTTTATCACACAGTCTTAAAAGAGGCTAAGAGAATTTAAAAGAAAGCTATTCCGACTGGAAAATTCTGGGTAAACATTTACCTATCTTCTTGGCAGTTCATTATTAAATTATGTATTGGTATTTTACAGGCACAGAAAGAAAAGAGAGGTACAGATAAAGCACTAAAAACACTCTGATGACCTATTATTAGAGTTTAAGCTGAACAAATATTTAGCATCTAAAGTATGGAGCACAGGTAATAAAAATCATTGCAAACTACTATACACAGTGCATAGCATCCAGTAATACAATTTGGTTCATTACATTAATACATGATGTAGTACTGTATGATGCAGTATTATTACACTCTTTCTATGCCCTGGGCTTAAACTTGTTCAAAGACTTAGATTAGTTTTAAATAGTAGATATTTCATGATGACTGGCAGATAAATGTGTTAATATAACTGTCAAACAATGAAATCACGTCAGGGTGGGGGGGTTTATTGTTTGGTTTTTTTAAAATCAAATATTCTCATTTGTATTTAAGGGGAGCAGAGGAAGAATGTGCGTGAGAAAGAATCCATGGGAGAAATACAGAATCTTATTAAGAGTGTGCTGTCATAAATGTCCTTTAACATAGGTTCAGATCTGTCTTACTCTAGACATGCCCTTAATATCATCCTTTTAGTTTCTTGTCCATAGGAAGTAGATAATAACATTTTTTTTGCTTCATGATCATGCTGCGAGTTTGGAAAGAGGTCAGTAATGGAACCAGTGTTTTTGCTGCATTCAGAATTTTGTCCACACTGAATTGTAGTCTGCAAGTCAAAGTCCAAAGTTTTGTGAGAGTTAGGTTCTCTGATCTTGTTGTGCTGCTATACATCCTAAGGGAAGTGCAAGCAAGTACAAATTGTAAGGTTATGGTATTCAGCTTTTAGAAATGCTGAGGCACTTTCTGTAGGACAGTTTGAAATAACTCTGATGAGATGATGTATCTAATATATATTTATAGAGATGGCTTGCAATACACTAATATATGAATGCAATGGATTGCAGTACCTTAACAGAGTTTAAATTTGGTTCTTTTGTGAACACACTATCTGTTACTGAATTTCTTACGTTTCACTTTTTTTTAGTACATCAGAATTAAATTCCTATTTACTGATTTGTGTTGATAGTAGGATAATAGATCTCTCTTTACGTTTTCAATTGTGTTTAATTACTAAAATATAGTAGATATTTTATCCTAATATTAAAACATACCAGCTTTATTTAGAACTATTAAAATTAGCTTAACTTCATACATATTGACTGTGCGGAGATCAGGTTTTCAAAATCTTCCTGTATTACTCTAACTCTGTGTTCTCCTGGAACACAGGGGTAGAATTGGGATGGAAATTATGCGTAATGCATTTCTATTAATTTGTTTTAAGCAACAGAACTATTGTTATATCCCTATATGTATATTAGATTGAGGTCTGGCAAGAATGAAGTTCAAATGCCAATTTTAATGAAAGATCGTATTTTAAAAATTTTGTTACCTAAAGGTATGCTTTGACCCTGAGGCCAGGTTATCTCACCTTCTCTTGCCTGCCATCTTGCACAAGTTACTCATCTAGGGACACTTCACGTGAAGAGGGGTAGGAATCAAGGTATTACCTCTACTTTAGCTATGTACTGTCTCCTGGACCTTCCTCTCCTCTGATCATAGCAGAAGAGTAGCTTAGGTGGCTTCTAGGTCACTGAATTGGGATGAGATTCCAGCTGCCCTGTGGTTTTTCAAAAGCAGGTATAAGTTTTGATTATTTTTGGTCTCATATTTGGTGTTAATATTTCCACACAAATGGTGACACAGACTTATAATAAAAATATTTTAAAGGTATTTCTGTATGTTTTGATGGTTGGAGCATGGACAAATGCATTTGGTAGTGGAAACAGGTGAAGAGAACCTGCTAAAGGAGTGTAGCTATGCGTCCTTTCTAGAAATGTGGAAAATTATTGGAGGAACTATGAAAGAAAGCAAAATGCATGTGCTTTATAGATATTCTCTCCAGATACCAGGTCATATAATTATTTCTAAAAAATGGTAATTAGCTCTTTACCTTAGTTGTTTTAAGGAAAAAGCATCAATGACGGAAATGCAAGCAGTTATGTGATGGTGATACAAGAGACTGAGTTCATCATCATCAGGATTCATGCATGCTGTACTTTCACCTCACATTTGCAGAGAATTTTGATGCTTTGTTTTGTCCTCTTGCCCTAGGCAATTTTTATAGTCAGTAAACATCAGAGTTAATTAAAAAAAGCCCCAAACTTGTAGTATTTATTACATGTCACAAATAACATTGATGGATTTTGTTCTCTCTGTATCTAAGCCTAGAAAATGAGGAATATGCAAACTGATATACTAGAAAGTATTTATAGCTTTCCTAATAACTAAGATAACATGCAGCAGCCACAGTGTCTTAAACTGTTTTAAGTTTGTCCTCTATTTGGCATTTATCTAACAAATACAGCTTGAACTGTAATAGTCAAGAGAAAATAGCAGGTAGATAAATTTTATGTCATGATACAGACATAGAAGTTGTATATAAATGTGCTAAAGATAGGGAGTTTGTTTTGTTGGGATTGTAGGAACATCAGATTTTAATAATGCACTGTTTTTCTTCATTTCTTCAGTGTTGGTGTTGAAGATAATGAAAGAGGCTTGGTCAGTTTTCCTCTAAGTTGAGCCTCGTCAGAAAGAAAAAGGGATTCAATAATGAGATAGAAATGTTAACAATGATCATATCCAAAAACTTTTTATTCACAACAACCACAAACCCAAAGAATTTGGAAAGGTAATTTAAGGAAGTTCAAAGAAATAAAATTCCTATTTGTAAGATTAACCCAGTTTGCTTGCAAAATAATTTGTGAGAACAGTCTGTGAGAAAAACATCATACCATCCTGGCTTTGTGATAAGACAGTATAGTGTTTTGTTATAATTTCTTCACTGTTATTTCTATGGTGGCTTTATAAAAACTGTTTCTGTCACTGATCTTTCTTTATCCTTAAAATACCTAATATACTTGTAGCAATACGAAACAAAGTAAAAGCGGTAATGCAGTTGTTCTAATACACAAAATTTTGACTTTGAAAACAGAAAAACTCTAATGTTCTGAGTGTCACATGAGTATATTCCCAAAATCGATGTCTGTATGTTCAAAGTTATGTCTTGTTCTCTCTTTGCTGGGAAACAGCTGATGCTTTTGAGGTAAAAAAAGTCATGAGGTAGATCAAGTAGATTCAAGTGAGAAAATGAAGAGTATGCAATTTTTTTTCCCTAGGAGGAAAAAAACTGCAAATGAACTTGGAAATATTTGCACATAGGAATATAGTGGCTGAACAGGGAGACAAGTGTGGCAGGAATTTTAGTGGAAATGGTTCAGGAGGATCCATCCAGCTAGCATGGATGGGTATGTCCTCGTTAAGTGCCTGCCTAGCTGCAGATGAGAGCTATACGAGATGTCAATGAATATGTCTTCGTGAAGAGTAGGATGCTGTGACAGAGAGTCCTTACAGACTCTTGCAGTGTGTAAGATAAGAAGCAGTTACTCAGTACCAGGAGTTCTTACAACAGACTCTGTAACCCTTTTATTTCACATGACTTATGCAGGACACCAGGATGTGGTTGTTATATTATAATTGCCTATACATGATTTATAGACTCTTTGTGCCCAAACAACATAATATATAGATTGCCTGGACTTTGAATAATCAGTTTTAACTTCATTGACCTTTATTTCTTCAAATGCATTTTCCACACAGACGTGGTTATATTACACACATCTCCTGGTTTTGGTCAGCTTTCACAAATATTTTAGTTCTGTCTATGAATTTTTAGGGGTCTATACAACTCAGACTGATAAAAAGAATTTTATAAACTGTGTGACTGTTCCTGTGACTGGTTTCTCTAACATTATAGGATTTTAATGTCAGTCACTGCAAAAAATTTGTAAGGCCTCTTCTTTGTTCCTGTTCTGGTGGATTTGTCGTCTATAGAGACATAAAACAGGCCAAGAGCCAGACTGAGCCCATAATTAGAAATGTCATCACTCTTATGTTATTAGTCCCTGGTTTAGTTGATTTTGGAGAAGTCATGGAAGACTTAGCTGTGCCCATCTCCAAGCTATTGCTTTAATGCAGGCTTGTCTTCTGTTTTAGCCAAAGACCTTTTGGGGAGCAGTGCGTTGCTGATACAGAGCTGTTTCTGTCATTCGGTCTGGGGGGAGGTGACCTGTAAAGTGAAGATGATGGCTTTCAAAGTGGTTTGAAGAGACATTTTCTAAATATTTCTCTGATCTTGAACTGCACGTACTTTGAAATGTAATGCCTGGTTTAGTATTTCTATCTCCCTGTTTTCAAAACAAAGAAACAGAGTTCACATATGAAACATACAGAAAAAATAAAAGGCACAGTCCTGCATACTCTGATGAATATTGTGTTTACAGGACTTTGGTTTATATTTTTATATGCTGTTTATTCTCAGACTTACTGTTAAATCAATAGAGTTGTTATTTTCAATGCCTAAAAACCTGGGTTTTAACTATTTAATGTTTTGTCCAATACTAATCAAAAGGTGATTTTTGTTTGGCACCCCGATGTAATTAAAAAATTTTGTTCACTTTATAGAATTATTATTCTGGAAAGTTGAATTTATATTCTGATTAAAAATTTAAATAATAATATATAATTAGGAAAATATATTTAATTGTGTCAGTCATTACTTATGATAATATTTTAATTACTTAAATGAGAAAAGGATTTTTTTTTAAGAAGTTACTACCCTGAATTTTTTCCAATAGCTAACAGATTAGGGAACTGTTGAGATTTAGCACCTCCACATGCATATAAGCCAGTTTGCATTTATTTTAGTATAACCTTTCGATTCAAGCAGTGGATAATTTAGAAGACAAAATTTATATTCATGTGTATTAGAAGAGAATTATTTTTATATTTACATAGATATACTCATTTTCCCATTTAAAGTTTAATTTTTTGATCAAATTTGGCATTCATGCAAAGTGTATTTTTTTAAAGAAGAGTACTCAAACGATGGGTAAATGACAAAGGTAAATGGTTGTCTGCATTAAAAAGAGGCATGAGAAATATCTCAGAATAGAGAGAATAGGAACCTGAATGGATTTGTAATATGAGTGTTTTTACAATTGTAGTGAGCACTGTTTATACAATAATATTTTGTAGGTCTGAACATTCAAAGCATGCAATGTCACATGTAAAATGTGTTATGTCACATTTTATAAAAAAAAAATTATAAACACTGTGCGCATGTAAATTTATTGGCTAAGACAGACCCTGTTCAAAATGAGAGGCTTATTGTTACTTGATAACCAGACATGGTACTCATTTGGGGTTTTTTAAATGTGTGGTTTTTGTGTTGTTTTAAGAAGCATGATGTACCAGAGTGCAGGGCTACAATTTTATGCACTGTTTGATCACTGTTGTGTTTCATTGGTTACTGGTGGCACAGTCTAAGTGCAATGCCTTGAAATAATTCCTTACATTTCTAGCAGCTACTGAAAAGTGTTGTTCTTTGATATTTCCATGAGGATTTAAAATTTTTGAGCACAAAAATTCTCATTTACCTACCTAGGGTAAGACTCTTGCAAGTCCTATAATTGTATGGCTGCTTCATTCACCGGCCTTGAAAGTGATCAGGGACCAAGCACCTTATGTAAGCGACTGTCTGCTGGCTTTCGGAAGTGATCGAAATTCACTGTGATATGCTCAGGACTATCCCACTCTTCTCCAGTAATCCCAGCAGGCAAAGTCCAGTAGAAGAGAGCAGCTAATACAGTATCTGTGATAAGGAGTTACAAATGTCAGCATAGTCTCTTCCAAGTTATCACATTCCCAGAGGATGCCAGAGAAGTTAGTGTATTACTCATTGCAGTTTCAGCATTTATCCTCTCATGAGACCTACTTGAGGACAATCTTCATTATGTGTTCTCTGTAGTATCCTGCAGTGCAATATCAGTGTAGAATTTTATTTTGATACTATCTTGGTAGAAGAAAGGTAGAGGTTTTGCTTTCTTTTATAGTAACCAGTGATATCTGTAATTTGTTTCAATTACTTTTTTAAAAGCTGACCTTGTATGCTGGGGCTTTGACTTTTTCTCTCCGTGCATATGAACTGTGGCATTTGTATAGTATTTTAAGGAAAAATGCAAGTTACATTTTTACATAAATATGCAGGTACACAGGCAAAATACAACAATGTCTATTTCCTGCTTTTATCCCCAGGTACTAGGCAAGTAGCTAATGCAGCTACAGTTGCTGCAGAGATTTTGAAACTTTGTTCCAAAGTTTTGTTTTGAGCTTTTTACATTTTTATGCAAAAAAAATAAATTAACATAATTTAATTCATAGGATCGTTCCTGTCCTTTGTCAGATCAGTTACCACACTTCTCTTACCCTTCAGAACAGGATGACTGGGCTCAAATTATGTATTGGGAATTATTCCTGGGTTGTGGTGGCTGCTGAACCGTGGCTGAGCACTCTTGGGGACCAAGTGCTGGTTGGCATCAACCAAAACTGTACCGAAGGTCATATAGATAATTTAGTGCTATAGATATTCACTTATCAGAAAATGAGCATGTGCCATGACCCTGCACAATTTACTGCTATAAATAATACTTTACTGTCCTCTCAGAAAGCTTTTAGTATATTGCAGTAATGGACTTCTTTAAAAGTAAAAAATATTTTTTGTATTATAGCTATGTGCCAAGATGTTAATGTATACATATATTTCCATATGGAAAATAAAGTTTTATGTTATGACTGAATATAGATATACTTAAAAGATCGAGTAAACTTTTAAGTGACTGCATTCACAAATATATTTTTTTCATGCAGTACACTTTTTGCATGCACTTAGAAAAATGACTCATAAACATCAGACTTGGGATTTTGTGCAGTCTGTTACTTGTAGGATCATTGTTTTTAATTTCAGATCTCAGCTTAGAGAAAAAGTAAAAGCAAGAACAAAAAAGCAAAGTAAAGCAAAATAATACCTACAATATTATGTGGTATGTATGATTATTCTTAACTAAGTTTAACTTGTTTTTTTGACCCTCTTTTAAAAGCTTAAAAAAGGTTTTTTTTTTTTTTTTTGGTAAATCTTTCTACTATAAATATCAGCATTGCTACTCTGATTGCAGTGCTCTACAGAATCAGGGTTCTTTTGCACTTTCCAATATATGACTATTAAGTAAATTCTCCTGGGAAAAATAATGCCCACAGCATTTCCTACTAACCACTTGGAACTGCTTTTTGTAGGAATATTACCAATGAAACTATGAACTCTAATTCTCATTTCAGCTTAGGTATAAAAGCACGCTAGAAAAAATATTCTAAATTTACATTTATATAACTGAAAGTAGAATATGTCCCGTGATACTTTTACATCTATTCCTGCAAAGTGGCAATTGAAACATTCTCTCAACACTAAAAATGAAATCCCTACAGTTGTGTAGGAACTTAAATTCCTGTCATTGGGAAATACGTTATCTCAGGATGGCCGTGGGTATCACAAAATGCTGAGAGCTGTCCCTGAATAGAATGTAAGTAGTTATCAGCAGGCATTGGTGATTGACTGAACCTCAGGAAATTTTTACAATGTAATGTTCTGACAGGTTCTTGTTCAGTTCTTGAGGCACAATTGGAATTTCCCATTGCAATAAGCTAATAAAAATGCATTAGGGTTAATGCAGATATAAAAGCTCTGAAATGGCTAATACCAGTAGAAAAAATATAGTACAACTGCTAATATCAGAGTTTGATGCATGCTTAAATA
Source organism: Origma solitaria (assembly GCA_013397895.1). Lineage (NCBI taxonomy): Eukaryota > Metazoa > Chordata > Aves > Passeriformes > Acanthizidae > Origma > Origma solitaria. Next base: position 412,420 of record VZRL01005455.1, read on the forward strand.
CCTAAGGAAAGAAGTACTAAATCATTTTTTAAGAGAAAAACCCCACTTAAATATCATTCTGTCACACTCAGATAATTCCTAGATGGCTGGAGGGGTAGTAGTCAAATTAGGGAAAAAAAGTCCAAGTATGAGAGTTTTCAGGACTCAAAATACATTGAGACTTATGTGAGAAATAGATGCTGGGAATAAAAGTGCTATTTCAACCTCATAATGGATAAAACTCACAAGAGCAGTACACGAAATGTGGGTAATTCTAGCTACGTAAAGCAGTTCAGTGAGACTACTGTGCTGTGCCATTCCAAACCCCATGATGCTCAAATTCAGATACTTCTGGTTTCAATCAATCTTTATTATCCACTTATGGGCTTGGGATTGTTGAAAACAGTTGGTATTGCTTGAAAAAAAAAGTATCAGGTGTGTGTGAGCTACTAGCCTTTAACATGGCTCATTAGAATACATCCTGAAATCCTTTTTGCTTTATACAGGACAGGCTGCTGTACACTCACAAGTCATCCATCAAATAGCTGGGAAGTTGGCTGTAACATGGCAACTGCAGTAGTGCTATAAGCACAAATGTATCACTTAATTTCTTTTTTTTTTTTACTTAATGGGAAAATATGTTTTATTTCAAATTGCTTGGACTCTGAGAGGTTTTCTTTTTGTGAAAGTTATTAATAAAGCATTACACTAGAAGCTTTTAACAGGAAAGAGTTGTCATGTAATGTAAGAACTTTTAGTCTGAAAAAAAATCATGACAACATCAGTGTATTTTTTGACTGAAAAAAACTATGATCACATGATAGTACTGCCGTGGAAATTAGATTTTAAAAGACAAGTACTACACACTGATATTACAAGTCGCAAGTATTACACACTGATAAATTATCAGTAATGCTGGAGTTCTTATGAGGTTTTCAGCTTTAACTGTTTCAGTCATCTGGATAAGAACCTATTTGCAAGTTCTCCTGAACTCAGGAGAGATTGTTCATAATTGCATATACCTACTCATGGTAGAAAAGAGATTTATCAAACTGTTTTTATTTGGATTGACTTGCGGCGTGTTTTTGCACATTTATTCAGTGCAGTAGCTGCTGTTATGCTGAATAACATCTGTAAATAGTTATTTCTGAAGCTACATCAAATGCAAATTTTATCAAACTTAGTGATAGAATCTTTTATAACAGAGTTCCTGAAGGCTTCTGTATAGCCTGCAGTTGGACAGAGAAATATGTTACAATCATACTAAATAATGATAAAGTCTAAAAGCATGATATATATACACACTGGTCTGGATAGGCAGCATGATGATATCTTAATATGTCACAATGCTGTCCACAATCTTAGATGAAGCTAACTGCATAAGACAGCATGATATGTTGTAAAACATGTCAATACTTGATCTAGTAGAAAAAGAACAGTTTATTTACCTTCAGATGTTCCCCATTTTAACCCCTGTGCATTAAAGAATGAGCCTTGAAAACCATTTGGGAAGCATAAGTTGATTATCATTGTTTATCATTGTTAACAAAAGCTTTGAATTCTGAACTTTAAACATGAATTGCCTTTAGGACACATTCAGACAAGAAATTCCAGTTTAACTCAAACACTTCCTAAACAGATACTTTTGTTTAGTTTATTGTGTTGGTTTTTTGGTTGATTTGGGGGTTTTTTGTTGTTTTTTTGTTGTTGTTTTTTTGGTTTTTTGTTTTGTTTTGTTTTTTTTGTAAAGGAAACCATTTTGAGAGAACTGAGTTGAGAAGTAATTGCACATATGGTTCCCCTGTCAGATGTGAGTAGCTTCTTACCTCCAACAGGAAAGAGTAGGGAGAAGCAGCTGGTAAAAACTGGGGGCAGTAACCTCCTGGCCCAGAACAGCATGCTTAATTGTCATCCTGTGGTAGAGATTTCAAAGTGCACATGATTCTAGAAATGCTGCTCTGAGGAGAAGGAAAGGAAATAAGGGTCTGGATTTTAACTGGGTACCATGCTAAATGTTTGGGGGTTTTAATTGTTCTGAGAAATTTGAAAGTGTTGAGATAGCTTGTTGTATAGATGACTGCAATGTCTGTTTTTGGAAGCCTATCCATGTTTCAAGTCCTCTAATAATACAATTAATAATCCAGTTATGCTTCTTGAAGGAGGGATGTGAAAAGAACTTCTTTCTTTTTACCTGTTCCTAAATGACATGTTATGAACATTGGATAAATTTGTGGAATAGATTTCCAAACAAAATAGATTGCTGAAGATTGTATTGATCATGGTAGCAAATCACAGGACTGATAGAGTAAATGGAGATCTGTATTGAAAGGGTAGTAAACACAAAATACATAGTTGGACTGTTTTCCCTCAGGCTATAACTATTACCTATGAGAGGTTTGTCTCTTAAACCAATAACTTTAAGAAACTCACAAATGAGAAGCCATAAAAATCCATTCTGTTTATGTTTGCACTACCTAAAAAGAACAAGGGGAAAAGGCTAATGGAACATATATTAAGCACATGCTGAATGGTGGCTTTTTACATTTGATTTTCCTCATAAACGTTTCTTCATTAAATGTTTTAGCTCTGCTTTTACATTAATTTAATATGAGGTAATGGATACTGCTTTAAATACTTTGCCTAATTTGCTTTGACCACAAACTTAGAAACTCGGAATGAGCAGGAGAGGCCCAGGAATCTTTGATGCTACCCAGCGTATTATTTGGTAGATAATTTTGTCCTAGGGTACAACATTTGCAGGAGCATTCGCAATGTAGTGTTAGATATCTTGCATCTAAATTCTTCAAAACCTTTAAAAAGGAGCATTCACTGGCTATCTAGGCAGAGTGTACTAGAATTTATAATTGCATTATTTTTTCTAAAAGCTTTGCTACTGCTGTTGTGATTCTTTGCGCTGTTCAAGAGTACTTCACCTCTGTCCCTAAACTGCTCAAGCCTCCTCCACATCTGGAGGTCGCTTCTGTTGGTTTTTTGGTTTTTTTAAAATTTAATGTTCTTTAAGTACTTAAAACCAAACAAAACGTGTTTAATGGAAACATTTGACTGAGAGAAAAAAATGTGAGAAAGAGGAAGCATTCAACAGACAGGAGACAAAAAGGGAAGTCAGTGAATGGGGTATGAAGAAGGCAATAAATGCCTAAATCGGCATATTGAAATGGTAATGTGGAAGCCAGGGTAAGGTAGTTTCATTTTACCTCTCAGTGTACACAGAAAAGAATTCTTCATTGTCTTTTTATAACAATTTGGAGAATCTCATTAGTGTTTTGTTATGTTTTTATAAGGTAGCATCAAGAAAGACAAGCTTTCACAAGCTTTTAGTTGTTGTTGTCCTCTGCGTTATTTCTGACTTGTCAGTATATCTGGTACCAAATGCTGATACAGTCAAAAAAATTCTAGTGCCGAGCAGTGCTTTTTGTTATAACTGAAGTCTTATCAGTTCTGAATAGAAAATGGTTTTCTCAGTGCCTTACGTACTAGCATTCCTTTTCCTGCATTCCCAGTGTTTGACTCTTTACTACACATCTTGGCTTATTTTCAGTGTCATTCTGCTATATTTTTTGTTCCATTGTAGCAACTCCTGTCTGAGAGAAAGCATAAAAAGTAGTTTGTTCTGTATTTGTGATTTTTCGCTCTTTTTTCAGTGCTACAGTTCTACTACAGAATTTAGTCTGTGAATTTCTCAAGGTCATTTGAATTTAAATCCTGCTTCCTTCCTGGTGCTCACAGCCTTTCCCTGTTTTGAGTCATCCACAGTTTCCACAAGAGTATACCATTGTTCAAGATTAAAGAAATATTGAGCCAAACTCAAGAAGTATTTCTATGGCATCTCATTTGCAGTTTCACCTTTTCCTGCCAGCAAAATGTGGATAGCTACCAAATGATGTTTTTTCAACTAACTGAATATCAATGCCATGGAGAACACTAATACTGTGGTCATTTCATCTGGGCAAGTAATATTGAACCTCCAGACTGTATCCTCTTTCAGTCACTTAAGATTCTTTGAATTCTGGCTTTAGATCAGGTGGTCTTTGAATAAACTAACCTACTTACAAAGAACGACCATTAATTAAAATAAATAAAGCCAGTAAACTCCTAGAAAACCAAAATCAAAACGCTTGCTAGAAAGGAATGACAGTTTCGTATTTTTGTATTTTCCCTTCTAGTCAATTGAAAATTGGAATGTTCTTTGAAAAAATGTATGTATTAAATTTAAAAGATTCTAGTTTAAAAACACACTAAATACCAGATACAGAGATAACTATGAGCTACTGAATACACTGATTATATCATAGTCATACCCAAAATGGGGATATAGCAACACAGCCAGTCCATTTAGATAGTAATTGCAGTATGGAATTCAGAATTTCGGAATGAAAAAAAAACAACTCTTAAAAGGATGAGCTTGGTGTATTTGTAGTTGCCCACAGACACATTGGAAATCAGTTGGTTAACACTGGAGCTAAGCTGGTTCTGTTGCCTACACAATCAAATTTCCCTGGGCCCTGCAGGCTAAGCCTACCTGTAGATCATGGAGAGAACTGTGGAGCTTGTGCCAAGCTTGGCAGCCACAGAGACACTGGCCTGATCCTACAGACCAAAATATTTGCTGCTGCTACACAGTCTATTTTTATTGATTATTAGTTCAGTCATATGCTTTCCTGCTGCTTCAAACTCTTTTCTTTGTTTGTTTGTATGAGTTAATTTCAGTTCTTCTAATGCTGAAATACTAACTCTGTAGGTAATAGCTGATAGTGCATTTTGTGTATCAGCCGTTAATCCAGTGGTCTGGACTGGCTAATTAAGTCCATCTACATTGCTGCTCTTCTAAAGTTAGAAAAGCAGGAGTGAAGTAAATCAGCTGTAGCAATTCTAGTTTCTTCTTGCTGTGGAGGTAGGCACGTCACTGCTATTACCATGGTTAGTGCAAGGCCTCCTTTCATATTTGAATTCTTGTAATGGAAGCTACAAAGAATGGATTTTTTCATTCATGCATTATGCTCATGGGCTTCATGACTCTCTTGCAATTCCTAGAGGAGAAAGTATATTTTATTTGCTATTTTTCCTCTCCTTCCCTTCAGAAAATTTTTGTGGGTTTCAGAGGTCTTAATGAATTTAGAGTTTGTTCAGTTCTTCGCTGATAGAGAAAAGGGGAACAAGAAGGTGTTTGGTATTTAGTTTCCACATAATTTTTGCTTTGCCATTTATTATGTTGTCAGCCTTTGTTATTCTTTACAACTCTTTTGGGCAGGAAGTGGCAGGAGAAAAATGTGACTGAGGAGATTTTAACAAACCTGTTCATAGAAAGAAAAGGGAAAGTAATATCTGTTTTAAGAGAGGAGAGAACAATAGTCTGTTGAGACCTCAGTCTTGCGGGTACATACATATGAGGTCAGGATATCAGTATATAGTTCTCATGCTTCAGCTGAACCCTTTGCCAAAATGAAGTCTTATTTCATGTGGTCATGTGTTTGAAAGGTAGTTTTCAAAATAGTTTCTTTTTTTTAATGCGTTAACCACTGGAAAAACATGACTTTGATTTTTAAGTTCAACAGGAGAAAAAAAATTCATTTAATATACTTGATTTTTAAGTTTCATGAATAAAATGTGATTTGAAAAGCAGCTTTCAAAAATACTGCATAAATGTGTTTTAGTATTTTTTGCTATTATTCTGGGTAAATGCTGCTATTCTTCTATGTTTTGTATCTCGTGATCTGCTAAAATATGTCGAAGATTTGTTCAAACAAATAGGAAAAATGCCCACTTCGTTTCTTTGAGAAGTAAATGCCCAAATATTTCCTCATACTTTTCACAATGATAATTTTCACTTTTTTTTCCACCTTATTTCTCATTTTTCTGTGAGTCCATAAAATAATTGCCTTTATTTTTACTCCATTTGATTGAATAACCCCTTTAGTACTTACAATAGTAGTGTAATGTTTGTAGATGAGTGGAAGTAGTTCAAATAAAATGACCAATAGCTAGAAATAATTCAAAGACCAGAAGAAAACCTATTTTGAAAAAAAAGTTATCTGCCATATTGGTATCATTTACTTATTTCTGGTTTTTCATTTGAGCATAAAGTAAAATTCAAAGTAAAGGTGAGATAATTGAGAAAGTAGAATTAAATTTGAAATTGCAAAATTACTAGCCAGAAAAAGTAGTTTATGAAATAAAGTTGTGTTATGCTAGACCATTAAAAGCTTGCTTTTCAGGCAGATGAATAAGACAATTCTCACTACAATCAGTGAAGAGCAGTGGGTGATTAGTGCCTCTAAAGATAACTCCTGCAGGCTAGATCAGATCCATGTTAATTGTTAGGATGAGAGCATTAGAAAAGAAAAAATATTCAGAGTTGGAGGAAGAAATGTTTACTCCAGAGGGCTGTACCAGTCAGCTGCTGTGTATCCCATCTACATATGATTTTATTGAAGGAAATCTCACAGTGAATATTTTCTGTATAATATATTTTATTTTAAAAGATTTTTTTAGAAAGGATTTTGGAGCACAGCCTGAAATAGGGATTAGATTTTAAAGTATTTTCCATATGGAACTGGGACTAGTTTAAATTTTCGGGCTGGGTATGTAAAAATTGCTTCTTTTTGTTAGTTGAAGAAGCAGTTCAGTATGCTGGAACTGTTCCTTAGGGAGGAAAAAGAAGCAAGTGCAGACTCCTGGCTGGAGCCCAGCGGCCTGTTAGAGTTCCAGAGCATGTCCTGATTCACTTCTATTTGTTCTTCTCTCACTTGTTCATTCATATCCTTTCCACTGAATCATGAAACAAGAAACTGTGAAATCTTTGGGTCAGTGGATTTTGGTATACTCTTAGATCTCTAGGCATACTGTGATTGAATGTAGTTGACAGTGGTTTTAATGCTGTGTTTCCTTTGAGTTTTCCTTCTAATGTAGGCAGTACTTGGTGGCAAATTTTTTGTGTCTAAAAACACTGAATTGTAATACTATCAATCACTGATATTATCAACAGTTTTTTCCAAAATAATAACACTATAAAATAAAGGATAAATATATACTCCTACATACATTTCACAGTGTATTTATAGACAAGCTTTACAAAATAAATATTTTAAAATCTATTTTGTAAACTAAATTCTGATCCATTAATCTATAAAAATAGTAGATCAATTTTTGTACTGCAAACTTGTTCATTTCTCATTTTTCTGTGACAGTAGTCCACAGGATTTGTTCTGTTGCTGGTTGTGGTGTAATGAAGACCCATAAAACTTTGGATCTGTCTGAATCTAAATATCTTTCCTTGGCATTCTGACAAAAATTTTGAATTTAGCATCTGAAACTGAATGTATGTTTGGACAAGCAAGTCCATAGGTTTTGTCAAAAGGAAAAACAAGAGTTTTCTTAATTTTCTGGTTACTAATGAAATAAATGTATAAACATACAGAAAATAGTAAGGTAATAATACACTACTAAGATGGAAAGGAAGATAGGTGAAGAAAGTCTGGATGGCTGGTATTTTGAGCCTTAGCTCTGGTCGTGTTTTCTTGCGTTGTCATTCTGTTGGACTCTAGACAATTTAGAAGTGGCTAAGTATATGTGGGTATAAGGGAGAATAAAATGGTGCAATACTGCTTTTGCTTCCTGAAAGCATATTACATTTGCAGTCACTTCATACCCACTCCACCTTAGAGGTCTGATTCATGGGCATGAATATCTAACTTTGTGACACTTACCGCCTTTGTATATCTGTCACTTTGTTGCTCCTGAGCAGAGTAATTGCTCATGCAGCAGTTACTGGGTCAGTGCAAGTAGAAGCCCAAATATTAAAGACTCAGTGCTCTTTGGCCTCACTATACCAGGCTGTAAACTGCAGCTATTAGCTGTTGCTTCATAAACAGTCCTGCTTTTCCTGGTGTGGGAGTAGATATCTGTGAAGAGGCAGAAAGGTGGACAGCTGAAGCAGAGATCACTGCTATCTGTCTCCAGGAAAGCTGCTCCTTTTCTTGCAGTGAAAGCTCTAAGCTCAAACCCACCTCCAGCTGGAAACCGTTGCTTGCTGCTTCTTAGATTTGCCAGTTGATTTAAAGAAAATGTATTCACCACACACATGAAATAAAATGCACACAGAAAGTCTGAAATATGTAGAAAGTATCAAGTTTGTGGCCATAGAACCGATCTTTCTGTTTATCCCCCTGGATAATCCAGCGCTTAGTGCCCGTGCAGGGAACCACCTTTTGTCTCCTCTCCCACACCAGTTTAACTTGCATGTCATATCTAGCATATAGCTCATGGTGGCTTTCATAGCACTTTAAATTTGACAGCCAACATTTAGTTAGATCACATCAGCCCATCCTGATCTCATGAATTCAGGTTAGAGCTGGAAACAGTTTTCCAGGTTTGAGTTTACCCTTGTGTTACTATGAAGTCAAAACCTGTTTTATTTTAGTCTGCTTCAAAGACGTTGAAATAAAAATCATCACAACTGTCCAGAAAATTTAGACTTTGGTTTGGTTTTTTTGGTTGGTTTATATTTTGTTTGTTTGTTTGTTTGTTTGTTTTCCCCAGAGTAAATGGGACAGTTATAAAAAATTCCAAGTGCTCTTGGAAGGCTCTGGAGGTCTTCTGAGGAGTTCAAAGAATCCCTTGGGTACTGAAATAATCTTTCCCTTTAGAAACTTAGGGGTGTTTAATTAGTACTACTTTCTTTGTTCCTGGTTTGCAACAAAGACTCTTTGTCAGCTTTGGGTTAAACTATTAATGAAAAGGGTGTGTTAATTAAACAACTTGCTTATTTCTAATTGGCAAAAGTACTCTAGCCCTCCCGAGACTCCAGCTAAGCACAGCAATGTCTGCTAAGAGATACTCGTGAGCTGGTGAGAGATGCCATAGAAAATATTAAAACATTCAGGAAAAGTAGCAATAATTACAATCTTGTCTGGGGAATGCTTCAGAAGAGACAATACATGGGTATTCATATTCTCAGGGATCTTCCTATTTGCATGACTGATGGCTGAAACCCATTATTTGGAAGGGCATTTGCAAACTGATTTGAAATTTTCAGGTTCTATTGCAGCATGTAGAAACAATATTCATGTCTTTTTGTAATTTTGTTTTTCTTTTTTTTTTTTTTCCCTGTGGTTTTTTGTTGTCGTTTGTGTCTTTGTGGGTTTCCTTGGGTTTTTTTGGTTGGGTTTTTTAAATCTTTGCTTGTTCTGGATGTCATTGATTGAGAGAAAAGGAGAGCAGCACATATATGAAAACGGCTTGTGAGATGGAATGCAATGATTTCACACAGCAAAGGGGCTGCATTGCCTCTTTTGAGGTTTTTTGTATTGATGGGCACTAATGTATTAATGGAAAGTCCTACTCATAATCCCCTCAATTTAATTAATGTTACATAGGACAGCTGGCAGTTGTGTTGACAGAATTCCACATGATCATTGTATGACAGTATGCTATGTCAGTATAATGAAAAATATAGTGCAATATGTTTTTGTTTACATTTCTTTGAAAAAAAAGTTACCTCATCTCTCAGCAACATGGCCTATGTTACTACCTTAGAAACACATCAAATATTTTACATGTACTTTTTATGTGTGTGTGGTTATTGCAACTTCAGTACTGATAGCTTTGTTATGTCACGTATGTAAATCAGTTGAAGAGTCATATTTACAAGAAGTATAGAAGAATCCCATTTTTGCAGCAGTAGTTTGTTGTATACTAAAGCATATTGTAATGAATGAATACAAAACTAAAATTCATAAGAATCCAGTTTGAATTTTGGCTTATTACTTATAGATGCTAATCTGTGTTGGTCATTTGCTATTTAACTGAGAAAATTACTAATTTTCATATGGATTAGGAAGAATTTATTTTATGAATTTAAGTATTTAAAGTACCTTAATGGAAATGTGAGTACTGATGCCTGTACGTTTTTATTTTTTACAAGGCCTTGGAGATATGCAGGAATCAGGTGTGCATGCTTGTGTGTCTGTGTGTGTCAAATGGACATAGTTTTGAAATCCAGAGGTTAAAGAAAGACCGTACTCTTCCAGAGGCACAGCAGCACAGGAAGAAGTTTCTTTAAAAATGGTTTTCTTCTGTTAAACATCCAAGGAATCTCAGATTGGAAAATATGTGTTGCTTATCCAAGGGTAGAGCACAAATAATCAACTCTCCTTGTCTTAGATTCGGAAAAAAAAAATTAAGATTTAATTGTGAGAAGATCCCAATGGTTTGTCTCATCTCCAATTTTCCACTACTATCAGAAGGGTCAATAACTTTGTCCCCAATTCCTTGGTGTGTGCTGCAGAAGCATTTTTCAAATGCTAGAAATTGTCTTGTCTCCATTCTAGTAGTCCCAATGTTTAGATGATCATGTGAGAAAATGGATGAAGTAATATTTAGAAGAGATTTTTTTACCTAGGGTTTGAGATATTATTGTTTGATTATACTAAAATTTTTATATTAGGTTATATTTCTATTTTTTCTTATCCTCTCCTGAAAGAAGATCTCATCAAGGACTGTGTGGGTGATGATCTGGGTAGGAAAGAGCCGTCAAAAATCTTGAAAATGAAGGGTAGACTTTAGAGCAGTGTGCATTTGCAAATGTTCTTGTTCAGAAGAGGATGTCTAAATGACTTTAAACTTCTTTGTTTTCTTCCTAAGTTTGATTGAGTGAAATTTAAAAAAAAGTATTTATTTACCTAGTACTATTTCCTTCTTAGTAAGAAACTTGAAATTGATTTTAACTTGACACATTTCTTCTCTGAAATAATACCAAATCTTTGTCTAATGAATGTATACAGAGGCTTTGTGGCCCATCAGGGTGCCATGACATTCCGGTGTATTGATTCTGTGGTGTTAAAGGGTGACATATTTGGTGTTAAGGGGCCATCAGAGCATTGGGATTTGAACTGCACAGAGTAAGAAGCCCTGACTTTCCTGTAACATGACAGGCTTTCTAAAATAGTAGAAGTAACTTTAGCGTTACATAGTTCCTCATATATAAACTTCAAACATTAATAAGACTTTCGTATAATTAAATTAATACATCCAGAAAATAGTTTTAAAAATTAGAAAATAAACTGTAGTATTTAATTATGTATAAGAACCAAAGCCATTCTGCATTTTGTCATTTGTAAAATTTCTTGGCATCCAGAATTTAAAATTCACTCTTGAAAGAAACATTTTATTTTATACTGTGTTTGGTTTGGTTTTCTTCTTGTATTTTTTCTTCTGCGAAATGTAATCTCTGTCTTAGGTAAAGATCTTACCTCTTTTTAGTGCAGTTTTTACCAGCATACAGGGTTTGTTTGTATTTCATGTAATGTCTGTTCTCTTTATGCTGTAGGCTAAAGGCACCTAAGTGTAAATATTTTTCAGTTTTGTGTTACATTGCAGGACATCAAATGTACTGACCAAAAGAGCATGTGAACTAGAGAGGGTTAAAACTGATCATCTTCTGTTTTTCTGTCTTTCAGGTGAAATGTGTTTTTTAGTTTTAATGACCTGGAGTGCTTTCTTTGGAAATAGCATTTTGATTATTTTTTTATTTTATAGCGTTGATTATAATTATTCTGAAAAAAATAAAATCAGCTAAGTCAAAAAAGGTGAGCTAATTCTAGGCATCTTTGGAAATTAACCAGATTTATGGATTTAAAAGAGTCCAAAGGACTCAGTTTCCAGATGTTTACATATTCTTTCTGTTTTGTGTTTGAATACCAGTTGTCCTGCAAAGAAATATAGAACGTATTTTCTATCATATGTTTGCTCTGTTTTCTAACAAAAGTATTTTGCTTAGGCAGATTTGGTAGGAAGTGACAGCTCTGAAAAATTGGACAGAGTGATTGCTGGAAGTATTTCAGTTGCCAGCAATCTAAATAGTGCAGAAGGGAGAAAATGAAATATCACCATATTTTAAAGATGACAGTTTTGTCAAAGATTCCTTTTCACTCTTAAAACAAATTGAATAAATCAAGTAGATCTAAAATGTCTGCACTCATTGACAATGCAACACCTTTTTAGTTCCCTTTTTTTGTCCTTCCCTCCTCTCTCTTTATAAGGTAGAAAAATGACTTAGTAAATGTAAAACACTGTGAGCAGAATAATTCTTCTGGTTTAATAGTTATCTTTAAATAGCTTTGAATCATAGCAGCCTTTCATGAAACATAGTTACATAGTGATAATTTATGTAAAATTTGGTAAAATGAAACTGAAATGAAGTCTTATATTCTTCAGAATTATATTTTGTAAATAACTTCAGAAGAATATTTTTGTCAGATCTGATTTTCTAAACGTTCAGTTTCATGGGTTCCTGCTGCACTTCTGTGGATCAAGAATCAGGAAGATGAACTGGTCTGCTTGTTTCAATTGTTTTGAGTATTAGCAAGCATCCACAAAGACAGTTTTTGTAAATACAGTCTTTAAAATAGGAGAGGGGGAAGAGTTTATTGAGCATGGCTCTCCCCTTGAGCAGATATAAATGCTCATGATGAAATTCTTGTTCATCCTAGTTAGCAGCAGGGTAAATATCCAGTGTATGTTTCCCTTCTGCTCCTTTCAGATGTGGAATCAGACTTGCTGCAAGCATATGCTCCCTTCACATTTAACTCAAGAGAGAAATAATCTGCAGAAAGACTTCACTGATATTTAAAGTTCTGTTGAGGGTGGACCCCACTATCCATGAAGTAAAAGCTAGCCCATTGTGCTACCCACAGTCTGTGCAGATACTGACAAGGAGACACCAGAGTTCTTGCTGCTGCTGTTTTCTTCATGTTCCTCATTGAACTGGTCTCATTTGGCAATCCACTCCAACAAAGAGCTTAACTATTACATTATGCTAAAACCTGTCAAGGTATTTTCATTCTTTTTAGTCCCCTCTACAATATTGCAAAATCTAGATGCATTATTTTAAATGTAGCAGATCCAAGGAAAAGATCTACAGCCTTGGATTTCTCAAATTCCTGCCTGATACACAGAAGTGACCTAAATATGCTTCATCCTGCATAGCAGAGGGGTTTTATGAACCCACACCATGTATTTGTTTGCTTCTAGGAAAGCCAGAAGATGGAGTAAAGCACTAATGCTTTTTTCCCCAGATATGTTACATGAAGTCTTTAAGAAAATTACTTTAAAGATGTCTCTATTTCTTGAAGAAGTTAAGCCATTATTTAGAAATTTCTCAAAAAAAATTATGTTTGTGGGCATCCAAAGGAGGACTCAATGACAAGAAATAACTACTGAAAAGGCATCAGGAAAAAGGTTATGCAAATTTTAAGATGAAATCAGCTCAGGAGTCTTGCTACTCGAAGAAAGAGGGAGAAGCCTTTCATTTGTAAAATGTTCTACAGTGATACAGAAAACTAATTAAAATATACATGAAGTGTGCACTCGTTTTTAATTTCTGAGGCATCCTTCGATTTGAAATAGAAACCCCCATAAATAAACATCTAGAATTGTAACCTATCAGTCTTGGTTGGTGTACTCTGCTTGCCAGCCAGGCTAGGCACAGTTTCATTGCTGTACGTCTATCTTTTGAAACTTAATTGGAAAAATATCTTTTGCTGTTCATCCCCCCTCCAAGATGTGGGGTAGCCATTCTGACCTGTCTTAGTGCTGAGTACTGTAGCTGATAATATGCTGAGAAGGGGCAGCTGTGTAACAATTAACTGAACTATTCTTCTGTAACTTACCTGGCTAGAGAAAAGTCTTTTCACAGTGGGCACACTCTGAATTTTAGATGTAATTTAATATGAAAGAAGCACAGACAGACTTAAGACTGATTTTGGGTCCTAAAATAAGAGTTTTGCTACTTCACTGGAAAAAGATGCTTTTTATTTTTGATCAAATATGAGAAAAAAACTCAACCCTAAATGCTAAACTAAACCAGTTTATAATGTTGATTTGGTACTCCCATGTGCAAATTCTGTACATAAATCAATTGGCCATGAGGAATTTATGAACTAAAGGATTAATAGTCACCTAATATCTGTAAGTATGTAAACTATGCTATGTTCGAATCACCAGAGTCCAATCTAATGTGAGGTAATTTAACTGATCTCACAAATATTTGAATGCAATGTTCATTGCTTTCCACTGTTCAGATACTTTCAGATGTGAACTCTTAGCACAACAGTCTAATTTTGGTTCGTGACATTATTTCACATATATAACCATTGTCAAATCTAGTTTAATTTTGGTAATTTTAGGTTTAATTTTAAAGGATGTCTAAGAAATTAAAAGACACATCATTAACTGCTTATTTTTTTCTTATTTTTTCTTCATTTTACATCATATATTAAAGATAAAAATAACTTTCTCTGTTTCCATTAACAAAAAGTGAATAGAGAAGAAAAAGTAATTATATGCAAAATATAAAAATGGTTATGATAATTTGACAGAATTTAATTAAACCAATCTACCATACTGTGCTCATAAGGCACACTGTAAAATAAGCTCTTATTTGTTAGGAAACACCATACTTGTCCTTGATAAAGGACTTCAAAAGTTTCAAGTGATGTAGAAGCATGGAATTTATGTTTCCTTTGAAAGGGAAGACATAGATACAAAAAAACCCTTCTCGCTTTGAACTTAATTTTAAGAAAGTGAGCAGTTGACAATACAGACAGGTTTACAGTATTACAACAGTTTAGTGTCTTGCAGACATGTAGTATCTAAGAATAACTCTATTCTTTATAAACTTAGTTTATCATTATGATGCTTCCATAACATAAGTGATTATTTAGATGAATGCACAGACTAACCAAGAATTTGTAGCTTTTACAATCCTTTTGATTGCATCTTGGAGGTACACTTAAGAAGGATTCTAGAAGCCTAATTTTATGTTTTGTTTACTGCACAACACTCTCCTTTAATGTTGTTTTTTGAATCTGTGTTTTGCATCCATGTTTTCTGTGATCTGTTCAAACAAGGGGTTCAACCTATGTGTATTGTGACATTTTTTTTCAAATGGCTGGTAGACTGGTAACAGTGCTTTCTTTCATCTTCTGACATTTTCTTCATAGTTGCTTTTTTTTCATTTTTTACTGCAACATCCCTACAAGGAGAGGTATTGCTGTGATCAGTGAGTTTTCTGGGGTGAGAGTGATATCTACCTGTACTTTGGAATTTGATGTAAAGGCTGCTAGGTCTGTCATTTCCTGCCTAAGGATCCTGTATAAAACAGTTGAACTAACTTCCCCACATCTTTCACTCTCCTCCTTTCCATAACTTTTAGTTTTGGCTGCTCTGTAAGTCTCTACCTTTAGAGCCCTACTGTGCCTTTGGCATAATCCTCTTTGCTGCCTGACGGATGGAGTTTTATTCACCCGAGAAGGAGCAGCAGTTCGCTGCTTCACACATGCGTTAGTGTGTTTTGACCAGAGAGGAGAATAAATGCCCCTCTCCAGCAAGGGCAGGCAGGGGGGCTGAGGAGTGGTGGTGGGGCAAGAGAAGCCCCTGAATCCTGTTGTACCCCAGGTGGGGTGGGAGGGTCTGTACTGAGCAGGGATTACTCCAAAGGCCTAACGTGTACAGCTTTCCTGTGAAGTCTGTTGTGCCCATGAGATGCAAAGTAATACTTTCCTTGGCAAAGTAAGCAATAAATGTATCAGCTTGCTATTTCTAACACATCACAGTGGTCTGTTTTAAATATATCTATTAAGTATTTAATTCCTTGGGTAATGCTTCTGCCGCTCATGAATGTTTCACTAGAAGTCCTTTCTGGCCTTGTATGTGCAAATGGAAACCGTAGTAAGTAACAAATTTCATTGACAGATACCATTTCATGTAGATTATACATTGGGCAATGATTAAAAAGTCACTTTAACACAACCAGATATTAATGACTCTAAAAAATAAAATAACATTTTAAAAAACCCATATTTGTCATTCATCTCACCTTTTTTTGCACATTAGACACTGAAGTTTTGCCATTCTTAATTTTCTTTTTGTCTTGGTGAGCAGAATATCATGGCTAGAGAAATTATAAATAAATATAGTACTGCATTTGAAGTGACAAAGGATCATTAGCAGAGAACACAGACATTTTGCCTCTAGGCAGATTTTTCAAGTACTTTTTCTAAGTCCATTCCCTGTTCAATCAATACAGTTTATTCTCTTCAGCACTGGCCTTCAGTAGTAGGGGTAGACAATGATTTTAGTGCCATTGACAGAAGGAAAGTGGGGAAGGTGATACAGAAATATTCTTCATACTTGTCTACGAAGTAAAATATCTCAAATTCTTTCTCAGAGTCTCAGATGCACAGGTGTTTATTCCATGTAGATGCATGAGGAGATTTTTTTTTTAATGGAATGAATTACAAGATCAGGAAATTGCAATGAATGGGAAAAGGAGGGAGACGGGAAGTCAGATAATCAGAGAGATGTACATTATAGGGGTGTGGTTATTGTCAGAATAAAGTGCTGACAAATGTCAGCTGAGGTAGATGTTAAAGGGATCATTAAAAGAAAACTTTATTAAAGTATAAAAACAAGGGAGAGAATCAGGACAATTATTACACTTAGAAGTGAAACATAATGTAGATGTAATAGAGATGTACATGGGTGGCAGTAGCTCTAAGTGTCTGAGATAAAAACAAAACTAGGAGTCTGATGTATGTAAATCAAGTAGGAACAGATAGAAATCTCCACAGAATTCTGAGTGATATAGAGCAAAGCATGCCATGTCTTCTTTTAAATAAATCTGTTAGGAAAATAAAAAGTACTGTTTTGTTGGGGAATAGCAAATACAGTATTTATATTTAAGTAGTGGAGAGGATGGAAAATAAGGGCTAAAGGTCTAAAAGTGTGACCTCATCTTTTATCAAACAGTAGAGCAGAGTTTATATGAAAAAAAATTAAGTTACTGACATAAAGAATGAGGGAAGATAGGATGGAAATTGAAAATGCCTTTACTGAAAGGAGTTCATACAAACCAATCAGATAACTTTCTTTGAAAAGATAACCAGTTTTCTAGACAAAGAAAATTTAGTAATCTCTCTTCTTGGACTTCAGCAAGCAGTTGATACTGTGCCACCTGGGAAATTATTTGTGCACCTGAGGAAGATGGGCACTGCTAAAGGAATCAAAAAATATGTAAGGAATTCACTTAAATGAGATGACAGTTGGTGTTCTTGCAAAGGTAAGCATTATAAAAAGTTACTTGAGTCAAGCATCAGTCTTAAGACCATTTTTGCTTTATACTTTAAAGGAAAATTAGTGCAAATGTGATAAGGAGACTTAATTATGAAACAAATACAGTAAACATCATGAGTTTGTGGGAGAATTAGACTGTATTAAATGAAGGACTAGAAAACATTCTAGACTTTAGGAGTTAAAACAATAACAAGTTGTAAATTCAGTTAGGAAATAATGATATGGGGGTAGTAGGAAAAGAGAAGAATGTAATAAATTAGGCAGAGTTACTAGGAACACAAGTGTGACAGAAGCAAATTTATTTCTGCAGCTTAAGGCTGCATCAAGTTGGGTGCTGCTGTGAGACAAACAGACATAGTCGCATCATTTGAGAAGTCATTTGTGAGACTTTCTCTGAAAAGTCATTCTGTTATTCTGGTCAACCATTTTCAGGAAGAATTAAGCTTACTTTTAGGCATTCAGAAAAAGCTATTTAATAACCATGGAATATAGACTTAGCTGTGCAAGAGAAGACTAAAAGCGCTTTGCTTATTCAGACTTAAGGCTCTGAGAGACATGCTGTGGCAGGCTCAAATTGGATGGCAGAAGTTGTTACTATCCTCAAGGCATGAATACTTGAACCTCCTTTGAATCACTTTGTTAACCACTGCTTTGTATATTAGGGCAAACCAAAACTGGAATTCTTTTACTTTAATACACCCAGCTGAAGACTGCAATAGCACATGAGTTCTTTCGTAGGCATATCATATAACCCTGCCCTGAAGGCTTTAGTGCCCATCAGAAGGGTGGAGCAGATGGATGAGGGTGGTAACTATTCCTGCCATCTGGTTTTAAGCCCCTGCTATGTTTACCTCAGAGCCTTAAGAAAGTAAGTGGGGAGAAGAGATGTGATTGTTGTTCATAAATATTTTGGAAATAAATATCAGCAAGACATATTAAAGAAGAATATTGTCATAATAGAAAATATGTACCATGATATGTTTAGTTTAGAAACTGGAAAAGAAAAAGGATTTCAACTCTCTGAGATTGAGGTGACATAAAAATATCTTGCTAGTTTTGAAATGAAACTTTATCATTTTAGAATAATAGAATTACACAGATATTTTCCTTCCAGTAGGTAGGTTCCTAGAAAAGGGAAAAAGAAACAACAACAAAATGTGGGCCATGCTTTTAGTGCCTTAGTTCCTTAATGATGGGTTAAACTGTTAGTAGCATTATCTACACCGAGATCAAGCTATGTTCTGTAAGCTGTTTAAGAAAGAAGCAGCACAAACTTCTAGCGTGAGTTTTGCAGCACTAGAGGCATCTAAGGATATCAGTTCTTGTGTTTCTGTTTCTGTGAACCTTCTTTTTTCCTTAACCTGGCAGTATTGTACAATTTTTAAGGAGGTCCCGAGTTTTTCTGGCTTAAGATTTTAATAATTAACTTATATAGGTACCATTCTTATCACTACAGTGCTTCTTAATGCATTGCATCAATAGGGCAAGGTGAAAGAATTTTGACAAATGTCTCATGTAAGTTGAATGCAAACCATAAGGAAGTTTGTATTATTGAGATATTTTAGGTAGATTAATACTATGTTATTCTACTTTGTGCCTTCAAAATACTATTAGCAAGTTATATTTCTGAATATGGTCTACCTGACCTAAGTCAATGCATATGTACTGAAGATAGAACAATAATAACTTTCTGGCAGATTGTAATGAAGACAGTTTTGTGCTTCAAGAATGGCAAGTCATTCTAGTAAATAGCATTAAATAAGCAATTTTTGAAATATTGCACTGCTTCTGAGAGAGTGGATTAGAGAGTTAAATGGGGTATTTTATATTTTGGTTTTCATTCCTGCCTACTACAAATAGAAGGTATATGTATATTGTTAATTTACAACATTTTAGGGTTTGTTTAGAACGAACTGATTCCTAAACATTTAAGAGCACGTGATTTTTTTTTTTTTTTAAACTCTAAGTTATAAATTCTTTAGTTTGTCAGGATGAATTAATTAATTTCAGGTCAATGGCATGGACACAGGTCTTCCATCTGTAACCATGGTCTTTGTGAGCCAGCAGTCCTCTAGTGTTTAACACCAAGAGTTGTCTATACATCACCATATTACTCCAAAGTGTGACTATAAAAATAACTTAGGTGGTGGGATTTGACAGATTCCTGAATGTTCAAAATTCATTTACAAGCATAGTGGGAGAAGGAAATCAATAAGCCAGAGATTTTGTAAATATAACAAATAATAAGTGTTTAGTTTATAAATTTTATGGTTGTAATGATGGGTTAAAAGGTGCTTGTTTTGGTTATAATTAAAAATATTAATTTTGATAGGCTTGATTTACCTAACATGCAGGAGTCAGAATTAGACACAGAATAAAAATATGACAGATTTCATTTAAGTGAGGTTAGATGGTAATACAGCCTTTTTAAACTGCACTAACTCTAGTTAGTTACCCTTTTAAGCTGTTTACTTTAGCTTCCTTTTTAAAAAAACCTTTCATTTTCAGGATTATCAAATTTCTGAATTCTGATTACCATATTTCTGAAAGAAATTTTAATTTTCAAAGTCTATGCATCCATTTGTGTTCACATGTAGAAGTCCTCATGAATTTACCAGAAAAACAGTTCATGAGTTCCATTTTACCTATTTTTTGCCCTATATGTGGCCTTTACATGGGTATGCAATGACACAACATATTGTGAATATTTTATTTAATGATATATTTCTTTTTTTTATTTAAGAATATGAGAATTACCTTTCCTTATGTAACAAGTACACTCTAAGGAAATACATTCAATACGCTTTGCATAGTTCCCCATATCCTATTTTGATTTCTGCCACAAACTGAAAATGAAGTTACATGTGTAAAAGAAGTTTAAAAATAGATTAGAAGTATCTTGTGAAATGTAACAGGAAAGCTATGTACATATATTTTTATCTGGCATTTGCTGTAGTGGGCAAAAAATGAGCATGTTGTGCCTTTCAGTTCTGTTTAAGAATGTTGCAGAAACTCGTAATGTGTCACATTTTTAGTCATATGCACACATCAATCAGATGATATATGATATATATTGCATTCATAACATGTTTACAGACACAGATTTCGTGCTAAGAATAAAGTGAAATGAGTGGCAAAAAACCCTCTACAATAAAAGGGTACTTGCAGAAGTTAATAATTCTGAGTTTGCAGCAATATGTTATGGCTGTGATCATCTATACTCTCTTAAAGTGTGACTTCTCACTTAATGAAAAATAATTATAATTAGTAGCAAATACATATCACTAATACTAAAAGGTCGCTTCCCAATGGCATTGAATATGTAAGTTAAGGAAAAAGGAGAAACAGACATAATGATCCATGAATAAATTTAGAGTTGGTTTTAAAATAATTTTTATGTACTGCAGCATTGAAATTCTGGAAGCAATTTCCCATTGAAATATTCATGCAAGAGAGTTGTAATCTACATACATGCAAGAGAATTCTAATCTATCAAAAAATGATGTGAAATTATGCCTATGAGAAGCAGAAAGTGGACTCAGTATGTAGTAAGAAATTTCTAGGCCTGTATTTTGCTATTATGGACTGGATTAGTGGAGAGCTGCAAGAATCTTGCTCATGAGAACTGAGGTAATGACTCTCAATTCTTCATTTAGCTCTTGTGTATGTGCATTTTTGTGCAAGGAAATGGGAGGAGGAACACGACAGTAATATCAATTTCCTGAAAATTATCAAGATTCTTCAAATTCCATGGAAAAGTGGGGAAAACAGCACCTAATTTAACAGAAATTTGAAAAGATAATTTTTAAATTAGTTTTTGTCAATCATTATGTATGGATGCACCTACCCTAATGACACAGAGCATGGGAAAGTGTTTTGGATGTGAATTTGTCTTGAGTCTATATTTAGAATCCTTCTGTACATATTCCTGAGCACCACTGAGCATTTGAAGCATTATTTTGTTCCAGCATTGTCTTTAGATTGTCATGTAGCACTTGCAGTGCAGATGCAAGACCTTGCATCAGTTTGCTCTCTGTGCCTGCACAGTGCACGCCAAAGATTGGCAGGTGATGCAGACTTTGCTGCTCATTAAGATGTAATGTAGAGAGGCACAACAAATTGCACTGTCATCCTTCCCTTTGTATTCTGCATCAGGTGCACTGCAGGTAATATAGACACTCACGCAGGAACTTCCATGATTACTTGAGATTTAATGATATAATACATTGCATTTGTGATAAAAAAGAATCAACATTTTGACTAGTATGTGCCAGGTAAATTGTTTTGCTTGTTTTAGTTTTTCTCTCACGTTGATTTATGATTTGATTTGTTAACTGAAAAAAAAATAGTATGAGTACCTGTCATAAAAAAGAGCTCTAATCATGGAAGAAATATGTTACATCTGTGAATGTTTTTGACCTCAGAAATATCTTATGAATGCACCAAATGCTTACAATTGTGTTTGTGTCTTGGAGAAAGATATTTAAAATACATGTTAACAGATCCCTGTTGATTGCACACTGGAAAAGTACTGTTCCAGGGGAAAGTACTCTCCTTAAAGTTAGCAAAATTTAATTTTTATGTGAATTTGAATAACTGTTGAAGTTAGGAATTTTGAGGCACTCAATGAACTTAAAAGAAAGACAGACATAGATTGATAAAACTACGTACATAGATAGATAGATATCCAGATACATTACCTGTATTTTTATTGATTGTTTTGGCCTGTTAAGTGTATTTGCTGTTTCATCAAGCTAAGTCAGTGTAAACTGAACAAAGAGATTTGTGTATAATTTGGTTGGTGATCATGAAGAATTTTACTGAGATGTAAATATATTTCTTCTGCAACCAAAACAGAATGTCCCAGATGGCTTCCTGTAAGAAGATCATATTTAGATTGAGGAGCAGACGTTATTATTTGAGGACATTTGGGATTTTTTTATGGATTATGTTCATAGAGCAAAAGATGCTTTATAGGGGTGCTTGACATTGCTATCTTACATTTATGTCATTTTGTTTTGACTTTACATATGTGTAACAGATAGAAGAAATGATTCATTAAAACAGGGATATAGTAGTCAGTGATGTAAAATAAATTATTAATAATTCAACAGTACTGGAAAAGCTGAAAAGATTGACTGAAAAATGCCAACCAAACATGTTATGTAACCATCAATAATGGGTTAATATCTTTTTATGTGGATGACCCAATTCTGAGTGATACTTTTAAGTGCCGTTTTTGAAGAATATATTGGACAGAAACCTTCAGTGTTTATCACTAGGACTGCATATCTCTTTAGTGTCTCATTTCCTTCACAAACATATTGATCAAAGTGATTCAAAGAAGGCAGGTTCTCCCCTAGCTCTCCATTTTCTTCATGTCCACCTTGGAGCGTTATAGTTGATAACTGGCATTTTGAATGTAGGTGTTCATAGAATTGTCATTGTATACAATGTACGCTGTCCTCCAAATCTGGCATGCTCATTCCATTTTATCTGGTGTTTGGGTGAGATAGATGCAGGGAAAGAGGAGTTGCCTTTTTTTTTCATTGTAAAATTCTTATTCTTTGCTTCTTTCAACTCTCTGGTCTGCACTATTTATCCCATCATTTAATGGAGAAGAGTTATGCTCATCGCTGATACCTGAGCCATTCATATTATTTTTTACTCTGTCTGCAGTAACTCTGGGTAAGAAAAGGAAGAATGCATAAACTACTACAATTTGTCTATAGTTTAAAACCAGCCTGTTTCTGGGCATGGTTCACTTAATTCCTTCCTTTTCTTAAGAAATGTGAAACAGTATTCTAACTGTCTTCCCTGCCAAAATAGTCATTTTATGGAGCATGTTTGGACCTAAGGCAGAGAAGAGAAATTTTTTGCTCACTAGTAAGTTCCATGATAGAGGGTTAGTTTAGCCAAACCCTACTCACATCCCGGTAAGCAGACATATATTTTTGTATTTTTTGTAGGTGGATACAGTGCAGACTACGCAGCACCCTGGCCACATTGAGGAATCATGTAAAATGAATGTATGTGCTCGTAAGTGAATTATTTATGAAATGACACTCCAACTCTAAGGGATGTTGGATCACAAAATCCATGAACTCTCTTTACTCTTATGCTAAGAAATTGATTCCCAGGGGGCAGGGTTACTGCAGAACTAAGTGGACCTTTAAAGCAAAGTTATCAGAAAAAATCAAAACAGACTATGATAAATCATGTTAAAAACCTGTGAAAACAAGAGATTCAGATTACATTTTGGATGCATTTGAAGAGCTATTAAATGGAGTCAAGAATCCAAAACAGGAAAACAAATGGTGCATGAGAAAGGTTTGGTAAGCAGAACTGATCGTAAGTGGAGGAAGAGGATCAAATACCATCTAATTCAGGAATATGAATAGGATGAAAAACTCACCATTTTCTTCTTTGTTCCATCTTTGAAAGGACTGAAATTTGATTAGATGATTTGTTGAATTAGTAACTGGGAGACAAGTGTGGACACGACTGAATTTTCAATGCTTGAAGCAATGAAGTATTTGTGGTTTGTTGAAAAAAACCAAAAAACAACCTTGATGATATGCTAGATAAACAAAGAAAAAAATTATACCTCAGGACTGAAATTCTGGAAATCCAGAAAGAGTCTTAGTATTTGAAAATCTTTGTCCTGCTTGGGGACATGAGACAGAGTGTGGAAAAGGATGTAAGGCAAGCAACATTGGGTCCTTCAGATTTTGCTGTAATGACTCTGCAAGGAAATTGAGGTAGATACAAAGAAGAGACCAAAACATGCTAAATGACTATCAGCAAAAAGGGAAATCAGCAGTCACTCACACAGGTACACATACAGTTTGTTTGCTAAAGACAGCAGAATTCACCTGGCTAGAGCACTCCAGGCTAAAATAATTGTATCGAGGATTGTACAGCTGCCAGTAACAAAACCAGTGAACCTCTGACTCTGCAGTCATGATAAGCTATATACATCACACAAATACAAAGGCTGTAGTGCCAACTCCAATTTTATATATATACACCAATTTTTATATTCATTTTATATATGTATTTGGATATTACGCTATGTATCAGCTTATGATTTAGAGAAAGGCTGAATATATTCTCCTAAATAATTTATTTATTCATATCCTTCATCATAAGAAACAAAAAAGAGGATATTTGAAGTAATAATTTTTCAACAAGCTGTTTTTCTTAGGAATAAAGCATAACTTCAGCTTATTGAAGTTTCTGATGTAAATCTGGTATAACTGTGTCAGGAAACTACATTATATTTGTAACATGAATGTATATTGTGGCTTGCCTTCATAGTATGGCTGTTCAATTGTATGAGCAACAATGCTGAAAAATACTTTTTCTCTCCTGATTGTTATGCATTTATGTCTGAGTTAGTACACCCTTTGTGTTTATCCCTTCAAAACTGATAGTCTGCCACCTTTTTCCACTTGGAGTAATTAGTTCTGAGTGGAGAAATTTATGATACAGTAGGGGCTTTGACCTCTTTATTGTACTGAGATATATTATCAAACTTCAAAGTCAGTAGGCTGCTACCATATTGATTTTGTTTTCTGCGAACAAAATCAATGAGCAAAATTAAAATAAAAAAATCAATTCTTTCATTTTTGAATTGATTCCGGTTTTCTACATGTACATTGTTTATTTAACCTTGATTGCTTGTCTAGAACTTTAGTAATTCTGCATAAAAGAAACTTACAGAAATTAATGAAATACACAAAGAAAGAAAATTACAGTTAAGACACACAGGAATGAGACAGGAAAAGATGCAAAAGAGATCAAGAAAATCACAGTTTTCTATTGGAATGCACTGTTTAGGAATTTCAGAGGACTATAAAGATTGGTACCAACAGCTTTGTCAAAAAATCAGCACACAACTTTTTTTTTTGTGTTTTCTAGCCCTTTTCTTTAGTTCAATATGTGCTTGGAAAAATGGCAAACAAAATACCTGTAGTGTGTGGACCATATTTTATGAGTTCAGAGCATTTGCAAAGCTTACCTACAGATGTGAAAAAAAAGAAAAAAAAATTTTACATGTAACATTTCCAGAAATAAATACACTAAGTATGCAAATATATTTGTGAAATTTTCAGCCTTTTTCTGAATATAGGCATTATCTTAGAAAAAAATTTAACCTGGAACATGTAAAGGCAATGTTAAGGACCTCTGGTCAGATTCTTATCTCAAGTACAGCAATTTTATTTCAATAAAATTATTCTTCAACTGGAAATGAAATCAAAATTGTGTCTTCTGTGTTCATTGCAATTTCATTCTTCTGTATTTAATTTTCTGGTCAGGAGCATTTGTGAAGAAAAAGCCCTCAAAAATTTTGTGCAACTACTCTAATTTTCAGATTTCAAAGAGTTTAGCAGTCAAGCAATTTGTATGGAATAAAAGCTTTTATATTGCCTCCTGCTACAACACCAATGGGGAAAGGGCAGCAAAACAGTGGGAGACCAAATGAAGAGTTTTTTCTTCTGTGACATCAACTTGCAAGACACTGGGAGCTTCAGAATTGCAAGTGGTAATATAGCTTTTATGAACTATTTCTTTCCTCTTTGCCTCCTACGGCTGCTTCATTGTCGAGTAGTGTCATTTTTATGTCAGAATGAAGGAGTGAAAGATATTTGTGACAAGTGAAATTCTACTTTCTGTTTGCCATTGTCCTGCATTGATGGGAGAGAAAATGCAACCGTATAGGTCTTCTTTTCCTATCTTTTAGGAAGAGGTTAAGGTAGAGCTTTTATAGCCAAATCTGAATTGTTTTATTCATATGACCAGGCCAAATATACCCAGATATTGCTTCTATAAGTAAAGATCACACATTTTCAGTATCACTCTATTTTCATTTGTTTTATACAAGAACACTAAAGAACAAGATATGTCAGTAGAAAACTGTCAGGGAAGTTGTGATACCAAATTATTTTAGCTAGTTACAAAACAAGTTAGATAAATTATTAGTAGGAATATTATATGAAGTGACAACCAGTGGAAAAGGGAGGTGTATGGCACAAGATCCCTTTTTCTCCTTTTAATGGTTCTGCTTCTGGTGAGTGTGTACTGTCAAAATTTGTAGAGGCGCTCTCAATGACACCAGCTTCAATTTTACATATAAAAGGAGAAGTAGGTATGATCTTTGCAGTCGTACTCAACTTGCTAAAGAATCTTTGAAACCTAGACTAAAGGATTAAATTAAGTAAACTTTCACCATCCAGATTACATTTTAGTCTCTTTAGTCATTTTACTTTAGTTCAAGTAAACAGTTTTTGCAAAGGCTCATAAACAACTGAAAACCTTCACCTGACATTTCTCAAGCTTGTAAAAAACCTCTGTATCTCCTCTTCCTGGTAGCTTCATTTAGGCCTTTAAGCACAGAGTCTTGGATTTACCCACTCGTCATTTAAAAAGTCTGATGTGACAATCCATGCTTTAACCCGTTACTCATTTTACTGTTTGAGAGTCATTCAATAGGCTGAATTTTGCTGAGCTGGTAAAAGATAGCTTTGTACTCTCAAATGCACTGGCTATATTTAAATTTCCAATGTATACTTAATTATGCATTCTTACAAACTCAATATTATCTCCCTCTTCATTGGGGAAATATTAGGCTATTGTGCTTGCAGACATTATATTTGACCTTTGACATTTCATTTAGGGAAATCTACAAATATGTGAAATGTTGTTCCATCTTCTATACTGTTCTCAATATTTTACAAAGATCTACTTTAAGAGCAAATGTAATGAATGTGAAAAATGTTTTAAATCTTTTCTATCACCATGAACATGCCTACAATTTTATTGTTTAGCATTAAGCTATTTGTTTTTGTTAGAATGTATTCCTGAAATACCAAGAAACCACAATCGAATTACTGTTCTCCATCATACCCCAGCAGATTACTATTTCAGCAGTAAACTTTCCTTTGATCTGTAGTTCCTAGAAATGGCATCTATCACAGGAAACCAGTTCTTTGCCCTTTCTAAGGAATTTATGGCACTAATGAGGGAAAAAAAAAAGAAAGGTTTGTTATGACCCCTGGTAGTTACCCCAGAGCCCTCAGTAGTCTCCAGTGGTGGAATTCAAGAAAGGCATTAATGTTTCTACATTTAGTTTAAAAGTAATCTTCATCCAAAAGAGATTATTTTTCACATTTAAACAGTCTTACTTAAGCCCAGTAACACTATTTTCAATGGCAAGTGCCAACCAAGCCAATTAAAAAAAATATTAATTATATGTATAAATACTATATTTATTTATATATTATATATGAGAAACATGACAGAGAAAAATGTTCTGCAGGATTTTAGTAAACCTGACTATGCTCTACAGCCTAACTTATAAGGCTTGATTATTTGTTTATATTACATTTTGCAGAGTTCTTATTCAGGAAAACAGGATTTTCAATTGGCTTTTGACACAAAATAACCTTTCTTTAAACTGTGAAACTGTACACAGATAATTGTTTCTGCATAAAATGTCTCACTTCTTGAATATTGTCTAGAGCAATTTTATTTTAGCAAATATGAGCAAAAGAGTGGTATATAAACTAATTACTCTAGAAGTAGTGTGGGGATAGTTCTACATCATAAATATCCATCTGCTTTTCCTTTTTACTCTTTGAAGAATGATAATTTTCTTCTGCTATGCAGCCCTGTATTGTGAGAATGGTAGAACCATACAGGGAGTAAAGATAACTCTAGCCAGTGTCAGCATTCGCCTTTAAGAAGGGAGTTAGCATGTAACCAGTTACACATGCCTAATTTTAACAGGTGAATTATGATTACTGGAAGGTTTGGCATCTCACATAGCTGCACAGTGTCACAATTGAGAAATTTTATGATGGGAAGTAGGCATATCGGGGCACCCTTTAATTCAGCCTGAGTCATTTTTCTAATACTTAGCGTGAAACCTTTTTTGGTGTCCCTCGACATGAGTCTAGAGAGAGACTGAATCTCTGAGGAATTTTAACTGTGCTCAAACTCAAAACCTTTCTGCATCTAATGTCAGTTAGCATGGAACACATTGAGGTAGAGATGACTCATCACACTTGCTTTGCTTTAGCATCCATCTGATGATAGAAGACAGTTTGTATATTTGACTTTACTAACATCACAGCACTGTTGCTGTGGAGGGGCAGAAAATCAGTCTAGCTGTTGAAGGGCTAGAAACCAGGAAATTCAGTCTTTGTTCCTAGAACTGCCACTAATACCCACTTCTCTGGGGCTACACCTGTGAAAAGGGTAATTTTCATTATCTCCATCAGAGAAAATTCTTTGATCCATTTTGTTTTGCCAACTACTCACAAGATGTAGTGAAGGAATCTGTAGAAATGTTTCTAAGGAGTAGTATGACACTGTAGAAATACTTCAATGTTTTCCATTTCATTGAACATGGGAAAATTGTTTTTCAGAGCAAATCCTTTTTGTTGCTTAACAGTTCTGGACTGCCTCCTGGCCAAATTGTTTGAAACAGATATTAAATTTCATCATTATGTATATGGGACAGTTGCATATATATATATAGATATATACTTCAGTGCACTTTTGTCAAAGAATGCTTTAGATTTAACTGTGCTGCAGCTAAGAAAAAAAAAATTACAGGTTACTTTTTTCCTAAAAAATCATATCAGGCAAGCAAATAAATCTTAATGTTTTGTATTGGTTTTTAATATAGATAGCTTATCTGTTTTTATACAAGTATTTCATGACTGTGAAGAGTGACTATAGTGACATGGTTAGTGGGTAAAGTCTTTCAACAGACTGGAGAAAAGACAGTATGGAAGTGACTAATTCAATACTATTGCGAAACCATTGATTATATACTCAGTGCTGGCAGTGACACAACGATACATGAGCTTTGTCCTGAGAAACCTACATTATAAAGAGAAAACTAGACAAGCTGTGGGAGAGTCAGTGTTTTGCTTGTTGCCTTCATCCTGTTTCCATCCCTCATTTTGAAATACTCCCTGTGGAGGGCATGAAAACGTTGTGAATTAAAGCTCCAGGGAGCCTGAAAGAAGAAGCTATAGGCACAGTTGTGGAATAAAAAGGGTAGACTTCCTGATGCAATTAGTCAGGTGTTTCCTATGCATGAGAAGGAGTTTATAGTGCAAAGAGGATGGTGAAAGGAGAATGCGAATGGTACAGTTACATGTGTTTGTAAAATTGTACTGACATGATGTCATGCTCACCTTGTGTTTCTATACGCTTAAAATATGTGAAGTCTGAGCATCTTGCAGTGATAAGGAGTTGATAATTGCTGGTTACCCGTTGAATTCAGTTTTTGACCTTTCAGGAAGAACAGTTTGAATATTTTTATGAATCTGTCCATAACTCTTGAGCAAAGCTTGTGCCTTTCTCGTGTACAGACATTGGTTCATTCCTAAAGAACTTGAAGTGTATGCAGGGAGCTACATGCAATAAAATCTCTTGAAGCAGCCTCTATTGTTCCTTTATTTTT
Organism: Origma solitaria; assembly: GCA_013397895.1. Lineage (NCBI taxonomy): Eukaryota > Metazoa > Chordata > Aves > Passeriformes > Acanthizidae > Origma > Origma solitaria. The sequence goes on from VZRL01005455.1 coordinate 442,028, forward strand.
TTTTGCATTGATGGTGTTAATTTCTCGCATTAATATGGAAATAATAAAAAGATAAAGACATAAATGCAATACTAATAAACACTTTTTAAATTTTTGATCTCTCATTAAAAAGTAAATTTAATTTTTAAATATAGCATTAGATTTTTAATATAGCACAGTTTCATTTTGCATTGTGTTGTGGAGCACGGCCATGCATCCTTCTGCTCTTTGCTTTGAATCATTCTTACTGAAATTAGAACTGTTAGTGAGCAGCACCAGAGAGATTTTGATTTCACTCAAAAAGTTATTTCAGATAGGATAGCTTTTGAAAAATACATACTGTTTTATATATGTTGATTTTTATATTAATTGGTTTGTAGTACCTTTGATTGAGTTTGTGGCTTATTGCAATACATTTCAAGGTAAAAAGTGCTGTCAGAAATATAGAGTTTATTTCTACGGGATGTCAGACAGTAGTGTCAGGACCTCTGCTTTACAGAATTCATTACTGTAAGTAATGATAAAAGATGATACATTAGCAAGTCTTGAAACAAGATGGAAGATTTTTGAACTGCTGTTTAATCCATTAACTTTCTAGAATCCCCTTGTTTTGGTTTTTTTTTAGATTTCAGCTTATATAAAAAACATGCATACAATAGGACGTATTTCTGTCTTATTGCCTACTTCAGTAAAGGGTACATTTATACCATGAGCTGCATTAATTTCAAATGAATAATCTGTTTACAACAGAGAACTGGGAAGTAGGAATTGGGGATCTTGTTAATGACATTGACCTGCTACCCTGGGATGAAAGAAATCACCTTAAGTTTCTGTGCCTTGACTGTCTGCTGTATTGAATACATATAGAACAGCTTACATTACAGGACATGGTAAGGATTGCTTAAGTAAATACTATCCGTGATACATGAGTGTCAATGGAAATTTCCTGATCTATGCCCTAATATAAAGTTTAGGAACACTCTTCATCTGCACACGTGCAGTGGTTTTGTATGTTGAAGTTAAAAAAATTAGATTCATGAGATCTGGCATAATAATTTCAGCTTTGCCATTTTCAGAATCTTTTCTTCCCCTATTGTGGAAAATAGAATGCGGAAAAAAGGCAGGGAAACGTCCCTTAAAATGTAACCATTTCTTTTTTTGCATAATTTATTGGAAATACAATAAAGCATTTCTCTTATAGTGCACTAAGTACTGACTCTGCTGGATTTCTGATATTCTGGCCATGTTGAACTGCACCAGGAGATATAATAATACAGTTCATGTAGGAAAGAGTGCTGAATTTTCAAAAAGCTTTCCTATTACTTACTCCAGTGATTAACTCTTTAAAACAATATGACCCTTAAGTGCCAGTACCAAACAGATGTACAGATGGTTATCCACATCTTGCAATAACCAGTGTGAATTCAGCCAGGCGTCAGGTGGGAAGATTCTGGACATCTGTATCATCTCTCTGGCCTGTGCATCTGTCTCTCAGCGGCTGTACAGTGGACTAGCTGCTTCCCTGCATGCCGTAACCAGAAAAGGAAAGGCAATTGGAATTCTTGTCCCCAGACATGGATATCAAAGGCTGGAACCCGAGGCTGGGTTCATAACTAACTGTGTGCACTTCATGGTTTTTGCACATCAACAGATTTTATGTTGCACATATCTAATACCTCAGTGTACATATCCACATTTTCATAATACTTCTTTGCAGTACTGAATTTTAGGACAGAATAAAAATATGCCAAATCTCTTTTTTTTTAAGGAAAAAATATAGTGAATAACATTACCTAAAGAAGTACTACAGTATCAGAAAATGGAAGATCAAATTATCACTAGATATTTTGATACTCAGTTTTGCAATCCAATGAAATTCTGCTGAAGAGATTTGTATTTTGTATAGCTGGAATGGCTGTCAATCATTTTCCCCTCATCTATTATCTTATTCAAATTAATACTGGTAAGCTTGAAAAATCATAAGTAGCTTTAGCCATTCTGTAATCTACTTTTAATAGGAGGAATGGAATACAGCCCATATGGTAACCTGGATGATCTGTCTTGAATTATTTCTGGGATAAGATCAAATACATACCTGAGTTTTGGTTACGTACCCAATCTCAAATTATTTTCATTAAAAAATAAAATCTCCTGTAAATACACTTAGCGTGAGGCCATCTGCTGATTTCATAAACCCTAGTGCCTCATACTCAGTTCTTACACTGAATAAACCTCTCCTACTCTATCTTACCATGGAGGTCATAACATCAGAGGAGGCAGTTGTGGGATGAGCTTGGAGTGTTGCATTTGGCAGTGAAAGGATGAGCAGCATTTGACTTTTTAAAGACTACTGACTCAAGATAGTAAAAGGAAAATGTGAGTCAGTGACTTCAGGAGGGTTTGAGTCAGGTTTTAGTGTGGTAAACCATCAAATTGTCTGATGTTAAATATGACTAGATGAGGATAAACAGTATGCTGCTTCAAAGTAAAGACTTTTCCAAGTGATGGTATTAACCTATAATAGACCAATAAAATACTTTGTGTTTTTACTAAGTGATGTGTTTCTGCTAATTGAAATGATAGGTAATTTCAGAGAGACAGAAAAATGGTGATTTAAAAAAAACGAAAATTAATTTAAACCTCTAGGGTTTTCAGACTTGTGTTCGAAACAATAGTCCTATGTTCCTGTGTTTGAACTAGTCATTATGAAGAATATACAGTAGAGAAATCATAATTTTGACTTCCCTTTATAATTACAGATCCATATCTGTATTATACTGTCAAGATGCTACTATAGCTGCTCAAAAAAAGCCTTGCTTTAGCAGTGAAAAAGCAGCACATCATTCATTAAAGCTAACAGCAAGCATGCAAATCCTAAAATGATTTATCACCAGGGTGGTGTTGGGGCACTTGTAGAACAGAAGGTTCCAGTCAAGCTGTGTGAAGTCTGCAGTGATACAAAGGAAAGCGTTTCTGATTGTCAGAAGGTGCTATGGGCTAGTAATTTCTTCTGCATTTCAATGGCAATAAGAAGTGCTGTGAAAATATGGAGTCTTAATATCTGTAAATGTTTCTCATATTTTTTTCCATGTAGACTCCAGCCAGTTTAAAATACAAGAAGAAATTACATTTCCTTAAACTGTTTTATTAAAGTTGATGGATTTCCCAAAGATATTGCTACCTGTCACTGAGAGCTGTTGCTGTGACAATTGCTTATTGTGGTGTAACAATAGCATCACATTCCTTAGAGTAATATGTGAGAATTAGAGAGCATAATGGACTTCCAGGGCCTTTGAGAAACACCATTTCTTTTTGCTGATTTTGTATTAAATAAGTACCAGCCTGTGTTTGTGGGTTAATATATGCATACCATTTGGAATGTACTTAGTGACATTATGTAATTCACAGATGTTTTATTATTCATAGTACTGTGCATTCATAGCTCTCTGTAGTCACTGTTGTGCAAAAATCTAATGAGGGATAGTCTGAGTGTGTTTTGCTGGTCCTTTAGTCTTGTCAAGTTCTCATTCACTCAATTCACAAACAGAGGGATGTGGTACTCTTTACTGCATTTTGACTGATAGAGTGGAAAGGAATAAAAATACGGATTTCTCATAGTTGGCGGATGTTTATTTCCCATTGTAAAAATACAGAGTAGGACACAAAAATCCCCAACATCTTATCTTTCCACCGTGTTTGGATTGTGTTGCAATTTATCCCTTTGAGAAGAGGTGGTTAGTCTAAGTATTAGATAAGGATTTTATGCACAGTTTTCACAGGCATAAATGAAATCATACTATTGCAGACAGAAGTGAACGAAAGAAAAATGACAACACTCCTCTGTTTCTGTTGTTCTTAAATCATATTAGAAATGCTTTCTCCAACTGGCTTACCAATTCAGTCTCCTTGATTTCATCATCTGATCAGCACCAGACCACTAGCTGATGAAAGAAAAAGTCGGTGTTACTGATTGCAGTGGCATTTATCATTTTCTATTAATAAAAACCCACAGTGTCTCAGTGCTGTAGTTCTATTGAAGAAATAATAAATCATAGGAATTAAATGATCTTCAAAAATCCTTACTGGAATCAGAATTTTTATTCAGAATTTAGACACCCTTTTTAAAAACATCTTTCTTTGTTTTCTTAAGAGTTATCTTTTTTTTTTTTTTTTTTTTTTCCTGTGACTACTGCATTCTTCATCACACAATTTTATATTTTTCTCTCCTTGGCTGGAATTTTTGGACTGTATAACCATAAACCCTTTAATTTTTTTTTTTTCTATCACCATATTTGTCATTATATTATTGTATGTTACATTATATAATTTTAATTGTTACCATGAAATGTAGTAATTCACTTGCTAAAAAGTTTATTCTTACTTAAAAATTTAGTTCATTACGTTTAGCTTCTAGATTTTTTACATGTAGTGGCAACTTCTTGGGATCATGTTTTTTCCTGTTTCTCCGTGGGGAATCCTTCTTCCCTGGGAATACTTTCAGTGAAAACGGAAACTCCCTGTGTTTAAGTTCTCTGGTGTACAGGTCTGTCATCTCTGACTGCCTGCCTTTTTGGAAAAAAAAAGGTGTAGTCCTATGTAGTTTAACCACTCCCTGGCTAATGTCTTGCAGGAAAAACAAAGCAGTTTGCAATGTTCCAGCTCTGTTGGGCTAGTGCTAGCCTTGCCTTTGCAGAGTGCTGGGATCAATATTAGGAAAGAAAACACATTGGATAACAAATCTGAGTTTTGTAAATGAAGTACTTTTCCACTTTAAGTGTTTGAAACTATGCTTTTGATTTATTTAATATTCAGTCATTCACTTTGAAGTTCTATTCATTTATATACCACTGCAGTAAATACACATGTAAAGCCTTTTAGAGCAAAACATAAACTTCAGTCAAAATGCTGATGAGAGTGCTGACAAACCCAAGGAACACAAAGGCTGATGTAAAATCTGAGGCAGAGATGGAAAAGTAGAGCTTTCTGTCACATTTAAGAAGAGTTAGTGTAAGAAGCCATTAGGAGAGTGATTTTTTTTTAAAATCACCTATATCCACTGAATTTTGTTAATGTGAAATATGCTCCTGAAAATATTCTTCATTCTGTGCTACTGTTCTGGCTTTCCATTATGGTGTCAGTGGTTGACAAGTTGCACTCTTCATGCTGGATGAAGATAAAATATTCCAACTTGTTTTTCAGAGTTGTGTCATCTTTGTAGTACTTTCTAATACAACTTAGAGAATGGGATGGTTGGGTCCAAAACCCCATTTTGAAGTCTTGCAGTGGTCCATGTTTAAAATTTTTAGGATGTTTCTGCTTGCTGAACAGAAGTGGCAGAAAACAAAGCGTGCACCTTTCATTTTGCTTAAACTTGTGAAATTTATGGAATGTCAAATGAATTATGTTTTGGCAAAACAGGTCCCCCAAATAGTAGAAAATGCCTCTTTTGGAGCCCCAGTGGATATCTCAGAACTCCTCCAGCATGCAGGAAATGCAATTAATTTTAAGTATGTGCCCTGCTTCAGTTTTCGGTTGACTTTGTGAAGAGTAATTGGTTAAGGTTTTTAATAGTTTAGTATCTAAACCTGAGCAACAACCAAAAATGCTTTCTATTGTACACCAGGAAATATTTCAAAAAAGGTATCTGTTCTTTGAGGACACTGGTATTTTCTAGCCTTTTAGTTCATTCCCCCTCATGTCTGAGTTGGAAACTGAATGGATGTTGCTAATCTTACCTGGGCAGACTGATATCATCTTCACACTGTATAAGGGCACTAAGAAAATTTCCAGTCATGGAGATCGTATTATCATACTCAGGAGCAGCACAGGAGTTAGATTCTGTCTCTGGTTCTTTCTCGGCATGATAGCAGTTTCCAGATTTAGGTCTGATGAATATAAATGGACAAGAATATGTATTCTACACAATGCATAAAGAAAAGTGCTCAGGGCAAACTAGCTTCTGTTTGGTTTTATGTGGAAGAAAATATAAAAAGCAGCACTTAGTTTCTGCCTGTGTTTTTCCCTCTAGAGTTTTTTCTTCATTCGCTAAGCTCACCAATTGGAGACATTTTGGGATTTTTCTATTTCAGGTTTTTGCTTTTATATATGTGGAGAATACTGCAAGGAAGGAATACAAAGAAGATGGATGAGACAGCTGATATCTTGAAACGGCTGTTCACCATTGCAGTGGAAGATAGGCGGAAAAATACAAATAATGAACAAAGCTCAATGCATAGTTCTCTGAAAGGAATAATTTCTGTCTTATGTAAAGAGGTTCCAGTACAGAATGACAGAATAGTTAGGGTTGTGAGGGACCTCTGGAGATCACAGGGTCACCTAGAGCAGATTACACAGAAACATGTCCAGGTGGGTTTTGAATGTCACCAGAGAAGGAGGCTCCATGACCTCCCTGTGCAGCCTGTTCAGTGCTCTACTACCCTCAGTGTAAAGCAGTTCTTCCTCATGTTGAGATGGAACTCCTTGTGTTTTAGTTTATGACCAGCATTCCTTGTCCAGTCACTGGCACTACTGAAAAGAACCTGGCACTATCTTCTTGAAACTGGACTTTAAAATATTTGTATGTATTGATGAGATCCCCTCTTAGTCTTCTCTTCTCCAGACTAAACAGGTCCAGCTCCCACAGTCTCTCCTCATAAGAGAGATGCTCCAGACTTGCATCATCTTTGTGGCCTCTGCTGGACCATCTCCAGCACAAAATCCCTTTTTTATGGACTGTGGAGACGAGAACTGAACCCAGTACTCCAGAGGTAGCCTGTAGGGCAGAGTAGTGGGGGAGGATCATCCCCCTAGGCCTGCTAGCCATGCTCTTCCCGATGCACCTCAGGATACCCTTGGCCCTCCTGGCTGCAATGGCAATGGCAGCTTATGGTCAATTTGTCACCCTGCAAGCCTCTCAGGCTCTTCTCTGCAGAGCTGCTCTTTAGTAGGTCGTCCCCTAACCTGTACTTGTACACGGGGTTATTCATCCCCAGGTTCAGGACCCCATGCATGCTTTTGTTGAACTTCATTAGGTTTCTCTCCTCCCAACTCTCCACCCTTTCAAAGTCCTGCTGAACAGCAGCACAGCCTACTCCCCCCAGTTTTGTAACATCGGCAAACTTGCTTAGGCTACGCTCTATTTAGTCCAGATTGTTGATAGACAAGTTGAGTAAGACTGGACCCAATATTGGTCCCTGGGGAACACCACTTACGGGTCTCCAACTGAGTTCTACTCCACTGATCATGACTCTCTGAGTTCTGCCATTCAGCCAATAATACCGCTTAAATGAAAGATGCTGAAAGAAATTTACCTGATTTGAAATAAAAAATTAGGTCCTTCACATAAATATTCCATTTACCTGCATGTTTGAGAGGGGAAGCTGGAAAGACCCTGTTCTCTGGCAGAAAACCAATCACAACACAATGAAGATTTAAAAACTAAGCACAAAAGATGAAGTTAGAAGATTTTTTTATGTCACCCTAGAAACTTGATATGATTTAATTTTATTCATTTTTATATAGAAAAATTTTAATATGTGTTAAATTAAAAATCTAAGACAATGAATGTCCTGAAATGAGCACGAAGCTAGAATTCCTTGACTGCTGTTCACTGTTGATGCTGCACATTGCAGGAGGACAATTTTGTTGTACTCTTGGTTAAGGTGCTGGGAAGAAGCACAATACTTGAGTAGAATGAATAAGAGATTGCTACATTTTGGTGTAGTAATCTTTTTGTGCTGTTTAGTTTTAAATAGAAATATCAATCAACATTTTGGTATAATACATTTATCCTGATACAGAAACAGAAACTTTAAGCACTTTCTTTGTTTAGGGAGATGCTTGGGGAGATAAAATAGTCTGCAGTTTTGCAACTTACGTAATGGTTGTTTTCCAATTACTTAGTGTCCTCATTTGTCTGAGGCTAGACATTATTCTCTTCCCAGTACTGCCAAGGCAGGCAGTCTCTAATGTGTTAATATTTTTAATCCTGAACTACTTTTTCTCCTTAATCCATATAGGGGCTTCATTGTCTTAACATGAGAAATTTTCCTCTTTGAGGAGTTCCTGTCTCAACAGAACAGTTGGGCCTATTTCGTAAATGATCCAAGAACTGTTACCTGTTTTTGTTTCCCCAAAAGGGCTAGGGCATTTCTAAGTGTTCAGAGAACTACAAGGTATTTCTGGTTTTGGTGAAGATTGAGTGCTGAAGGTTTTCAGGAAAGAACTGCAAAACCCAACCAAGTTCTTACAACACCATAATTGTCATTACGGGGTATATATTTGTCTAAATAGATACCCCATATATATATTTAGAGAGCTATGCAGTGTTCAATCAATGTACATAATTAAAACCGCTGTTATTAATATTATAGTTTCTATGTTTTTCAGGCAAGTAAATATAGTAGAGGAATATAACTTATAGGTTTGCTTACTGTCTTTCATGTCTTTTGGGAGATGAATTCCAGCCTAGTAAATCTAAACATATTATACATAATGTGAGGTATGCAGGATAAAGGGATGAAACTCCTTTAGTATACACTTAGATATGAGAATAAGAAAACAGCAGAAAAGAGCTATGGAGGACTTTGTTTACATGAACTAGATGTAAGAAAATGAAAACTCATGGATGCATATTCTTCAAATGTTTCAAACTTCTGCCAGTGTTCGTTATGTTTGTCTGTGATTTCCACCCACAAGACAAAGATAAAGCAGCTGTCCTAATTGTTATGAATAATTTACCTTTTAGTTTCAAAAGCACTGATATTTGTACTTTAAGAAAAAAAAAAAAAAGGAAAAAGTGTACTTTAAAGAAATGGTAAGCAGAATACTTTCATAGTCCTTATGATGAAACATTCCCTGTTTGTTGCCCATATGACAGCTCTGGCAACATTATAAATCTTTCTAACCTTCCTCTTCCAATTTAGCTATGCTCCTGAGGATGTATGTTGAGGGCATCTTAAGCATAAAGAAAACAAAGATGCTAAGCTATAAAACAAATATGATAACTAGTATTTTTAACCTGTGTGGATTTGGGAAGGTGTTATACTGTAAATCAAAGGGTAATTCCTTTGTGCCTCTCTGCTCTTTAAGAAATTCACCTGTTTTTTTCTCAGTGCCAAATTGTTCTGTTCTGTTTCTCAACTTTTATGTTCTAGAAAGTTCATGGTTTAGTTGACTATTTAAGAAATTCAAAATATTGTCTGTGTTGGCGTATACAGGCTCTCAAAGTATTTGGCAATTAGATTTATGTGCTAGTGTAGGGATACAGAAGAATCTCAGTCTCATCACTTTCATTATGGAGCAGCAGGGAAAGCTACAGAAATAGCGTATAAGTTCTTGGCAGCCAGGAGTAGTCATCCTTTCTTTGCATTTAACTGCAGCCATACTGGTTAGCCTGTGAGGATACTTGAGTCATCCTTAATGACTTGATGCTGGACTTACATAAAGTTCTTATTAGAAGGTGTTTTTTGTTGTAGGAGGGAAAGAAATCTTAAAATCGATACAGCAGGAACAAAGTGAGATAGAACTTGAAGAAACAAATTATTGTCCACTCCCCATGATGAGGCAAAAGAAAGAAATAAATGCACCAATAAATAAGTTAATAAAGGTGTATAATGGGACAAAAAAAAAAAAGTATTTTCCTTATATCATATTTAAATGACTTTGCAAAAGAAAAGTTTCATTAACTGGTAATGAAATGGGACAAGGGCAGTCCTGCTGTCACAGTACAGTATCATCACATTTCAGTTTTTAGTTTGTTGCTTGCTGTTCAGCATTTTTTTACTTTGAATTTTAAAATTAAATTAATGAGTAACAGTAAAAAGATCAGATGTTATTTTTGGTCAGTATAAGAAAAGTGACATTTGAAACAGCCTTCCATATGGTGATGCAAGGACAAACAAAGGAGCAGAAAAAGCCTTCAAAGGGTCTGTAACTCATGAAGCAAAGGAAGTAGTGTATTTGTTGATGCTTTTCCTTAGCCCACAGAAACTCTTCTGTATATATACCTCATAATTAGGGCTTCGTGTGCCTGCGGGGAGGGTACACAGCCAGGGAGCAGCCTTTATGCACAGCATGCTACCCTAGCAACCTGATAGATTTCCAGCAGAAATGTGTGTGGGAGTTAATGCTGATCTTTGCAGAGTTAACCCATTTTTGGAGAGAGAAGTATGCACAGCTGTTACAGACTAGTCAGCATAGTTTGTCTTCTGAAATCTGTAGGAAAAGAACTTAGGCAGTCTATATTCATATTCAGTATATGTACCTAGAATTTCCTCACTCATCCACCAAATCCCTTTGTGAAGAGCAAAGTGGCATCAACCACATGGGATGATGCTCACCTACTGTGCTTTTGACCTCTTCGGTTAAGCATGATATCAGTTTTGAGTCTGTATTTTGCTCAGTTATACCAGAGTAGCCTTTTTAAAAGTGAAATTACCATCTGACGCTGAGCTCTAGAGCTCAAGCCTGAGCTCTAGGACTAATTTGGATATGAGAAAATGTAAATGAATACAGGAGTGAGAAAGGGAGAGGAATTGTGTTTTACTGAGAACTGACTCCAACATCATTAGCTCTTTGGGACCAGAATGTCTGTATCTCTTGTCCTTGCATTTTCCTCAGATCAGAGCTAGAAAAACATCAGTCCTACAGAATGAATAGCATATATGTGTCTTGCGGTTGTGTTAATCTCATTCAGTATTGTAAGGGCATAGACCAGAATATCCCTTTTGGGTGTGCAGAGTGAGAAATTGCCTAATGGCAAGTGTGAAAGAGTAAGGCTGTGGAGGAGACAGATTTCTGAATCTCTGACAGGCTGTAGAGACTATTTGCAGCTTGTATAATTGAATTTTGAACCACTGGAAGAAGAATTTATGTGCACAATTTCTGCTGTTTTCCATCCCCAGAGGAAAACTTCACTGCATCACAGCCTACCCAGACATCTGATATCCTCATTAATCAGCAGAAAAAAAGCTCTGTGTGATAGGAAGTGTATGTTTACATAAAGCCTCAATGGCATAAAGCTGTAAATATTCTGATTTTAGCTGTCAATTTTATTGTTAGAGAAAGGAAGAGACTTTCACCTTTCATAATCAAGTACAAAACTATGAAAGTCACATACAGCAGGGAGCTAAGCTTCCACCTTTACTAAACTTCACCGGGTTTATCAGAAGTAAAAGTTGAGAGCATCTCACTGAAAGTCTCATCTTTCCATTTATTAGCACCTTAAACCTTAAAATGCTATCAGTGTGTTTCTCGTAGGACTGCTGAATGGTTTCCTTGGATTTGCTAATCTAATCTAAGTGAAAATTGTGAAGAAAGCTTTTGGCCTTATATCCTCTGCTATTTTCACTGAGAAAATTTTAAATTGGTTTATACATTAAGCTTGTTTGGAGTTCCAAACCCTTTTTGTCTGGTAATTGACTTCCTAGTATTAGTTAAAATAGAAGAGCAGAAGAGTAAAACCTGAATGTGTTGAAGGAAAGCAGACTTGTCCGTGAGAAGTTTTCTGTACATCTTCCTCATGTTCTTGGGATAGCCAACTCTTCTCCCCACACAATTACACAGCTATCCACATAATGAATGTGTAAAGGACTGCTCATTTGGCCAAAACAAAAATGAAGCAGAGGATGAAGAGTCCTTGTGATGTACTAGTCTGCCACAATGCATCTCCATTGTGCTTACAGGAGTCTAAGGTATTCTATCTCTGGTGCTGCACTGGATAAGAGGTCATTCTATATTGTTTTAATCCAAAAATGCTGTAAGCAGCACAGTAGATTTTCAGTTGTTTTATAGTATATTAACCACAGTTTTATTTTACCCACATGGCGGTGTGAGATTTGTTTGAACTTTTATAATGAGCTTTATTGATAAATATATCTTTCTTCGTTATCTAGTTCCCTATCAGCCTTTCTACCTACTTTGACATTTTATATTGATACCTTTCAACACTACTATGTATTTTATCATTTTCCACAAAAAAATCGATAGCTTTACTGAAATCCCTGCTTGAACTGAAGGACCACTCATTGGAATTGCAAGAAGAAAGGCTTTGCAAGGTTTTCTGAAGATGTCTGTCTGGATTTGCTGGATCAAGTGCAGAGTATTATTGGTAGAATTCATAGAAAAATCCTATCACTTGGACTGCACTAAAATGGAACCATAATATTAAATTTTTATTTTGCACCTTAAATACTTAAAATTAGCATTCAAAGTTATATTTTTGTCTTCTAAATTCAAAACTTCCATGATTAGCTTCTAAATGAATTTTATACCAGAAGAGGGAGGAGGCCTTTCGTGTGGTATTCATCAGTTGCTATTCTTGTTCAAAACACTAATGAATAGGAATGTAATCATTCCTATTTAGACTAGTTCTGGCCCCTTGAAAAAAACACATTACAATAAGAAACTATTCATCTCACACCTGGATAAGTTCACTAGGCAATTAAACATGGAAGATACAATTAATCTTCTTCTTCATCATCATGATTTATACAACAGTTTAATTTAATTTTTTTTCAAAATTAGGACACCTATCTTAATAATATAAAATTATTTCTATATATTTCTGAACTGGACACCTGTACGTTTGTTCCCATCAGGCTTAAAGTCTTCCATGTCCACAGCAATTAATACATACAAAGAGAAATTGTTGCTGTTTGGCAAAGAATGTCTAACAGTCCCAAATCCCTTCTGGCTCAAAATTTATGCTGGTATGATATCAGACCCTGACCTGAATTATTCCTCATATATTCTGTCATTATAGCCAAATTTTGACCAGATTTGTGTTGTTCCATTTCTCATAAATACTCTTAGGACAGGCTGCTTTACTTTCCTGGTCCATACTGTCTTAAGAAATTGATTTCTGAGTCCGTACTTTGACAAAAGCTTTCTGCATTTCACAAACACCAGTAATAACAACTAAAATTCATTAATTACCACTATGGCAATGGCAGCTGGATGCTCATGCTTTTCCACAGACTCCCATTTAAATTCCAAATATTTTAAAAGCTTTTCAAACATTCATCTATCTTCATTTGCTTTGCTTCTCATCCAGTTCCTCCAACACCTGCCCCATCCTTCCTACAGAGTCGTGCCTGCTGGTGTGAAAATATGTTCTTTTGCATAGTTCTGTGAAGCAGCCTACTTGCATTTTTCCTTCTGATCTAGCCTTAATTGCCTTTCTAAACTTAAAAGCTGCATTATTTTTAAAATGTATTCATTTATTTTTATTTCATTGGCCTTTTCTTTATACACATTTGGTTTCTGTAGTGCTGTTATGGGAGAGTGTTACATTGCACATACTTCTGTCTGCTTTGCTATTCTAATATATATATTTATAATGGTGCAGAAAATACATGTGTTACAAACTGGGTTACCTTTGGTTTGGCTCCGTCTGTATATTCTAGCGTGGCTAGACTTATTTAAGTGTATAGTAAATGCTTACAATGCTGTCTATGATTCTACTCTGCATGGATATAGTTATTTGCATGGCACAGTATGTGTTATGTTTTGACATTAGTTTGTCCACGGTGGCAGCAGTTCTACATGCACTTTTACCTTTGTTCACATCTTTTCAAACTTGTGTTTCATAAGTCAGTAGTGCAACAGGAGAAGAAATAATGGCATAGAGTTTGAGCGCATTTTAGGACACTGAATAAATCACTGAAACGCTTCAGTCAAGGTTGCTGATGCAACCTAACAAAATTAATGATTCTGTCTGTCTACTCTGCTATGGTGAAACCCCACCTGGAATACTGAGTTCAGCTCTGAGGTCCCCAGCACGGGAAGGACATTGACCTGTTGGATCAAGTCCAAAGGAGGGCCATGAAGTTGATCAGAGATTTAGAATGAAGTTGGTAGCTTTAGCTACAAGCATGATTCTGTGGACAGAAGAACAGGAGTAAAAGCATTTAAGATGGATCCAATTTGCTTTTCAGTTGTTTTTGGCTAGTAGAATTTTGGTCATCCATATATGGCCACTGTGGAAGAATCACAAATATGTTTTCAGTACTTTCTTGTCAGGCATTTGCAGCAAACTTGTCAGGTTTCCTGTAGGACCTGTTTTCTCTAAAATTGTTGTGTTGCTTCATTGTATTGCTGAGACTTTTTCGGAGTGGCAAGATCCTTCTCCTTGCCATACATACTTTTGTTAAAATGATGTACTACATGTCTCATTTTACATGGAATGGAGATCAGGGTATCCCTGTTGTAAGACATTTGAAATTCTTCATGCAATCTGAACTGTGAAGCAACATGCTGTGAACTGGAGAGATCACCCTGTTGTGCATCTTTCAGCTGGTGGCATAATTCCCTGTTGTTAGGAAAGCTGACAGTTCTTGCCTCAAATCAAGATTTGTTCTGCTGCTGAATAATGACACTGTGCAGTACTTTGGATGTTTGGCTCCCTTAGAACTGAGGTAATCCTTTCTGTGACAGGTTATGTAAATGCAGTTGGCTTACGTTGCTTTTTCAGAAGTTACAGAAACCATACTGCTTTTCTGAAAGTTAATATAGTTTGTAATTAGTTCTTATTTTTTGGGTTTTTTCCCCCAGTTGCAAATTCTTTTGCTGTCTGATCATTTGTTAGAATGTAGATCTTATTTTCAGGTCTAGTTTGCATCCTGTACACCATTAATATCAAAGACACCTTTTTGCAGCATGTTATGGGATTTTCAGGACAGAAAGAGACTGTGTACACTGGTGCATTTTTCATATGACAAAGTACCGTGATAATGCTCTTAATGATCATGGAATGTTTCAATAAAAATATTCATATTTAATTGAACATTATCAAATTCATAATTAAGGTTCTTTAAAAATAATTTCCTGTGTGAAGATCTGTATAATGCTCTGAAGTATTATAAGCTTTTTATATTGTATTTATTCTAAGGTTTTCATATGTGTTTAAGTCTGTTAAGTATTATATGACTGTATATGACTGATGATGTATATGCTCGTATATATATATAAGATTGCTAATACTTCTGCAGACACCAAGAAGAAATGCAGAATCTTTTCTGTAAGAGTCCACAAAGAGAGAGCACAGAGGCAGCTGTTGTTAGATAATGTGATCTTCACTGACTTTAAGCAGCCATTTAGGTGCACATAGAGAGGAACAGGCCTGTAAGATGAGTTATGTCCAGGAAAACAAAATTGTAATTTATGTTTCTTTTATTGTGTTATTATTTCCTCTGTACTCTGCTTACAGACCTGAGACAATCACTGCCCTTCTCACAAGTGAGTAATTGCAAGAAAAATTTAAAAGCTGAAAGAATAGTTAGGGTACTTAAGTGGGGGCTGAGATAATCCGAGAAAAAAAGACTAATAAATTACATTTTGAAAAAAGAAAAAGGGAAATAAACTTTTTTCTTTTTTTTTAACTTTTCAATCAGAGCAATAAAATACAGCCGTGCCAGCAGAAAATTCCTGCTTGGTCTGTTGGATTTATGTGTTTTCCATTGACTTGACTTCAACAGTATGAGACCCACTGTCTTCCTTAAGGAAAATTGCATTAACACCCATTCTCTATTTTATCAGGCCTTTATCTTGTTGGGTATTGCACTATATGTTTAAATCCGTGTATAGCTCAGTTGGCATCCACGTGGTTGTTCACTTTCTGAGAGTTTAATACGTATGCAATGCTGGATCCCTGTTATTTGCTTTTATAGACTCTTAGATTTGCAAGGAGATGACTTACCTAATTTCTCAAATTTAGTAAGTGTTCCCATACAAAATTACCCTAAATTATATAAATTTTATCATACTTATGGCTAGAAAACTAAAAAGATGTTAATAAGTAATAATAGGGCAAAGCTCACAAAAGAAAGCAAAATAATGAAAACTAATTGCAGTGTTGTGAAAGCAAAAAACCTGCTTTATATTGATAAGTATATCCTGCAAAATAAATAATTTTGCATTTTAAGCATTAAGTAAATGTTGGGTGAGGAATTGTTTTCCCCATGGGGATGACATTAAAATGTGAACTCAATAAAATACTGCTTGTCTAAAATGCAATTGATTTTATTCATCAAATGACAGAGGAAAATCTTCAAGATCATCTGAAGAATATAACCTGCAGACTGACCTGGTAGACTAACCACGTACTTTTCAGTACCAGTTAGAGATGTGTAGTCCTATAGCAATAGACATGCAGGTATTATATGAAGGTATAAACTATGATGCTTAATGAAGGTACTAAGGCACATCTTGTTGTCAAAGAAATCAAAAGTCACTGAAATGTTGCAAAGGATTCAACAAGACAAAATTAATTATTTATTTTACATATACTGAGAACATATTTTGTTGTGTACATTGGTCTTGCAACTTTCTCTTTCTCTGTAACTTGAGGAAAAAAGAATCTTCTTACAGTTCCAGTTCTTGCTTCCTGCTCATTAAATGTCATTTAATTCATTTTATCCTTCATTGCACTGTTTGTGTTTGAAAGGCAGTTGAATTTTCATCTACTCAGTCCCTTTTACTCTAATAATAATAGTGATACTTCGTTTCTACTTTGTCTGCATTATCTCTTGTTCAGCTAAGATTTTCTCTTTCAGATTATTGGGCTTTTATATGAAAACAGACACCTTGTAGATGATTATATTTACCAGAGTAGAAATGTTTTTTGTTTGGTTTTGTTTTTTGGGGGTTTTTTTCTTTTTTTTTCAGTGTGAACATGAGGCATATTTTCAATATAAAATTTGTTTTTGAAGTGAGTATGTGTACAAAAATTATTCCAATGCATGCTGTTTATGAAGAGCCTCTGTAAAATATATAAACCAAATATTTCAGTAACTTAAAAATTTTTAGTCATGGATTCCTATTTTCATAGGATATTTGTTCTTGCTTGCTTTTCAGATAACTAAAAAAAAAAGTTTTTAAAGTACGAAAAATGAAACAAAAAAAATTTACATAGATTCTAAATGACTGAAAGTAATTTCAGAATATATTTCTAGAACTACTTACCCGTATAATAACTAGACTTAAAAATATACTAGGAATAAATAAAAATATTAACATATTAAACAGCTGTTTTTTAGTTACTTTGCGTCTTCTTTCTCATTATATTTGAAATTCCTTTTTTATCTTTCTTTCCTTATCTTGTATTCTACATTTTTTAATTCTTCAGTGTATGTCATATTTATTTGACATTCAGGGAGCAGTTTCAGCAAGCTCTTTTGACATCTTTTAATAGAATTTCAGCAAAAAACTTGTGAATATAGAGGGTGTTTTGGGGGTGTGGAAGGTATTTTAAATAAATAGCTACATAGGTTTCATTTTCATCTTAAGTGGGTGAGATGACATTCACTAGTTAATATGCAGATTTATAGCTGTCACGATTCTTCTAACAAAACAGACAAGCAAACATGAGTCCTGAATACCTGATACTCCACTCATTTGTGGAAATAGAATTATGACAAAGCTATATAGATTTAAATAAGAAAATGCAGGATTTAAGATTTAATGTAAGATTTTAATATAAGATTTATATAGATCTACATAATGTAATTGTTAGCTTTTTTCAATGTTAATAAATCACATATGCAGTGTAGTACTCTGTCTGCATGGTGGCAGACACAGCCAAAACGGTTTAAGCAATAAATATATTTTATTTACAGATGAATGAGGAACACCTGGACACAGCTGAAGAGTTTGATAAAAGATACTATTCCAAGGGAACATTAGTTTGTTCTACAGACACATGATTTACAGGAATTATAACAAGACAATTTGTCAATTTACATTTTCATGTTTAAGTTCCAAACATACTTTAAAACTTGTGTTTAAAACCCTGTTACTTCCCTATGGTGGCTATTTCTTTCATTCCGTGTAAAGTTCAATGAGCTCACTTTTCCAATTTTTCTTGATTCAGGAGTATTCAGTCATAGACCAGCAGCTATTATTGTTGGCACATTAAAACCAAGTGTCTTGTGAGTAATGAAGACATTTGACACTGAGAAATAAGGACTATAAACCAATAATTCTACTAATAAAGTTATCGCTAAAATTTGACATGGATTAGAAAAATCAAAAGATCCAAAACATTAAACAAATCTTTGAAGACAAATTGTGGTAGTTTACTAATAGTTGGAGCTTTTCCCCAATATGTCTTTTGGCAACCTTAAAGAGGCTTTCTTTGTGTTCCATAAATGTGTGTAGGCGTCTTTCCTGAAGAAGTTGCTCAACTCAAACAGGTATCAATACTGTTATTAGGCTCTATGTGTAGACCTCCATTCAGTTTAAAGAGTCTATATTGCTTTTGGGTCATTACAAAAAGGTGTTATAGAGTATGCTTTGGTTTGCAATATATAAATCAAAGTTGTGTGTGAACAAGTATGAATAAATTCTATCTGCACTTAGGGTCCAGAACTGAATTAATTAAATTCAATAACTTAAGAAGTCTACTGAAAATTATTCATTTCCCCACCCCAGCAAATGGATAGGTTATGATAGGGAGAATAACACAGATTTTTATACTAATGGTAAATATGTCAGCCTCTGGTTTACAATATAGTAGTCCATCTAAGATTTGTTTAAAAAAGAAGAGTAGAAGTACACACATATTGGCTGGAAGACTTGTAATGAACCTTTAAATATAGCAGCACATCAATATCCATCGAAAATAAATTTTAATTGAAAAGATAACTCACCTCTTAAGAATAAAAATGCCTTTTATTATTATTATTTTATTGGAGATTGGAAATCTGACTGAATTGCCTTGTAAAACTAATCAGGAATACAAAGGAATAGTTTATGATAGCAATTTCACTTACTTTTGGTCTTTAATATTTTAATAATTGTTTCTTTGTATTTATGACTTTTTTTTTAATTGCTGTAGATGTCCCCCTCTTGACTAACTTTTCTGAAAGATAAATATTTTCATTTTCTCTGCTCTTGGAGTATATTATCCCTAAGAATTCCAGAAAGGAGTCAAGCATAATAACATCAACGAGAGTATCTAACTGTAGGTTTAAGCAGTGTTGTAACTGGCTTTCTAAAATGGAATTTCTAAATGTAAACTGTACATTGATTACACACCAGTTAATATACTCATCTTCAAAAATCATTGCTTTCACATAATTTCAAACTCTGTATAGCCAAATCCTACAATTTAGTATAGCAGATCAATCTTTGACCTTAAAATCTTGTCTGTAAGGAACCCTTCATGGGTAAGGGCAGTTTCCTTCAGCGATATATACCCATTAGGTTAGCATTTTGCCATAATTGTTACTGATTTCCACAGAGTGATAGATCGAGTTCATTTGTCAGGATATTGATTCAGTGGTATAGATTTGGAATTGTGTTGGCCTGACGATGATGTGGAGATGGAGTATGTGAGGAATTAAATGCTTATGTTTGACGGTAACATATGAGCTTCCCCTTGTTAAAATGTAATATAAATAGACAAAAATAGAATTCTGTGCCTTTTTTAACAAGGACAAATGAAATGATTCATCTGCAAATTGTGTGTCCCCAAAGAAACTGAAGAAAGAAGTTATGTTCTATGAATAAATAGGTTCAATGTGGGTTACAAAGTCGTTCTTTTCAAAGGCAAATTATTAAAATTTGAGAAAATTTTCACTGATAAGGCACATGGGGACCAAATACAAAATGGCATTTTGTGAAATACTGCATACATTTTTTTTGGTAAAATTCTTTATATGAACCCTGAAAATTTTCATTTTGTCTTCACTTATCACTGTCCTTCACTATGTCAGAGAGCTTTCCTGACTAATTTTGATCACTGGATGATTCTTCATGTGCACATTCGATGTGAGACACCATAATCTCCAGTGGTTTGTGCAGCTATAAGTGCATTTAATAAACCCTGTTTAGAGTTCTCCACAATGGTGTGGTGTTCCAGTATGCAGTTTGAAAGATTACATGCCAGTCAGCAATCCTGTGGTGTTTGATACCTCCTCCTTCATTCATCACTGTTCAAGTAAAAACAAAGTATTCACAGGAAACACAGTTGACGAGGGCATATAAAGACATATTTACACTGAAGTGTGACACTTAGCATGCCTGTATATGCCTTGTATTTTTATTAATTCCCGAGGTCAATTGGATGAAGATTGAGTTCTTATGCCTTTTTATGTCTTAAACTTGAAGTTTTCATTCCATTTTCATAGATTGCAGACCTGCACTTTCTTTTGTACTTAACTCCATCTTTGAGTGTTATTCAGTTATCTCTACCATTCTCTATTTTCCATATTTCTCTGCAAAATGTGGTTACAACATGACTAGATTTGCATGAATACTCAGGTAGGTTTAATTTTGCAGAGTATTTTGCCTATATCAAAAAAGGCAGTCGGGTGGTTTCAGGCATTTTGAATAAGCTAACTTGGAATGAACCTTCATGAAAACAGCAAAAACAGAAAAGTAGAAATATAAGCAAAATGTGTTTATTTAAACTATTGGTATTTTTTCTGTCAGGTTTTCCAAGAGTCGGAAAGAGGAATATGCTGACTGATTAGTGAGTTTATTGTTATTTTTTACTATGTATAATGAGAGAGGAATGGCAACTATTTTTAACAAATTCAGTTAAGACCTATTTACTTTCCAAGCTACTTCATAATGGTGAGAGAGAGTATTCTCATAATGACATTTGTTCTTGTGGTCCTTACTCTGAAGTGCTTTTCTTCTTTCATGTACATACTGAGGTAAGCAGCTGTTTGCGACTCTTTAGCAACTGTGATTGAAACATTATTTTACAGAAAAGCAGGAAAGATTCTCTTTCCATGGAATGAAAAGTGAAGTTTGTACATTTTAACTGTCTTGAGGGACTATTTCCAATTCTTTCTCATCTGTCTCATTGTAGTAACTATTTAATGTTATAATAACACGATGCAATATGACAACCGTAAAGTCTTAACAACAGGCTTTATTGTGAGCCTTCTCTATGGCTGCAAAGTTGGAAAATTAAGATAGCACTGTGATGGCCTTATCTATGTTTCCAATCTCCACGGAGGGTGTATATTTACTGATTTTTATACAGACTTTATGTCAGTTAAACTATTTTTTATAGGAGCATGATGTTTTTCCCCAATGGAATTGTACAGCATTAACATGCGTGCAGTTATATCAGCTTGCAATAATTGCTTTGGTGATTCACATCAAAAAATATTGTCCCTTTCCTTACAACTGTAAGGAAACCTGAACGAGATCTGGTTTCTAATACTACTGTATTTGCATTTACACTTTAGGTAAACATGGCTTTAAGTACACAGGTATTATTAAAGGGGCCAAGCTTCATGTATAATCAAAACCAGAGTCTTTCATCAAGGAGAACCTTTACCCATGACTGTGTCACAGCACTTCTCTGATAGAAGAGCTCACTCCATGAAGGTGCATTTCAGAAGCAGCCAGTGCATCCTCAGAAACAGAGGGTTTTTTTCTCTCTGCAGTACACTAGGCATCTTCTTGGGTTCTGATAATGTATAATTTTTCACAGGACTCTAGCCTGATCTAAAGGCTGAGCCAAAATGGAGCCCTGAATACTGTTTCTCAGTGATTAGCTTAAAATGATAATATCATCCTTAAAACGAGTTCACCCTGATTCAATTAATCTAGAAATTGATATGAGAGGTCTTATTTTAATTAAAACCACTTCCTTTTCTCTTTTTTTTCTTTTCCTAAATCTATTAAGAAAACAAGGAAGACAGAATTTCTGTTGTGAAGATGCATGCATGAATATATTTAAGAAAATCTCTTTTAAAAATTTCTCATTGCTTCTAAGCAACCTAGATAACTTTACAGCCTATTTCCTAAATAATCCTCTGTCCTGGACAATGTAACAGCACAACTGTACTAGTAAAACAGTGCATGGAGATATTTTCAAATTTACTTGTCTTTAGATAAATCATATATTTGTAGAAGTCAGTGTCTTACTGAAGTGCCAGTTAAACCCCAGTGAAGGACTTTGGTTTTTTACAGAGGGTGAGGCTTGTTCCCTGTATGCAACTGCTGGTATGGCAGAAGTGGCAGTAAATCTTCCAAGTCATTTTCATAGCCTGACAATATTTTCCAGAGGAGGCAACATCTCCCCACAGACTTGCAATGTAATCTTCATGCAGGGAATGGCAAACAGAAGCAGATGGCAACCTCTCTTACTTTCTTCCTGGAGCCACAAGCTGGAGTACAACAGGCATGCTGTCTTAATGCTACACCTTTTGGCAGATGGCAGCAACATTGTTTAGCCTGTATATATGAGAGAGTTGTAACAGAAATCTGTCCTGTCAAGAGAATATTTGATGTGGTAATGATGGGTGGTGTAGTACTTTTGTAATGTTCTCTGACATCTCTGTTTTCTCTTTAGTTGGCACAAACTAGGAAAAAGAAACAAACAACAAACTATTTAATATACCTTCTTTTTCTCTGAGCCCTGCTGGGTCAGAGCCTTACTCAAAAACCCATGAATAGATCAGTCCTTGTAGAAATGTGAGAATTATTGAAACAATAATATTGATTAGCAAAACCTTAATAAAGCTCTTTTTCAATGAAGAATCTTCAGTAGGAAACTTCAATGGAAGAAAGGATGGATACCTGTGTAGAATCTGTTAATTACTGTGGTATTACAATCATATTTGGAGTAGAAAGCATCTACTATTCTAATACTATTTAACAGATTTAAGGATAAAGTGTGAGTGAGAGTATAGCATACCATAGTTTTATGTAATGGGAAATAATGTTAAATAGGGCTAGCATACTGAATAAGAAAATAATATTCCACATAGTACTCCTCATGCACACTTCCTTGCTTATCCATACAAAGGAAAGAAAATACAAGAGAGTGCATTCTCAGCATCAGTGGTTTTTGACATGAGACTCAGTTCACATGAGTACCCCCATTGACTTCATGGGTCTATTCATGTAAAAAAAAAGATTTCTCATGTGACCATAGTTTGCGGTGTTCCTCTCAGGTTCTGAAAGAGAACTTTATAGCCGTGCAAATCACTAAGTGTTGTGGGTTTGACCCTGGCTAAATGCCAGGCACCTACGACGTTTGCTTTCTATGCTCTCTCCTGCTGCAGCTATGCAGAGGAGAGGAAAAACTAACACAAAACACTGGACTCATGAGTTGAGATAAGATCACTGATAAGGGACGCACAAAATTCAGGGCAAAAGCAGGTGGGAGACTTAAAGTTGCAAAGAAAAGTGATTTATTAATCTAACAGAGTCAGAGGATAAATTGGAGATAAAAATAAGCTCTTAAGACACCATTTCTTCACTCACCCCCCTTTCCCTCTTAAGGCACCGCTTCTAAGCTCACCCCCTCCCTACTTTCCAACTTCCCAACAACTCCCAGGCAGGGGCAGGGTGTGGGGTTTTTCTCTTAAGTCAGTCCATCGCAATTCTTCTACTGCAGACACTGTTTCTCTATTTGCCCTCTCTCTCTATTCAACCAACAGATCTGGGCTAGGGTAAGGCATGTGGCTTTTCTTAATCAATCAATCCAAGGCCACAATTCTTCTGCTCCAAACACTGTTTCTCTACGCACCCCTCTCCCTATTAAGACCATTTCTCAGCTCACCCCCTCCCTCCTTCCTTCTAACCAACAGCTCCGGGGTGGGGGCAGGGTGTGGGGGTTTCCTTTGGTCAGGGTCAGTCCATCAGGGGGAAGAATCCTCTACTTAGCCATGGGGGTCCCTCCCACGAGAGACAGTCCTGTGCGAACTTCTTTGGCGTGGGTCCAATCTCACGAGCAGCCCCGCCCGATTGCTGCTGTCCGAGATTCTCTCCAGGCTGCAGAATTCCAAGCCGAGGCCAGGCTGTTTCCATCCCGGGAGCAAGGCCTTTCTCTCTCCTGCAAGGCCTTTGCAACTCTCAGTCTCTGGGACTCCCACTGGATCACAGCTTCCTGCAGGCATCATCTGCTCCGCTGGTGTGGGCACCTCCCCACAGGCTCTGGGGGTTGCTCTGCATCCCCTGGACTCCATGGGCTGCAGGGGGACCACCTGCTTCCCCCATGGTCTTCACCACGGCTGGCAGAGGGTTTTCAGCTCTGGCGCCTAGAGCACCTCCTCCCCCACTTTCTCCACTGACCTTGGTGCCTCCATGTTGCTCTCCTTCACATATTTTTACCTCCTCCTCATCCTTCCCTGGCTAAAAAGAAGTGCGTGCTCACCTTGTTTTGATTTCTTCTTAAATATGTTTTCACAGAGGTGTAACATCTCTAATTGGCCCAGGTTTGGCCAGGAGCATGTCCATCATTTTCAGAGCCATCAGAGACTGGCTCTGCTGGACATGGTGGAAAATTTCCAGAATCTTTACTCAGGACATGCAGGAGCCATCTTTGTACCTCACCCTGTTCACTGGCAAAAACTGGGCCAGGCAAAACTACCACACTAAGTAAGTGAATTATAGGTTGTTTCTTACTACATAAGCCTTTGATTTCCATGATTTGGTAATCTGAGCCAGGTTGAAACTAATTACTTGAGGCTTACTTAGTATGAAAATATCTAAGTGGTAAAGAATGCCCATGAATACAAGTGACCGAGCTCTTTGAAAATGTACTTGCCCTCATCTTCCTTATAAATGAGATTCAGGTGTAATTATTGTTCCTAATACAATTAATTTTTATAATGAATGACACACATTAATTTACAGAGAATAATTTCTAATTAACTTATTTCTTGTAGTGGTTTTGTGTTTTTGACAGTTTGAAGGAGGGCAGGAAGTGCAAAAATTTACATTATTCAGGAATATCCCAGAGAAACACTCAATTAATAGTGTAAAGAGAAAGGAAGAATAGGGATCATAAACTGCATGTTCCAGAGGACTACTTATGAGGTTTCTGAGGTTTCTGAGCCAGCCTCTGATGTTCAGCTTGTCTTAGGTAGCAAATTAAGAGAACAGTATAATGGCAAATTATACAAAAATTTACTTTGAAATATTTCTTCATCTAAAAATAAAGCTGTCAACTTTTTGGTAAGTTTTAAGGACATAAAATTAATGCTTCAGAAACCCACTGTAACTCTTGATTTCCAAGATTTGGTGTTATGGATCTAACTCACCAAATTAACACTGTTGTTCTGAAAGTTAGCATCAATGGAAGCCAATAGAAAGACTCCATAGATTTCGTAGGCTTTTTCTTAGACACTTATTTCACTAACAATCCTGGCTAATTAAGCCCTTTGGTAGTAA
Organism: Origma solitaria; assembly: GCA_013397895.1. Classification (NCBI taxonomy): domain Eukaryota; kingdom Metazoa; phylum Chordata; class Aves; order Passeriformes; family Acanthizidae; genus Origma; species Origma solitaria. Next base: position 467,150 of record VZRL01005455.1, read on the forward strand.
AACAAAGATCCCATTAGCAGCATTGCAATTTCAAAGAGTGCAAAGTTAGATAGCTGCTCTTGTGTCTGGCATTTGTTGGCTTGGTTTTTTCTTAAGTGGTGTCTCAGCTCAGTCAAACTCATATTCACAAACTGAAATGAGGCAGAAGGACCACATTTTTTTCCCTTAAAACCTACAAATATGTAACTGTAATATTGTCTCTGTTGATTAGGACACAATTTCTGTTTTTGTGGAGAATTAAGAGCAATACTTTGCTTTGGAAAAAAAAAATAGGAAAATGTCAACTGCAATTTTATTTTCCAGTAGGTTCTTAGATAATGTTGTATGTCTAAATACTTATACAGACTTCATTTGTTATATTCAGTATTTTACTCCTACCTGGAATTAGTGATAAAATTTTGGTAAGCAGAATTTTAAACTGCAGATGCTATGTCAGATGGAAACAGATTTTTATCAGTGTATAATGTGACTAGCTAGAGTGCTTCTTGCTGTAACACAGGCATGCTATGAGGATTTCATAATCTCAGTGTTTCTGGAGATTTCATAGTCTTAGTGGTTCTGGACAGACTCCCAGTTTTAGAAGGAGAGAAGCTGATCAACACTTTGCCAGTGTTAACAGAAGCCTTTAATCAGAGTCTGGAAAATTAATTCTCTGTAAAAGCATTTGGATGCTTTTCCTGCCTTGTATTCATCTTCTTTTGCAGAGCTTTATGTTTTACTTGTGGACTCTATCATAAACCGAAGTTAAAAAAAGAAAAGCAAAAGCAAACTTGCTGCCATCAGCAGAAGACAGCAGATGCCTTTGTGGGAAATGAGTTTCAAACTGAAAATTAATACAATGAGTGGTACAGCTACAACATGTGGAATATAGAGTGAATCACAATGGGGAAATTGCTCTTTCTACTGAGCAAGCTTTTTGCCATATTTTTATTCATGCATTTGATAACACTGTTATCCTAACATTGTTCTGCCTATAAAGCTTTTCCAACCATAATATACAAGAGCTTTGTTTTTTCCTTCACTGTGATGACTCTGTCCTTTGGTATTTTTCATAGCTTGACATGAGGCAGTAATGGTTCTATTAGCTGCACTGTATCTGCTGAGCTTGCTGTTTTCAGGGAGCATGTCATCACCAGTGCCTTTCTGCAGCTTCCTTATTAGCATGTGCCCTTTACTGACTCTGCAGGAGCTATCACCTAGAATTAAATATTTTCTGCTAGACCTGTCCTTACTCTGTGCAAAAATGATTACAATCCATTACGCCACTCTTTTGCTGACAGGCAGATACCACTGAGATTGCAATAAAATTGCTCCACATTAAAATATGACACTAGCTTGCCGCATGAATATTTTGATAAAAGGAAATGTTGGAAAAAAATACTTTCAGTTCACTAATTGGTGATTAACTTTTGAAAAGAAAAATGTGGATCCTTATTAAAATTATTGTATCAGCTATCCTGTATAGTTGTGATAAACATAACAATGAAAAATATAAACCTTTTTACTTCATTAAGATTGTTAATAAGGTGTAGAATAGAGCAGGCATTTAGAATGTACAAATATTGTAATGGGGAAAAAAGCTTTGAAATTATACATACTTAAGTTTTCTGTTAATACAAAAGATGAAGTATTATTCAGCATTTCCTAGTGCGAGTTCTTTACATGTCAAAAAAATCTTATGTGCAGACTATTCTTAAGCTTTTCCAATGGAGAAAAATGAAACACTATAGTTGTCATTATTGATTTGAATGTAAACATATTTTTTTTACATATTTGTCTTCCTTTCAAACCCTTTTCCAACAGAACCTCAAGGGTGTCATTGTACAGTTACCTTTATTTTTAGCAAGACACCACCTCCAACATTGTAGAAGATTTTGATGTGAGCTTCTCCCAGTGGGTGTAACACTCTAGCTGCAGTTTCTTTGGAGCTGGTAGGGATTATTGCTGTGAACATAAGAGAAGGCAGCTAAGCTCCCCTGAAGTGGGTGCTTTCTGTTTGGCTATTTTACATCTAAAAGTGTTCTTCCATAAGTAAAACACTTCTTGAACTTGAAGCCTCTTGCATCACTGCGCTGCCTTATAGACAGGGCTATGCTCACATGGCGCAGTAAAGTCCTTTTTGTATGTGAAAGCCTAAGGACCTATTTTATAATTCTGACACTTTTTGCTTATATGAGCATGTTGCTTTGTCTTATCTGCATCTCCTACTAGCCTTAAAAATTTTAACTGATCAGACTCAGTCCTTCTGTTTCTGAAAAATGGCACTTTATAGATGCAATAAGGAAAACTCCCTGCCATGAAGAATTTACCATATAAACATATCAGTATATTCCTAACCTATATTTTGTAAGATGTTTTACATTTTTAGCCTTGAGGGATGTCTTTCTTTAGCATCCAGCTGTTTTTTCAAGTTCTACACATGAACCTGCATGCACCACAAAGAAAGATAGATCACTGTCACATTAAAATTTGAGTGCCTGTTTCATAAAAGTCATATGCTTCATTTACATGCTATGATCAGCTACAAATTAATATCCATTTTGGAGAACACCTGTCTTACTATGACATTGCAGCTTTTGTATGAAGTGTCTGAAGCCAAATAAGGGACCAGTTTGAATAGGTCTTCATAGAATACGGCAATGTTTAAAGACATTCCCACCATAGCATTTTTGTATCTAAAAGTCAAAAAAGTGCTATTTCAGAGATTTTCTGAATTATAAAAGAAGATTAAATTCATATATTCTCTGCCATCCCCCTTTACATGTGAAGATTATCTGATGAATCACTGTATGTTTCTTTAAATTGTGCTTCTGATTTCAGGGCCTTACCCAAGACTTACTTCCCTAATTTTTCCTGAAAACTGATTTGCTTGTTGAAACTGCAGAACTAGAACTATTTAAGCTCTTTATATTACATTTACAATTAAAAGAACCCCCCAAACCTCAACCTCTATATTGTGTCTATTCTTCTGGATACACAGTATGTTTCAAAGTTAGACCCTTTATCCTATATTCACATTTAAATCAAACTGAAATTAGGATGAAATTAAATTAGCCATGCTTTACATGGTTGGGTTGTGAGGCTGACAGCAAGACTACATGAACTGCAGCTATGGAATACACAGCTTAAACTAATTCAAATGTGCCTTCCTCATAGAACTCATATCAATGGTAGGAGACCTGTACTGAATCAGGGTAGTCTGAATCAAAGACAGCTGATCAGCAACTTCTCATTAAATCGACAATCACAATTATTCTGGGACCAGCCCGATGCTCAGAAAGATCTATTCTGCACTCCTGAGAAAGACCCTGAGGCACTGTTGTTTCTGTCTACCTGTGAAATATAAGCCTCCTCTTTGACCGGAGAATATGTACAACATGTCTCTTGGTTAAATGGTCATATTGGTATACCATTTGACCAAGATGGTCAGGCCTTGGCTCTGCAAGGTCCTATACCCATGACACAGCATGAGATCTAGAATCTGTTAATGCTGAAGTTCATGCAAAGATTAAACTCATGGATTGTATATGCAAACACTGTGTGTAATATACTTGAAAAGCCTTTTTGTATTAGCTAGGATTTCATGCCCTTTACAGCAAATAATCCTGTAGATCCAGGGTCTGTATGAGCAAGTCTCTTGAATGTGTATTGCTGTGAACATGCACTAAAATGGAGATAACTTCCTGCAGGGAGGCACTGACAGAAGTTGGGAGTTGCTTTCCCATTATACTTTCTGGCAGCTACTAACTCATGTCTTCCAAGTGTGTGGGAAGATATGTGTCTGCATTTATTTATTTATTTTTAACTGCACCTGTTTTGTAGACTGTTTGCTGCTCCCTGAACTAGTTATGTAGAGTCTAGTTATCTCTAGACCAGAGCTAAAGTAAGAATACATTAGTGGAGCCTGGTGGAAGCACAGAAAGTGGGCATGTATTATGCGTTAGGCCGCAAATTATTTCTTTTGTTGGGGAAAGAAGTGAAATATGCTCAGCATATTGAACCACTAGAAAGAAATGTTGTATTGAGATATTCTGGGAACCAACACTGGTCCTAAGGGCCTAAATCAGTGGGGCTTCAAGTTCAACCTTTGCTGAAGGGAAAGCAGGGACAAAACCTATAACAACAGCAAAAGGCTGTGTGAGACTGGAACAAGGAATAATATTCATAGCCAGCTTACACACACGGAATATGTAAGCATATGGGTCCAGCATTTTGTGACTGAAGCACAGATGACTGCCCAAGCCAGGGAAGTCCAACAGAGCTATAAGTGCCTCCAGTTGTTTCTACAAAGCTGACAGTACACAGTGTATTTCCTTGTTCCTGTGATAGTGTAGGTTTACCTGAATCAGAAATGGTTGACAAGCCCTTGTCTTACGTAGAAATTAATATTTTAGCTCCAACTTTATGTTGCTATTCGCAGGTCCATTAGTCTCATATATAGTCTTTTCAGATTCCTAAAGAGCAGTCTTCCTGGAGAGAAGGAAGGATGCATTACATATTCTCAAACTTAATTATTAAGTGATAACAACTCTTCTGCTTAATTCAGTCATTTACTAAATTTTTCTAGTTCTGATAATGAAGAAAATACTTGTCCAAAGTAAAACACTTCCTAGAAATTTACCACTGCATCTTAAATGTCCACATTCAAAAATAACACCTCATTTATTATTTATATTTTCTCCCTTTTTTTAATGCAAAACACAACAAAAGTTGAAAAAAAAGTAGTTTCTGCGCTTAATTTTGGCCTATATGTTACATACTTTGTGATGTGACAGTTGCTCCCCTGATGCTCAGTTATTTATAGGTTTTATATATATAAATATAAATTCATATGTACAGTCATATATATACACAGGCTAATAGATTGTTTTTGTACCTCTACCGATTAAGGTGATGTGATGATGATTAGAAGGTTCTGCCTTTTTTTTTTGTTTAAATTGTACATATATTACTACAGGGGCGTAAAAGTTCAGGATCAGGAAGGTGGAATTTAGAAACAAGGAATGACAAATCCAGTAAAATTTTAGATATTTTAATAATTTTATTAAAACTAACAATTAAAGAAACCATTAATCTAACTGTTAGTTAGATGAGTTTTATCTTCAGTGTATGTTACATATGAATAAATAGAATGACAACTGTCTCAATTTTCTACACAAGAGAAACTACTTTGCTTTCTAGTATAGCTAATTTTTAAAAATATTCTTATACTAACCTCAATAGTAGTGACATTCAACTACACAAAATTTTCCTCTACAGATGCATTCCTAACCAAAGGTTTACAACACCCCCATCAGTCACTGGCAAAATTTTCAGATGACAGGCTTGTAATGCCAAGTTTAGAATTAGCAAGATCATTTTCCCTTTAAATCTTCTGAGTCCTATGGAGGTTCAACTCATGATTCCATTATTTTCTTTTTGTGTTTAGCTGTATTGACCTTACAGCACAGAAAATGTGCACTTCTGCCCAAGAAGTGGGAAGCAGAAATTGTGATTGTCTTCATATTTTTAGGAAACTTACGACAATAAGGTCTAACCAGGAGATACTTTTCTATGTTCCTCTAAATATTGCATCATTTACATAATAGATTAACAGTCTGTTTCACACCTTGCAATTCTCTGCATAATTTCCACTTGAAGCTTTAGAATTTTAAATAGCTCATGACTTGAAATTAGGATTTACTGCATTCTGGATGTGTATGCAGTGTGTACATTGTCTATGGTTTCAAAAGAGAAGGCCTGCTTATGGAAGTATTTCCTTTAATTTCCTATTTTGTGTGTGTGTATAATTTCTATTCAGAATTTTTCACATTTTACAGGGTGTTTTCTGCTGAGCTATATCTTTCATTAGTAAATAAATTGAATGGCACTTAAATAGGAAGTGAAATGAAGTGTGTTCTAATGACTGATATCTAACACAGAAAATTATTACTTTTTAAAAGAGATACTGTATGTAAATAATTTTTGACCTAAATATTTGGGTTCTTATTGTACAAGAAATAAGGTCCAAAACATCTAACAAGAAGCAGTTTCACAGTTTCAGTGAGGAAGATGTTATTGTTCTGAAACCATTAATTATTTCTAGTCCTAAAAAAAAGGAATTTCTGCCTTTAGAGAATGCATTTGTATAATGAAAAAAAAAGCATAGCAATGTGTATATGTGCATAATCTGCATACTTACATGCATTTGAATTTAAAGTATGTAATTTTCTTTATGTTACTTAAACAAACAAACAAACAAGCAAGCAGCTTACACATTTCAATTTGCAGTTTTATTTAATTTGTAAGTACCAAGGAACAAGCACAGGGGTATTTAGAAATCCAGATTTTGTAATACTTTTTTTGTATACAAAACCCTTTCCACATTTTTTCTCCACCACTTTTCAGCATCGTGTTTTATGAAAGAAAATGCAAAGAAGTGGGAGTGCTAGTAAAGCCAAGTTATTCACAGAAGAGAGAGAGAGAGAGAGAGAGAGAGAAAGAGAGAGCAGAGCATAATTAGCTTGTCTTTTGTAGGGTGTTCAGCAGCAAGGAAGATGCTTGGTGGCTACTGTGTATCTATGACTGTGTATCTATGAACCAGTCTTGACCCTGGTTCACTGTAACAGAGGAGTAAGCAAAGAAAAAAGGACAGTTTATTAAAGTGTTTTTCACTGTGTTTTGAAGTCACTCTAAACATGCGAAGGAATCATTTTAATAGCTCTTGTTCTTTTTTCTTAAGATGAACATTAAAACCAAGAAATATAAAATACAGAATGTCATGCAAAATATATGTCACTTCTGTTTTGCTCTCTCGTCAGCAAAATTTGCTCTGTAAGTTAGGTTGATTTATAAAAGTGCCTATTGTTTCAGCTATTTGTCTGTATTATTATCCTCCGATTTGTTTAACTTGCTGGGGAGATCAGGGTTGTTTTATTACATTTGTATAGATGTATAATTGTTCAGGTGATCCATGAGACCAATGAAAAAACCTAACATTCCAAACCAGTGATTTTAAAAGAATGACCTCAGGCTTGATGCCAGACAGCCTTTTGTTATCTCAGTGTTACCTCAGTTTGAGTATACTATTATTGTGTACCTGAGCTCTTGCTTGTGCAGTGTGAATAATGGACATACGGAACTGTAAATATTACAGTGAAAGTGTGGACTTTTTCTGAAGCCTTGCTTAACCCAGAGATAGACAACAGACTTGGTTGTCTTTCCACTGTATGAATTAGAATGCGACTTCTCAGTGTCCTGTGAGAACTGCACCTTGTTTCTGCAGGTGACAAGAGTGAAGGGTACACTGTGGCATTCCTGTGTTGTCATGTGTACTTACGCCACTGATAATAATGCCAGCCTGATTAATGTGTCTGTTCTAATGACTCTGTTTTTGAATAAGCTTCAAAAGGTCTTGGTGTTTTACTTCAGTGCTTCTTGAGGCTGATTGTATCTGACATACTTCAGGCACAGAGGGTTCGTCTGCCTCAGCACACTGGAATGTTCTTGGCTGCTTGATATAACCGTAAGATCTTTAAGGTGTAGACACAAGAATTCAGTGCAACCCATCGAGCAGGGACAGGGAATCAGAGAGGAAAGCCTTCTTTTGCTTTCAAATGCTTCAGAAATTTTCGGCGGGAGTCTATAGCATTCTTTGAGTAGAATGATCAATTTTGTAGCAAAGGAAGGTGAGCAGAAAAAAAAAAAAGTAATAAAAGGGGGAAAAAAAACCAGAGAAGACTTTAAATTCATCTTGTTTGGGTGGATTTTGACATAATTGAAGTGCTGTTGTTACTGGTGGCTGCCTGCAATGAAGTTATGTTTTTATAGCTTCCTCCAAGGGCATGAGGGTCATTGTGGGGCTGTCTGGTTTCACATTAAACAGTATCAAAAAGAGACAGGAATGTGGAGAAGGGGAGGGTAATTACAGTGAGCTTAGTCATTACTAAGCAGATTTTTTGAAGACTGATGGTCAATTTATCTAACAGTATGAATAACTGGATAACTATAAAAATGTGTTAATTTTGTTTATTTTTTTGTACCATCTCTATGTGCTTTTGTTGAGGTTTCCTAGAAGATATGAAAGGATATGCGTTTAATATTTAGAAAGCCAGAATGTTTAAATACGCTGAGAAAAGTCAGCAATGACTATGGACACATAAAATTTCAAAGGAATTAAAAACAAAAATTTAAAATGTTTCTTTAATAAGTCTCTAGAATTTTCTTTGAGATAATTTTTTTACTGTGAAACCTTGAACTTCTTCTATTTTCTTTAAAATCTATTTCCAATTTTTTTTTGGTTATGTGACTGCTGAATGTGACCTGATATGAAAAGATATTATTGGTATATCATTGTTATCTGAAATTACTTCATGTTTTTGGCAGTGAATAACTGAATAAAACAAGTGAAAATAAACAAAAATTGAACATTTATCTAAAAAATTCTCTTTGATCCACAAACTAATGTTTCCTTAAACTTGAACTAGTTTCTAGTAATTTTGGTTTAATTCATTAAAAAATAGAAAGTTTTTAAAACAAATTTTTAACCAATTATACCCAAATTTTTAACCAATTGCACCCAATTTTAAGAGTTGACAAACCCAAATTTTATTTAATTCCTCCTTAAAAAATTTTAAATTGCAGAATTGGGAAATTTATGGAAAGATGGAAAAGGAAGAAAAGGTAATAAAGTCACATACTTCCTTTCATGTCATGTCTAGTGGAATTTTTATGTATATTTACAATGAATCACAGTACTGGTAACAGGCAAATCTTATACTTCTTCATGAACTTCATATAGAGAAAAACTGCCAGAGTTCTCAAACCAGATCTACTACAAAAATACTGCGACTATAATGAGCTGTTGCTTAAATTTTTTCCCATTTCTCTAAAAAAAATACAAAAGCAAACAGATGTGTGATCAACCTTAATGTTTTATGGTACTGAATTTTAATCTGAAAATATTACACTCTAAAAGAATTACTGCAAATGATTTTCCATTATTATCTCAGCTGTTGGATTATTTTTTTTTTATGACTAAGTGCTGAGAAAAATTGAAAGATTTTAGGAATATCACTGTCTCCAGTTTACTATCCCTAGTGTTACTGGGCAAAACAATGTCCAACCATGTCTTTAGTCTATAAAAGAGCTTATAAAATATGAGTAATCTTATACTTAGTATGGAACAGTGCTACAATCTGAATTTCAGGGGATCTTTACAGTCGCAAGAGAAAGCTTTTGCATGAAATCTCTCAAATAGCTATGAATGAAGAATAAATTCTTATAAAGAAAAAAGTTATTCTTACAAAGATGCAGTAAAAAACCCAGTATTTTAAAAATATTGGTTACCTGCAACTCATTTTCACTATCTGAGCTCAGCTGAATTGAGTTTAAATGTAGGACTTTGGCTACTCTTGTTAACAAATGTTAGGGTAGACTACCTATGTATAGGCTATTTAAAGATCAGTGATTAAAAAATGATAAGTGTTTTGGATTTTAGTTGTACTGTATAATAAAGGAAAATCTGAATGTTGTTGAGATTGAAATCAACAGAAAATCAATTTTTGGGGGGATTTTCCTTGCTATGAAGGGGCTATTGTTATCAAAATATCCTTATAGAAATTTAATCTAATTAATCCCTAGAATTTGTTTAACTCCCTGTTTATTTGTTTGTATTTTTTAACCAGAATCATTACTTGTGGCAGTTTTTTTGCCCTTGACAACAAACCAGTTCTACCATTGTAATCAAGTTTGCTTAACATGGGTGTTTTAACAAAAAAATTTGCTTTAAACCATCATGCTTTAACTGTCAAAATCATTTGGGTTGATTCTTGAGTTCTTACTCTGTGTAGTATCTTAGTCTTTAAAAAGTCATACTAATTTAATTGTGGAAGGATTCTGAAAAATAACAGTCTGCTGCTCAGGTTTTAATTTATGAAAACTCTCTGAGAAATTTGGAAAACAAAATGAATCATTAACACTAGGAGTAGAATTATCATTCATTTAGATTTTAGTCCAAAAATAAGCACTCCAGAAGACACGTAAGACTTTGAGCAACCTTGGCATGTATTTTAAAACATAATGTAGAGACTGCAATAAATAAAGCTTCCAAAAAAAGCAGCAGTCTTCTGTCCTCCCACTCTCTAACACCCCATTTAATTCCTAGTCATAAGACCTGTGCACCTCCATCACACCTTCCCACGAGATATCCCACCCGTTACTGCCTCAGTCAGCTCACACAGATGGACTTTGTAGCATACCCAGAATGTCAACAGTTTATGGCTATTTTAGACCTTGGCAAGGAAGAGCATTCCAGAGGAAAAGTCCCTTGAAAAAGAATGCTTTGCCAGCAGCTCTGCAGCCTTTTACAAAGAGGGGAAATCGAGTTTGAGGGCATCTGCAGGTGTCACAAATTGCAATGTAAATTGTACAGACAAGTGCTGAGTACAACTCACATCAGCATTTTTGCAAAGAAATCTCTCTACTTTATCATTGAGTCAAGATGCCAGTTTGTTATATATTGAGAAAAATGGTCTCATTTTTTTAATGACCTTTCTACCTAGGCTTTGATTGTTACCAGCTGCTTTTCATTACATTTAATGGATCATTCAGTTTTGCCTAGTATTATTTAATATTTCCACATATGATGATGTTAAGCACAAATTAATAATTGATTAAAATAATAAACTATTCCAGTGATCTGCATTTTCTTCTAGATTGCAATTGTATCCATTGATTAGTTTCCTGCTGTTTTCCCCCATCACACTACAGTTTGTAGTCATCATAAAATTCCCTTAAATCATAATCTACACTTTACTAGTATTTGTTAATTTGTAATTAAGTTGAAAATTATACCATAGAATGAAATTACCATCCTTCTGAGATTTTTATTAAGCTTTGCTATTCATCCTTTAGAAGTGAATGTAGTGCTTAAGCAGGGAAATTTTTTCATGTTTACAAGTCTTTCTAGGATTTTATGTTAAACTCTTGCATGCTAAGGTAAATTATTCTGATAGAACAGCTCTGTGGAAGATATCAAAGACCAATACATGTATATTGTGTGGGTCTGCATGCATTTTATGTGTGACCATTAGATAAAAATAGTGAAGATTCTAATGGGTGGTTGAGCTGGACTTTTCTCAAAGGGGTCAGTAACAAGAAAAGGGCCAAGTTTCACAAGCGGCAACCTAAGGAATCATAATTACATATTGGGAAGAAAAATTTCATCAAGCAGTTCACCAAAGAGTACAAGAGGTTGCCCAGAGACGTTATGGAATCTTCATTCTTAGAAACTTAAATAATCAAGGCCTTGAACCAACTACTTTTAAGATGTTCTAGTTTGGGGCAGGAGGATGAACCTGTTTTCTTACTGAAATCATGCTGTGATTTACTGTGTAATACAGGCAGCAACTGCAAGTTAGTGTTCACTACAAAACAGACACAAGCTTCCTGGAAAGGCAAAGTTTATGGATAAGATTATTGAAGTTTAACTAATTCAGTGTAGGTGAGGCTCTGCTCTCATATCTTTTGAAATATAATTTGTGGGTCATATTTAGGTTGATTTCTTTTTTGGTTGGAAGTGTTTAATGTAAAGGTTTAGGAAATACTATGTTCTCATCATGCTGTTCCACATCAGCCTTTGAACTCCAGAAGGTAGGATTTGCCCATGAAACCGTGTGCTAACTTCTTATGCTTTGTCCCTAAAAATTCTTAAATTTTTGAAAGAACTAGGCACTCAGATCTCGTTGACATTCTGCTTTGACATTTCCTGGCTAAATTCTCTCCTGACTTATAACCTATTGATTTAATTGGAAGATTTGGGCCCTGAGTTTCTCAGCATCAGATGATTAAATTAATTATCCCCCTTGCCTCTTCTTTTTTCTTCTCACCTCTGCCTTGATCTCAGTAAAAACTTTTCTTCATTGCCATTACTCTACTACTAAACTCAGATTAATGGTGAATCACATTCTGAATTTTATATTGTTGCAAAGAGGAAATCTTTGTCTTTGGTTTCTCTGTTCCTCTGTTCCTCTGTCTTTGGTTTCTCTGTTCCTAGGAAGTAATAACTATAAGGGAAAAAAATATTTCTGCAGTAGGTTTTGTTTTTTGGTTTGCTCTTTTTTTGTGTGGTTTTTTGGTATGGTGTTTTGAGTTTTTTTGGTGGAGGAGGAGGAGATGGATTTGTTTGTTTGTTTGTAATTGTCAATGACATGTGATGAGATCTATATTCAATCTGTGCTATCTGAGCAAAGGAATATCTAAACAGTTAAAATATTATTATTATTCTGTGTTAAAGCTCAGAATTTTTTGCAAACCCTGGAAATAATTTAAGCACCAAAATAATCAACAGTGAAATTATTTTAATTCACTCCTTCAGATTTTCATTACATGATATCAGAGATCCATGCACAATTTGGGAGACTACTTTTGTGTGGGCCATTACCACAGTATTATCAGACATTTGTGCATATAAGTGGATATATTGTACTAATTAGCTTAGACAGTTTTACAAATGTATGGTTTGCCACTGAGCGTGGAAAAGTGCTCATGAAATTCAGCTCTTACAGGATGAAAAGCTGATCATTAAATTATCAAGCATTAGGATTCACAACATAAAAGCAGAAGTACAATTCTCCTCATTTTTATAGTAATAGTTTCAGTCTGTCTACATAAAAAGTCATATCACAAGAAATTCAATGTAAGAAATATCTCAGTTCTCAAAACCTAATTAAAAATTAATGATAAACTGTGCAGAAACTGATGATAACAGAAAAAATGCTGGTACCATTTCACTCCAGTCCCTGATCTGGAATGACAAGAATCTCTGGAGTGATCTTATCTTTTAGCTTCTTTCCTGACACAGAAGAATATCCTTGAGGATATCTACAGAGGGTCTGGAGCATAAAAGGAAACCAGAGCTTTCAAACAGGGTTTTTGTGCTTATTTAAGAGTAGGGGGATTTGTTATGACAATTCCTAGTTGTAAAAGGCAATTCAGTTCACATACATAAGAAATGGGACTGAAAAAGAAATATTGTGTCACCACATTGAGTCCCTTTTTTTGAAGCCCAACGCACAATTCCATTTACCGAAGTTCCAAATGCCATCTTAAAACTATTGTTTTCCCTGACTCTTGTTAGTTGAATTAAGCAATTTTATAATTTTATCTGAAGATTTTGAAAGCTTTTTGATTTCTAAATTTTCTTTGTTGTTGGGTTGAAATAATTTATTATTTTCTTCTGAAAATAGTTTTATCTGTCTGTTTTTTCATCTTTTCTCATTTGCTATTTCACCCAATATTTACAGAACAGTCAGTAACAGCTTATGTATTATCAGCTTTTATATGAAGCCAGTTTTCTGAGACACACATTTTTAATAAATAGATGGGTTTTATTTAAATGAACCAGCAGTGCACTTTTTATGCCTGTTTTTGAAATAGTATGACTTTTGCCTGCTCTGGAAGTAGAACGTGACTGTTTGATTTCATGAAGTTTAAAGAAGTGTGATTATATGAATTCAGGAGATACTGTGGTTAATCTAAGGATTTTATGCTGTTTTACTTGATTCAGTTTTGCAGGTGTTGTTTCTGTTTAAGAAAAATATCAGTCTGCTTAGTACCTGAAAAAATACTGAAAGAACACCTTTTATTCAACTAGCATTAACAAAGACTCTAGTATTCAGCATGCATTTAAGGGAAAACAATAAAAATTCAATATGATCTAGCCTATAAATATTAAAGTCCAAAGCTATTTTTTTTCAGTTTGCACATTGTTATCCACTGTAGAGAAGCATACGAATACAAAAAAAAATTTAAAAAAAAAAATTCCAAACCAATTTTCCTTTTAGTTCTGAGAATAAGAAGCATCCATCTTCAAAAATCATTATCAGTTTTCTGGTTTAAATGCATTAGATAGTCTGGATTCTTTCAATTATGGTCACTTTAAGAGCAACCTATTAGTTTAAAAACCCTCTTCCTTGATGTAATTCGTCCTTTTTAGTAGTCAATATATAGCCCCTTGAGGTAAGTGTAGACCTTAAAAAGGTAAGAATCAGAACAAATGTTTTTTCTTCTTGCAGAGCTTTGACAAAGAGAAATCTATTTCCATATTTAAGAGTAAGATAATTCAGGAAATAGTAAAACATATCTAGAAGATTACTACAGGAGAAACTGTCAGCCAATACCTTGTGTTAACTGATTTATGGAAAATTTACCTGAGGAGTAAGTAAAATTTGGTTTACTTAAAAGTATCTTGCTTGTCTTTTTTACCACTACAGGATATTACTCCATTAAATATTAATGAAGTAATAATAACACTAATCATATATTTATATTCTATATAGCAGAAACATGTTGGAGAACTATTTAGTAAAAAATAAGGTAAGAAAATGTGAACATCATAAAAATCCCCAAAATTTCCAACATTTCCATGTCTTACAGTAAAAAAAGAAAAGCACACTAGGATTTACTTTTGTGTTCTCCTTGAGGAAAGAAAATACGTATTTTTCCTTATCCTGAAGTCTTTCTATAGGTAGACATAGCATAATGAAATAATCCTAAAACCTCTCTATTTCTCATTTAGTTTATGAGACCAAACAGATATCACTCTATGAAACAGGTCCCCATTGTTTCAAATTCCTTCTTCAGCAGTCTTTAGAGCCAATACTGGACCTTTCCACACACATTTAGGAAATGGTTGATGCTGGTTAAAACAGCATTGGGGAAACAAAATCATCTGTGACATGAGAAAAAACCAACAAAACTTAAAACCCGAAAAACTACTGAACTATCTGATCTCTTCTTAATATTCAATTTAAGCATTAGCCTGAGGAAATAGTTTGCAATCTATGCAAGGCTTAATTTTTTAGTTGGTTACATAAGTTTCATGTGCTATATCTCCACTGAAAACGAAAATAGCACAGCTGACAAAAGCAACCTAAACAGTTGTATAAATCTAACATTAAATAGATATGATAATCAAGAAGCACTGATAAGTTTTATCAACTCATTACTATGTTCATTAATTGTTATATGATCCAGGACAGTAATTCAATTTCTACAAGTAATGTTTATAGATCACCTGAAAACAATGGGTGATTTGTCAGAGGGACTTCTATAGTAGTTAGTGTAACTGCTAATATAATTTCTTATATTAATGGCACCTAAAATTCTATTGCCTATTTATATAGTCCACTTTGGAATTTACATTTCCAGCCTTTAATTAGAATGGTCAAGACTTCAGTTTAACCTTGAAGGAAAATTTATTAAAAAAAAGGACTGAATTTCTTATATTCAGAACAAACTTATATTTCAATTATCTAAATTTTAATACTGTTTCTGATAGTTCATTTTTCAAATTCTATTATTTATATATTCTGTGCAGTCTATTTTTGTCAGTATTACTTGTAAGTATTGTTTATTCAGGTTCATAGGCTTCCCTCTGACATATTAGAATTTGTATTATGGATTTTACCATTTTGCTTATCTTTTGCTACTTAGTTTGCTTCAGTAGGAAGTTTCCAAATGTCAGACTCAGCATGATTCTTCTCTTAATTCAGCTGTATAGTAATATTCATAGTATGTATATATATATATATATATATATACATGAAATATCTCCCACCAAGTTCAGTAAAGATTTTACAGATTATTTTACAAAGATTTATTCACCAAATTTTTTCTCAAGAAAAATTATGAAGTTTAGACTTAACAAAGATCTTCCAGTGGTTAAACCTCCTTTGTGGCATGGTCATGCACACGCAAGTTTATTTTTCCCCTTTGTCATTTTACTGTAGATAGAAAGAAAGACATACAGAAAGCTATTAAAAATAAAGAGCAGTCATTTTGGATATGCTTAGAATACAGATTATCTTCTTATTTCAGCTCTTCTTGGAAGAGTCTAAATAGGAATTTTAGCTTTCTTTTCTAAACTATGTTAAAGTATGACCAAGAGACGTTCAAGACACTAGAGATAAGGTCTGTCAGCAGTTCCATTTATAACCCCTCTCTGTCTCTCCACACTGTTTTAAAAGCTTTTTTGAATTGATTTTTAGATGCGTTGGCAGCATCAAGCTTATCGCTGGTTACGTACAACATATAAAAATAAAATTAAAACTTAATGAGGTAGGTGATAAGTGAACAAGTCCATTGAACTTCACAGAGCAATGTCTATCCTTGCACGGTATTAATAGCAGCTTCTTCTTAAGCAGCTGTACATTAAGGCCATCAACTAAAAGTTTATCTGAGGTCAAAACTGATTCACATATTTTAGCTTTTATTTTAGAGATACATATATATGTTTATATTTACCATAGGCATCCCAGTCCTTTCTCATAAATTTAAGGTTAAATTTCATATGGGGAACTTAGCCTCAAATAACTTAGTGTAGTCTCTGTTAAATAGAAAGGTTTATGGATCATACATTCCTGTATTATGGTAAGGTCTCACATGATGAACTTTTCAAATTTGTCTAGAAAGACAGGTTTTGAGCATTTTTCAGCTTAGCTCAGAGACACAACAAAATGCATGTTTTTAGATATACCAGTGTCTTCAGCCTCCTGTGGAGTTTTGGATACAATCATAACATATCCAGCATGGTACATCAAATTCAGGCATTCAGTGCTTTGCATTGATTTTGGACGCAGTCAGAAAGTAGCTAATGGTAACAAAGTAAGCAGCCTGGGTCAGTATATGAGATAAAATGATTTGAATCTATCCAAAGTTCCAGGTTTATTGCAGAAGAGCTAAAATGTAACCAATCTCATTCTGGTACCCTACAAAATGCAAAGGCAGTACTAATTTGATGTAAAAAACCTGTGTAATGATTTGAACTGGTTTTGACATGGGTTGTAAATGTTCTAGTCATTTTTGCTTGAGCCAAAAGAATTTTTTTCCCAAATTTTGGTTTTCAAGGCACTGACAGTGAATCACTTCATACCAAAGTGCTTTAATCTAGTAAGACAGAACTGAACACAAAACAGAAAATTTCTTTTTTATAGAACTAATTAGAAAAAAAACCCCCTCCTTTAAGTCATGTGTTCATTTAACATTTTTCCTATCTTTGTAATTAAAGCTGCTTTATTTTTGTGACAATGATTAATATAGTGTCTCTACAGAGAATAAGTAGTTTGCATTTTTCTTCAGTCTTTTCTAGAATTTGTGTTTTTTTCAGACGATACTGCCAATAACTCATACTCAATCCTAAGTATTAGTTCACTGAGTTTTTCAGCAAAGCTGAGTGCAAGGTTTTTCAACAATTCTTGAGAAGGTAAATGTTTAGATGGAATTATTTTGCATAAATCATGTGAGAAAGTAGTTACTCCAGATGTGGGGAGAGATTCCAAAGGCTTAGTCAGCCTCAGAAAAGTGTTAGAGGAGAATGCGTTTTCCTGTGTCACTGTTCTGTCTAATCAGCTCCAATTCTGACACATCTCAGCGTGTACTTGAAATGAAGTAAACTTTCTGTGAGTACCCCAGATGCAGAACACATCAAATGAAGAGAAGGTGATCAGCCAGAAAAATGCCATTGCAGAGAATGTAGGAAAGCTCAACGTAGCAAAGATATTACTTGTAGCCAAGAATACTTGGCACACTTTTAACTACTGTTCAACAGGAACAAAGGAGTAAAGTTAGTGAAATATCATTATTGTAACCATGACCAGAAAAATTTATGAGGCAGATAAGGTGAAAGGGCAAACCACACGGTTTTTAAGCTCATTCATATTTCCTGTGTTTTCATTACTGTAATTATTTTATTTTAAAATAAGTAGAAGATGGATTTTCTAGAGATGAGGTTTTTTCAAGGTTAAAAGATTTCTTTTAAATGTATTGGAGAAAAAGTTATCTCTGTCATTTGGAACCAGTTTTTCGAAAATACGAAAATACAAAAAAAAGGCCCCTAAACCAACAAAGATACAAAATTTTATCTTTCATGTCCTCAGTTTCTGTAAATTATTTCTATTTTACATAAAATCAAATACTGGTGTATGATTTCATTAAGCCAAAAGTCCCCAGTGCTTGTACCCAGGTTTTGTTGAGCATAACAGTACGAATTACAAAAAGTGTCAGATATTAAATCAAAATGAGAACCCTAGGGGAAGTCCAAAGAACAGAGAAATCTTTATGAAAAACTAAATTAGATATTTTCTATCTAACATTATAATAAGACTATTTAAAAAATTATATTATTTGGAATATGTTGGTTTTCCTTCGCTGCAACAATTTCTAAATCTTCTTCAAAAAACTTTTCTGTTTTTAACAAACATTTGAGAATAATGAAATATCTTTCTTTTCAGCTTAGATAATGAAAGGTGAATGCTTGACTTCAAAATGACTTTTCTTCCTGGAAATGTGCTAACAACAGTGGTACAGCATACATTACAATGACACATTTTGAATATGTAAGATGAAATACTGGTTGACCTGTTTTTACCTTTTTTGCCTCCAGTTATTATTTTGTAAGAAATATCTAAATTATCAGATTTTCATTCCAACTCAAAATGGGAAAATTATATCAAAAAACGTTGAAAAGGAAGAACTAATTAGCAGCATCTTTCTAGATTATGGCCTATGTGTCTCTGGAGAAAAGTATGGGGTTTACCACCTCACGTTATATATTCAAAATATATATAGTAAACAATATGTTCAGTGTATTGCCTCAGACAAAATCCTAATTAAAGTAAGGAAACTATAAATTAAAATAGTCCATGAATTTTTAACTTAGTATTTCATGATAAGAAAAGGTCATAAACTTAAGTAACAATTCCAGGCAAATTTTCCCATTACATGTTTTCATATGGAAGTGTTTTCAATAGTATACTTTTTTAAAAGTGTGATAACATTCTCAAGAACCCCGTGAATAAAAAGAGCAATTTGCACCTCTCTGGGGTTTATGATAAAGCATATAATGTAACCTGCCCTTTTTTTCTTTCAGGAAATGCTGATTAGATAGAATGCATTTTGTTTGCCCTCTGTGCTTATTCAGCAGTATTGTAGGGTAATGTAAGCTTTTGATTGAGTCATGCTATCTTAACATAAATACAATGCAAATCAAAATATATTTTATTTCATAGTGTCTCCCAGAGGCTTTTGAATTGGCTCGGTCCTTCAAATTGCTTTGTTTCCCTGTATAAACTTTTGTTTGTATAGATTCTTTTTGCAATTTCTCTTATTCCCATTTCTTCTGTGAGTGCAAAGAGGAATTTCACTTCTCACCTAACCTGTAGGATGTTTCTGATTTCACAGTTAGCACCTTCTTCGTGACAAACTGAAAAGCTTTAATTCTGCAATAGCTTTAATTACCTGTGGAATAAACCCTTCCAGGAAGTTGGTTCAATTATGACTTGCTGTTAATGCACCTTTATGAAGAAACAAAATGTGACTATATGCTAATAATTTTTTAATTGTTTTTTATCCCTAAATAAGAAAAGGATTAACTTCATAGTCTTTGGAATATATTGATAAACCTGTTTATGTGTCAAAATGAGCGGTAAGCATGAGTCCTTTAGAGCCTAATCTTACTCCTTTTCTCTTAGAAGTAATGGAAGAGTAATTTGTTATTTGCTCTTAGTAGTTCAGAAGCATTAGGCTTCTGAGTCTTTAATTTAGAAGTGTGAAGATAATATGAGACTAAATCCACAATGACTTTTAAACTGTTAAGACAACCATTGTCACCGGTAAAATATGTCAACATTATTAATGTTGGAGACATGAATCAGGTAATCAGCATCTGAAAGCAATGACATGCAATTTTACCTCAGTGTAAACATGAAACCTATTATGTGTGTTTGGGGTGTTTTCAAAATACATTTATTCTACTTTTTTAGTTCCTGTTTAGCAAAACTGATTCTGTTATTTTGTGAAATATGTATCACTGATTACTGTAATTTCTGATGTTTCATGATCCATCAATATAAAGGTAGATTCCCAAGAGATAGAATCCTGGTGATCTTGAAATATCACTTAGCTACCTCATCATAAATATTGTTTTATTATTTTTCTTTTTTCTCTTTGCCATTTTGGACTGCTTTTAGTAACTGTACTATTGGGAGCTATTAGAAGTAGAAGCTGTCTTAAATTGCAGAGGGACAATATCCAAAGGAATGAGATCAGCAAGAGTAAGAGTAGAGTGGGAGCAAAGAGTACTGTTGAACAACGTGATTTCAGAATGGCTGCCATCAAACATTCATTTTCCTATGAAATACTAATCGATAAGAAGATTTCTTAAAAAAAAAACAACAACAAAAAAAGAGTGTTTCTAAAGTTCCAGCAGTTATCTATGTCTATTAATCTGGCAACTTGATGACAAGTATACTTGGCAAGGAAGGCTTCCATAATTTTTGTTTCCATTGAAGTAAGTAACTGTTTTAGCTGACCTGCAGAAGTCAGCATTGTAACCTCAGTTTAATTATAAAAAAAAAAAAAAAAGGGCTTAAAAAACCCTAAATATTTATAGTTCTGGTATTTAATCTCATTTTCATGATATTTATATTCCACAATTATAGCACAAAATCTCTGTGTGTCTAATTTAGAAATATATTTGGAACGTATGCCTTTTTAAAGCAATAATTCTCACCATTTCTTTATTCCAAAATGTACTTTAATCATAGAGAGCTTTTCAGGAAAAAAAAAGGTTATTTGCTATTCAAACTTACAAGTGTGAATATGGACACATAAGCAATACTGCTGAAGTGCCTATAGAAACTCCTAGGACCTGTCTGTGAGAACCTAGAATGGCAGGGAAAGGCTGAACTGCATGAAAGAGTGAAACAGGCTGGTACTTCGAGTAATTAAATCTCAGGTGTGTTGTTTAATTCTGACTTGGATGTGAGATACAAAACAAGAAACACCGAACACTAATGGTTCTGTTGCTTCCTTGAAAATTATAACGCGCAGCAGGGTGTGTGATTCTTGATTAATAAACAGGCACCTAAAGTGCATGATGAGTCACAGGCTAAAGCCAAATGTTTTCTGACATCCTGCTAAGAGGTTGCATATCCAGGTGCCAAGATCCTGAGGAGAGTATACCTGAAATTGTTCGACAAGCAGTTAGGAAAAACAAAGCACCCACAAACCTTGTTCTCCTTTACATCTCTCTGTGCGGAATAAAAGTGAGCATTCAGCTTGTGGTAGACAGTGGGGTTACTTAAGTAGTGGTGTTCTTACTGATGATATGCATAATGCTTGCTAGTCTTCACGTTCCTTTCTGAGAGCGCTCATGACATTTTCCTTTTTCTGCTACCCTTTGCTGCCTTGTGCCTGTCAGAGTAAACTAAAGGGTGTCCAATCTGCTGCCTTTCATTGTACTTCAAGACAGAAGAAGACCTCTTGTGGTATGCCTGTGCAGTAAAGCTTCTCTTGCTGGCTATTTCAGGTGAAATATTTTGGCAGATGTAGCAGTGGTTTATTTGGGTTTTTTCCATTGAAAAAATGTTTCGGTAGCTAGAGCCTTTCTATTTGAGAAAAATACATCTCTTAATATATAGATTGAATGTCTTTTTTTTCCTGAGGACATGAAATTTTAAAGGACATCTGTTTCAAAATTTACACAGGAGATTGTTGTTTCACATCAAATCTGTGAATAAAGGACTGGTTTTATGCAATGATAGGGGCAAATTCATCAGTAACACCAAATCCTAGGCACCAGTACAGTAATTGATCTGAAACAAGTGGGCCCAGGAACTCCACTGCAGCTCAGATATGGCTGTTTATGAGTCGTTGTTTGGGTTTTCTGGGCTGATCTTAGCTGGCACGAACCTGATGCTCCCTATGCTGTTGATAGAACCTGCTGGTGTCACCACCCCTCTCTGCCTGGCTGAGGTGCAGTGGGGCTGCTCCCTCAGTGCTGTCATTGCCTGGCCTATGTCATTGTCACCGTGAGCTCCTGGCTTGCTTTCCTGCAGGGATCAGCTCAGATCTTGCTCCTCACAGATATTAAGCATCTCTTCTGGAGCTGGACTGAGTGGCTTCCTTTCTAGCTGACTTCAGAGACATTCTGGAGTACCTTCTGGGCAGAGTTGGATACATGGCATTATTTAACCTTAATTACTATACATTTCCTAATGGGATTTGGCAAGCACTAGAGGAGTGGGAGGGATGGCAGTATTTCACTCTGAAGCACCGAGTCAGCATAAGAGTGAATCACAATAGCTGACTAGCCAGAATTACAGTGGTATGTATTCAACATGTCACTATATCCATATTGATCCGACAGGGGATACTTACTCTATTTATCTTGTTTCTATTTTTTTATCCCTGTGTTCAGCAAAAGACCAGGCTACTTCATTAGTATTTAGGCCATTGACATAGAACTTGAGGCCTGTAACCAATGGTAAAAATATTAATGCCAATTAAAAATATGCTATTTTTTTGTGCTAGTGCAGCACAGTGAAACATTATTTTCCCCATTGAAATGCAACCTACAATTTCTAGACCCAAATTTGTTGGAGTAAGATAATACCAATATTCTTATCTAGCACTTTAGATTTCTACTGCACTTTAGAAATCGACAGCGCTCTAGAAACATCTGTAACAAGCAGCATGTCCAACTACAAATGTTCATCTCAGTTGCAGAAATTAAGGAGTATGGGTTTTGTTTGTTCACTTATTTTTAAGGAGTAACTCTGGATTTCAAATCCTTTATTCTAGGGAGGCATGAAATTAGTCTGGGTGTTTTATCTCCATAGGAGGATAAAATCATGTACTATTTTCTTTGTTTCTTCTGGTTTTGATGCAATCATCAAGGTTTAAAGACAAAAAAAAATTGTCTTTAAGAGCATAATGACCAATGTAATTTGTCTCAAAGACCAGCTTCTGAAATTTGTTCATGAACCGATCCTGCTTGCAGTCATTAAGACTCACAGTAGTACCTGATTATATGACAGCTAAAACACTCGGAACAGAAAATATAATTCCTTGGATTCCATTATGAACCATGAAGGGCTCTACCAGTATGAAAATTTTTCAGGTGGAACAGGTTATTGATTTCTTCTGAAATCTAGGCAGTATGCAGAGGCGTTGATACTTAACTATGGCTTTTGATCTTGCATTTCAAATTAGTTATTATCTCATTAGTTCAACTGAAGTTTGTCACAAGGCAGTTCTAGTTTGTCACCTAATGGTGCAATTTTATACTGCTTATTCTCATTGTAATGTTGTTGATATTTCTTGCATCCATAAATTTCTTCTACATCCTAGTCAGACCACCTACTTTTGAGAGTAATTTTTCCCAGGACCCATGAAACAGCATTTTGATCTTTCTCAAAACATTACATTCTTCTCTTTATTTTAAAACTTCTTCAGTCAAAAAACTTAAGAAACTTGAGGTATTCAAAACTAAATTTTACTTATATGATATTTTGCCAGGAGAGCATGTTGCTAAAAAAAGATTTTATCCAGACCATGATTTTATTCTTCCATTTGAACCAATCAGTGTACCTGTCCTTAGCATAGCAAAAAGAGAATAAATCACAAAAGTCCAGGTTGATGTTTATTTTATGAAGAGAACTTAGCCATTATGATTTTGCATCTTTTTTCTTTCTAAAGCTTGATATACAAAATTGTGTAATTATTTAATATAAAAGAATGACAACAGATATCAGGTAACACACATGTGTGGGTTATCAGCTACCTAGTACATAACTGGCTTGCTTCACCAGAGTTCAGATGACCACAACTGCCTATGCCAAAAATCTGCCATTATTATTCAATAGCTCTTAACAAAGGTTTAGGCTTATTTTCTGGATTCAATAACACGTACAGAAGAACATATTATAGCTTCTGATTACATGAAGAGTTCTGTATTCAACACTGCTATCCCAAATGGCTATGCGTTTCTCTTCACCTACAGTGCTCAACTCAAATACTCAATCTGACATGCATTTAACACAGAATAATTTGTTTTAATGTTAAAAATTGTTTCTTTGATAGTACATGCTATCAGTATGAATCACATTCTTAATCCTGTTAAGAATCCTCAGACTGTGGCTTGAATGAGCAAGTAAAGGAGATCTTTAGATGGAGATGGCTATGGATAGTGCTCCTGTTCTCATCTCTCCCCTATTTGTGTTTTGTTGCAAGACTGTGTGGAAGTACAAGGTGTGTGGGTGGATCTCATGGATAACTTTGCATTAAATAAAATAGAATAAAATAAATTTACTTTTAGTGGCTAGATAGCATACTTGTAGCATGACAAAGAAATTACATTAAGTGAAGTGTTTCCAGAATTTTCCACATGGAACACTTTGCTATTGGAAATGTAATTTTTAAAGTTTAAAGTAGTTTAAAGAAATGTGCTAATATGTATGTTTTTCAGGGAAACAAAAGGCTTATTTTTATTGCTACTATTGAAATAGGTATTTTCATTTTAATTTTATAAATAAAGTAAGAATCATCCATGCCAGTTGATTTATTCAAGCAGCATGCTTTAATTGTTCAAAAACAAAAGATGTCAGAATTTCCCATGGAAATTTATTCTGAAAGGAAAACATGGTATAAAAATCAATGCAAATATCTGCTATAGTTAGGATTGAGTCAATATATATTTAACAGAGATCTTGCATTATTACATTGAAACAAGATAGTGAGAATGGAAGCAAGATGTCAGTGTCAAACACTTGTAAAAATTTGCAAATTATTCATTGTAACTCCTTCTAGATTTGTAATTTGCCCTTTTAATATTTCTAATGAAGACCATAAAAAAAATCACTTCCATAATTCAACTTTGTAAAAGATTTTCAGCTCTTTTATAGGCCTTCTTTGATGGTTCAAGATCAATAACTCTAAGGATGCCAGGACTTGCTGTCTTTGCATTCTGTGTGCAGCCCTGCTCACTATTCTTTCAGTTATATTTTTGACGCTGCTTTACCCACAAATGTATTATTGCAGCTCTGGGACAGAATGCGCATGCTAATTTCTCCAAAGAATAGTACAAGAAATCAATGCTACCATAAAATGTGCATGAAGAAGGAAATAGAACTGAGTAGGAAAAAAACCCACAGGAAAAAGACTCTCTAAAATTGTAGCAGATTTAAACAAATAACTTAGTTCTGTTCTTAGTCACTTCTCTCAAAAACAACAACAAAAAGATAATTCCTGGAGAAAAATCATTGACTACTCTTTTCATTACACATTTTTAAATGCCTCTCCTCTAGTACTACTTATCTTTGAAGGTAAAGTAGTTTTTCTTGGACTAGCACTCAGCATCTCAGTAAATGCATGTATTTCTCAGCACTATTTGTCTTCCTCTCCCCTTGAGAGCCTACTCAGACACCCACACACACAGAGATATTTTCTGACCTTGTGCATTTTAAAACATGCATTCTAAATAGTGGAGAATTGCAGCAGCTGAGGTTAATAATTAACCATGCCCCTTAAACCCCTAGGAGGCACTCACTTGCTCACTTACTAGAGACCCATCATCCCCAAGAGACACCTGTTGCAGTGCTTGCTCACTTGAAATTTAAGTGCTCCTATTTCTGTCTCAAACGTTGGAGAACAGGTTAGTGCAGACTTAAGGCATATTGCTGCCAAGGGTTTACTTCCAATTGACAATGGCTTGAAGAGAGAGCAGTCTGGAAAGAACAAGTAATGTACCAGCTTGCTACTGCAAATGCGTTTCAGGAATTTAAAATTCAGTTGCTCAGTTGGTCTCTTTTCTCTCCCTTTTTTAAAAACATTATTTATAGTTATATTGAGAGGCAGAGTTAATGGTAGATATGTCAAACCCAAGTAAATCCCTCTACTTGAAAACCAGCTAGAGATGCTTCATGTTGGCACACAGAATAAATTTTGTTTTGATCCTAACCTATTGCTGTATAAACTAGTAGGTAAAAATTGTATCATTTATTGTTAATTATTAATTATTAAGATGACTGTAACCTGTACAAAGATATCTCTATTCTAATAGCCCTCTGTGGTTGTTCGAAGTCTTTGTAGCTCCTAGAAGTATTCTCATAGTCAATCTCTTGTGAGGTTTGAGTCTAATTCACTATTGGTTGAAACCAATGTGCTTGGCATTTATAGCCTAAAGAGGAAATCAGCCTCCTTTAGCCATTACTCTTCCCTGAGAATATATATGGCTGTTGATCCTTTTCTTTTGACCTCTAGATTGTTCTCTGGTGCCTTTGGGAAGAACAAGATGGGCAGCCCCTACCTCTCCCCTCACATTTTGGAGAACTGGTTAAAGAAAAAGAGAACTCTTGTAACTCCCCTTTGTCTAGCATTGCCATGTTTACACAGAACAGAACATTTAGGAATCCTGTTATTGGTAGATACAGGAGGTCAAATAAAGTAGAAATTCTTTGCAATTTGGAAGGCTGATTTTGACCTCACTTGTGCTCTTGTGACAGGACTGTAAGTTCAGTGAAGTCACCCTCTGATTTAAATTGTGCTGAATACCAGGATCCCTTTCTAAAACTGTCTCCATATCCCATTTCTGTCAAGAATCTTAATCTAGGATCACAGAGATGATTTTTGATATTTATCTTAACTAGTGATGCCACTGACTGAACAGGAAAAGAAATGTCATTGACAATCTTTAAAGGACCACAGACAGAGCTAAAGCTTGACTATTTATCAGCTGGACTGGAGAGAGGAATGCACTGTGGTACTGTCTTATGACATGAAAAGTGAAGTGAATTAAAGCACCCTCTACTACTTAAAAAATTCAGACATCTTGTGTTTTGCTTACTTCATATGATTACTTACAAGCAGCAAACAAAACTTACTGGTACTCATTCATATTCTGAATTACTTATAAATTACAATGTCATAGCTTTGTCTAAAATTATAATTTGGTCAGAAACTTGCTGTTCAGAAAGTTTAAGTATCGACAACTATCTTGATATCTTTGAAGTGTGGGTACTTATTTACTGCAAACGAGCTATGCCCAGCGTTGTCTTTATGGTGAAACACTGAATGTTAAAACTGTTGCAACATAAATTATAGGAGGAAACTACCCATGATTTTACTGTTGCTGAGTAAACATGTAAGAGTTTCAAACAGTTGATAAAGTGTCTGAAAGTACACAAGTGACTGATGAGTTCATATTTCAGAACTATAAAAAACATTGGAATAACATTTTCTGAGCTTGGGTCCTACAAACATTTTTGCTCTGATTGGATGTCATTTTACCATCTTCCAGTATTCTGACAGAAAACATGGCTGTCTGTGTTGTTAATAGATGTGCCTGTAATACAATGTTTCTGTCACTATGGTACTTTCTTACCCTTTTTTCAATTCTGAATGTGATTGAATCTGCTATTTCCTTGTCAAGTGTAGTTCCTCTTAAGTAAAAAGAAGTCTAATTCTGGGTCTGATTGTTAAATATCAGTTTAGGACTATCCAAACTGGAGATTAATATGAATCAATGGAGGTAATTTATCTTAACTAACAATTCAAATTTAGAATAATATTCTGGCTTGCATATTCCTCCTGTTCTGATAAGATGACTTGGAAATATGTGCATATGAATGAAATCTTAAGTATTAGAAAATTCATTGTATAACTGCTATATGTAGGATTAAATACTTGTTTACTGAATTATCTCTATCATGTCATTGCAACACTGTATAAATATCTTGAATTTGATATATGTACTAAAGATTCATTAGCAAGCCAAATAATGTGGTAACTATAAACAAAATCATTAACACGTGTCTTTTTCTTCAGTGCTCTACATGAACACTCCTAGAGGGTTCAGACAGATTTTCAACTTTACAAGTTACATTCCATCATGACTATCCCATCAGAGGAATACCTTACATCCGTCTAGACTCAGATAGACCTGTTTCACTAGTTGACTGTGCTAGGAACTTGCTACATTTCTTTCTAACTCTAAAGGAAGCAATAGTGGCAAAAAACTCCTACTCCAGATTAGAAATCTTCAGAGTTTGTTTCCATTTGTTCATTGCATCTTACCTAAACTATTGAAATTAATGTTATTGTACCAACCATGAGAGCCCACCTTTGGGCACCAGCTGGTTTAGAAGTTAATTCCTTGTGTTCAGTTGTAGAATGCAGTTTTTCATCTTTGTATTTT
This sequence comes from Origma solitaria, assembly GCA_013397895.1. Classification (NCBI taxonomy): domain Eukaryota; kingdom Metazoa; phylum Chordata; class Aves; order Passeriformes; family Acanthizidae; genus Origma; species Origma solitaria. Next base: position 495,162 of record VZRL01005455.1, read on the forward strand.
GGATTTTATATTCTCTGTAGTTTGCAGGGAATGCAGGTTGATTTCCTGGTTTCTCATAATGAATTATGAAGCCTATGCATTATATTAGAAATTATTTTCCTCCAGTATTGTAATGAAATTTGGAGTCAGCAATGCCATTTCAGTTATTATTTCCCAGATTCATAGATGCCATGGGAGTCATGCTCTTAGACAGCAGGAATTCTGGAGTATGTTTCTTGATGGTATGATTTGAACCTGGTCTTTTGGTACCCTTTTGATGTTGTATTTCCCTTACCACTGAGTATCATGACTGGTTATTCCTCTGAACCCATGGGGGTTTTTTTTGGTTAAATGTGCAGGGTAAAGGTGAAAAAGCTGGTGAAGTATGATTTAAAATAGTTCAGTATAAATTTTACTATGTGAATTATATTCAGATATTATGTGACCTTGTAAACACAGTAATCATAAGGGCTTTAACATTCCCAAAAGTTCTCTTCACTGTTTCTGACTTCTTGTTTGATCTAAAGTGTGAAATGAGCAGGCAAAAAGAGTAGTTTCTCCATTTGATTGACAGTAACATTAGCCACTTAGCATCTTGACTTACTGGATAGATCAGCATTAAACATATCGCATATGTAATGGTTTGAATTATTGTGTACTTGTGTGAATTATTACATGGTAGGTTATTCTTCACACATGGAAAGTTCTGCATGGCCATTAATATGATACTTATCATACCTCAAAGAGCTGTGCATACCACCCAAATGCAATAGTTCAAATGTACCCAGATTTTTCAGAGAGAAAAATGTGAATCTTTTAGTTATGGAAATCACTTTACTTTTCTCAACCTGTTGTTTTTGTTGTTTTTTTTTTTTTTTCTTGATGAAGTAGTCTGTAATGAATAATTTATAAATAATGGTTTATACTTAAAATAATTTGTGGTGTTGAAGTACTTTGAACTTCTCAAGTAAAAACATAACCATATCATTGCATTATTCCTAGAAAATATCTAAGTTTGTTAATGTTAAACACTTCTAATGTCAGTAGAGTTGTGTTTGTAATATTGAATAGAATTTTTTGATAAATCTCGTAAGAGTTTTACTGCAGTCCAAAATACACATAGCCCATAAGTTGTTTTATCAACAAAACACTATTTGGCAAGACATATACATATGGGTAGTCAGACGTCTGATTTACTCTTTTCCTGCTGTCTTTTTCGTTTCGTATTTTTGTCTTTTATATTACTCCAGAACCAGACCTAGCACTCCAGGTGAGGCCTCACAAGTGCTGAGTAGAGGGGAAGGATCACAAAATGAACATAGGAGGTTCTCTCTGAACATCAGGAAAGACTTACTGTGAAGCTGACTGAGTCCTGGCACAGGTTACCCAGAGAGGTCACAATATCTATCCTTGGAGGTATTCAAAAGCTATTTGGATATGGTCCTGGAAAGTTGGCTCTAGGTCTAGGAAAACTGGCACCTGACTTGAGCAAGAGGATTGATCTAGGTGACTGACCTCCAAATGTCTTTTCCAACTACAAACATTCTGTGATTCTATCATTACTTATGACAAAGACCTGAGATAGCAAAATCACATAAAATGTAAAGGAACCCAGCCTTCTCATATTTTTGTCCCTGATATTTAGATACAGACTAATCTTAGATTTTGTCTGACAGATACATCCATGTGACAATAGGGAATGGCATGACAGGTGGATTATGGCTTTTGTAACCTCTGTCACTGTCCTTCAGATTTCCCAAAGACCAGCATCTCAGGCATACAGAAGGTTTCATATAAAGTAAGAAAATGAGAAGCATGAGAACAGTGAATGTAGAAAAAGGGATTACACAAGTGATTCTTTGTGTAAATGCACTCATGCCCAGGGTATGTGTACAGATTTGTGAAATTTCAAAAAGGTTGCATGCGCATATTTTAAATGAAGTTGCATGAATGATTATCTCTATAGGAATAAAAATGGAATTAAGAAAACAGTTGTGGAAAGAATTTATCTTTTATAAATATGTGTTCAAAGCATATATTGCTCAATTCAGCATAAAACCCAGTTAAATTCAGAAAGAATAAGTAAAAATATTTTATTTTTAACTCAGTGTTTTAAATTCTTCCAAAATCCCTTCCTTATTTTTTTTTACTAAAACCTGAATGAGGTTTGCCCTGAAGTGACACTTTTGGTATCAAAACCACTTGCAGAGGAGACTGGCAACTGAGGTTTAACATAGTTAAATGTCTCAGTGTCATAAAAATTATGCTCTTGCATACTTTAAGTTGCTTCAAGGAAATACAGATTTACCAAAAAAAAGGCAAGTATTTTTATCTATAAAGGAAATATTTCAGGTATTTATGTACCTAATAATAATTTCTCCTTGTTTACATAAAAATGGGATAGAAAAGTAAGTCAAAATAAATAAAATCTCTCACAGTTTTCTTGGACTTTGATAATTTTTTTTAAAGAACAGTCTTTCAACACTTTAATCAAATTCTTTTTTCTTGTGATTTACCAGGTGTTTTTGCTTACATGTTAAAAAAGTCTACTTGTGCCATGTTGTTAGATGCTTGTCATGCCCTATTTAGGTGGTGAAATTAGACAATGACAAAGAATGTCTGTGAGCACAAGCTTGATCTTAAAATTAGAATTTGAAATATTAAAATAATTGTGCAGCTACTGAAATTGTAATTTTAGCAGGTTTTGTAGTTCAGTGAAGTTGAGCTTTTTGACAGCACATTTATTCCACTGAAGCAGAGTAGCTCTGAGTAGAATGCATTCTTGAAGTTGGGACAAAGTCAATGTTTGTAACATCCTAGTGATGTGCCCCTTACCTTTAGTTATTTTTGCTGTGTTTATTTGCAGAGGCTTATAATTTGGAAATGATTGAAAGAAATCTGCATAATCATATGCAGTATTGGAAACGTCAGTGATATGTTTGCATATTATAGTAGTATTGTTGGCCAGAAATTTACATACCTTTTTTATTCCAGTTTCCAAGAAGTTACATAACATAAAAATATCAGCAGTATCCCCTGTGTTCTGGATTCTTAGGGTTGTTGTGGCCCCCTGCAATGTCTTCAGTTATTTGAAATCCTGTTACTTTAGTTTGTGCAGTTTTTCCCATCTGTGCTCCCAGCAGTCTCTACCATAGGCTTATAAAGTCTACTTACGAGGTCAAGGAAAACATTACACAAAGATAAAGGGCAATCCTTGTGTCTTGAATCTACAGATGGGTGAAAGACATTGCCAAAGCAAAACATTACATTTGTGCGAAGTCAGAAATTAAATCCAGACTTGCCAACATCCTTTTCCTTTCCTTTTAACTTCCTTCCTTCTAGTTGAAGAGTGCTGTGATAAATGTAATTACATGAACATCACCTAATTATTTTATAATTAGAAAATTGGGCATTTTCTGTTACCTTTCACATAATGATTTAAACAGGTACAATTTCATCTTTGAAGGCATGAAATTAAAGAAACCAAAAAGTTAATTGATCTTTGTTCCATTCAGAGTTCTGAAAAAGAGTTGTATATTCAATTCTACACAGACTGTGGCTTTACATCTGTTTTGATTCAATAACCTATAATCATATGGAACAATCTGAGAAAGCCATGTAATTTAACACGAAGACATCAGCATAAAATCAATTATAATTTATTTATTCAAATCTGCCTAAAAGTTGAGCAAGTATTGAATTTCTTGAATTAAGTTTCTTTTCCCTACAACTGTCCAGACTTTCTGTTTTGTTTGTCCTGAACTGGAAAGAGAAACATCTTTCCTACCCTTTATCTAGGAGAATTTTTGGACAAAATTCAAATATAAATATTTGTGCTTTAAAAGTTACAGACATGAAGCTGATGCAGTGCTAAATAATTTTGTTGGCCAGATGGCATAGTGGGGGAAATAAAGCAGCCAAATGGGAGAGCAACATTTAATTCTGGACTTTGCAATAGGGGTCTGCTCTTGGTGAGATTGATACTGTTTTATTTTTAGAGGGCATTGACCAGAAAGTGTTCTTGCTAATGCCAGGTGGCTTTATGAAGTGCGCGCTGCCTCATGCAATCAAGATCCAAGACTGTCTGCAGCCATGACAATATTGCGGCCTGTTATGTTGTTTTGTTTGAGAAAAGAAAAACATCTTGGTATAACTAGGGAAAGAACAGACGTCTGGAGTCTGACAACAAGAGTACATTGATTTATATCAGCCAAGGGTTTGACCTCTCTAATCTTATTCATTCACATGAAGTAAATGAAGAATAAATAGTGAAATTAATCCTGAAAGTTGCAGTATTCAAAGTGGAGATTGCACACATTCAGCTATAAGATGTTGTATAAATAGAGACGCAAAGCACTTTAGAAGCTCACAAACAGCCTTCCAGTGTAATTCAGTTAGGGCTGGCTTGGGTGACTTCTCATGGCAAAACAATTTGCAATGTAGATGTATAGCAAAGTTCAGACTTAAGCCCGAATTCCTGTGCCAGAAAGGCTCTCTCTCTTGTATTTGGAGAGAAACTTGAAGGGTTGTTGTTGCCCTGCTGAATATTAAGAATGACCATTTCCTATGTGGATCACAGTACTTGCTATCCATGCATTTTATCAGAACCTGCAGGCCAGCCTAACCAGTATGTGATTCCTTTCTAAATTACATTATATTTTCAAGATGTGATCCTAATTGCTTTCTGAATGACAATACTGTGCAAACTAGGTTTTAGAATGAAAAATTCTTACATTTTACTTGAATTCTATTTTTGCTTTAGTCAAATGTTACTCTTTTTCTGTGACACCTAATTACCCCAAACCCTTCACTTTATGTTCTGCATGACGCTGTACAATGAGAGTGGAATTACATTAAGTGTCCAAAGTATATTTTTGCTCTTGGTGCTACCCATATTTTGGTACTGGAGAAACGGAAAGGTGGTTAGGCAAAAGCATTCCATCTGTATGTGAAACTTCTTAACAGTAGAAGAGATGAAGATTTATTTCTCTTTGTTACTTTTTAAAAATAACAACTCAGTATTTAAAACTTCTTTGGAAATGGTAACAAGCACCAGACTGTCTTGAATTAGAGCCACAGAATTAAAAATATTCCTAGATGAATATTTGAGAGAGTGTATAGCAAGAATGACTTGGGATGTCTGAAAAGACAATGTGGACTTCTTTTAATCATTTTTCAATCACAGTATTGATCTCTGGGCCTGGAGTTTCTTCCAGGAAATTCATCAGGCTGTTTTCTCGTGATTTTGAAAGCTACCCATTTGGTCTGTAGTTGTGAAATGAAAGAACATGAACTTCAGTTTTTGATCTCTTTGTAGAACTTTCTAGAGTCAAACAGTGTATTGATAAACAATCTTGGTAATGTTCTTATGATCAAAAAATATCTTTAAATATGTGATTGACAGGGATGACTATGCAGTGACTACTAAAAATATAGGGTTCGGTGAACCATAATTTGAACTCATCTTTCATCATCCAGATAACAAAATGTATCACAAATCCTTTTCTGTCTGTTTTATTTATGTGAGACATGCAATCAAAACCAGCCATTTATTAAGCCTAGAGTATTTTTCTTTCTACCGTCTTATTTTCAGAATGCCTTAAAGAGATTAAAGGAACATGAGATCTAGCAAATACATGTTCCTCTTAACAAAATTAGTGCATCTTTCTCACAAACAAACAAATAACCAATGTGAAGAAATATCTGTGAATATTTCCACAGCTGAGCTATGCAGAAAAGGTTTTGGAAGGGAAGGAAAAGACCTGAATCTTTTAAAAGGAAATCTTTGCACCAATCTGTGGTTCTTACCGATGAAGGACATCCTGCATTCATCAACAGAAGAAAGTATTTTTACATAATATATTACTATATAATGATGGTTTTCACACCTGAAATTTTATATTTCAACTTTGTTAAGTTGGTGGTGAAATCTGACACGTTGTAGCCATGTTTTTAATTGAGAAGGTGTTCTTCTTTTTATGTAAACCAGTTAGAGAATATGTCAACTGGGCTGACTATTAAAACCTATTGATAGTGACACTCTATGTAAAATAGAATATGTAAAATATGAATAATTTAATTTTGTTTAAATATTTTTATTATAACTCATTCTTTTCTGTTTTTATTTTACAGTATTTTATGTACGCATAGTAATTTGACTTTTATTCAGATAAATAAGTTCTTCAGTGATTTTTTTAAAGTGTATGATGGAAATATTTTGAGTGATTTACCGTCATCCTTCATTTTTGGGCCCAAATCTGAAGTGAAAGATAAAAGTGATTTTGACATGAAAAAATTAAAATGAAACTGTACATGTGGAAATCAAGTCCTAGGATAATAAAAGTAGTTCTATTCAAGGATTTAGTGAAGTCCATGCTGTTTCTTTCAGACAATCATCTCATTGCCTCCTTCAAAAGTCATGCTTTTAATATTTGGCTGGGAGCATGTGTTGACAAACACATGCCAGGAGAGTTTTGATTAGACAACACAAGTTAACATTTGTTTTAATGGAAATTCACCACTAGACTTTTGAAGGGGAAAAAAAAAAAGTAATCAAACCACAAACATCTTCTTCTGTGACATTACACTATTTTCTCATTCAGTAATTGTTGCATAACAAGTTGATGGTTGTAATCAATTCCACAGGTAAATATATCAGTACTTCTTATAAGGTTGTACATTTAAAGCACCTTTAATATGTTAATTACGTTCTCAGATAGTTACGAACGTTTTGAGTCAAGTGTAAAGTAATAGTTTCACATTTTGATACTTCTAAGGAATTTGTCTTAAATACTATCGCTGACAAAGACAGAGTAACATTTAACCTACACTAACAGGCATGGTGTTCCAGATGGCCATAATGGAAAATAAGCAGCAATAGCTACACATCAGGAGGTCTTTAATTTAAATAGCTAATTTTATATATATATATATTTATATATATATATATATGTTTTCTTTTTGTGTATTTTGTATATTTTTGCAACAATTAGTTTATTATCCCCTAAATGTCTCCTTTAATTTTTTTTTTTTAAATACACATTGCGTTTCAAACATTTTCCTACAATGGAAGAAAATACGTATTCTATTTTTACAGTAACGCAATACTTTTAATGTATTTTTTCTGTATGAAATATGAAAAAATAAGCAAATTAACAAATAGCTCCACATCTTTGGCAGGAGTTTTAATTATACAAGATGGCTGTATAGATAAATAGGCTTGGAGTGTAGTTCTGCACATGGACCGCATCTGTTATTTTGTCTGTAACTACCTTTTATCGGTTTCCTCTTCAAATACCTCATTCAAATGCATTTTTTCCAACAATCTTTTTGTCACAATGAAAGTTTACGTAACCCTGATTAAAGTGAAATAATAGAACAAATTGTGATTTTGGGTTCATTCTAGTCTTTTTTTTTCCCTATATAGCACAATCTATAGTGCTTATCCAAATATCTAATTTCTGAATAAAATTAATCATTTTTCCTTTTAAGGCCTTGTATTTTCAGCCTGTGGCATGTTTATTATTATTATAACTTGCATAGCTAGAGTATTCACCAGGATGGCATTTGCTTCGTCTGACTTGAGTGATCTTAAATTGTGTAGCTAATTTAAATTCCTTAATATTTAGTGAAGAATATTTCCATTCTATTAAACATCTGCCAAGATGGGATAAACTTCTAAAGTTCTGTCCTTTCATTTTTTTAGAGAAGTGTAGTTGACTATCTGAGATTTTATGCCTAAGTTTATGTTGTCCGATTTATAGAAAATGTGTTAACCCTTAAAAATTAGCCATGCCTTTAAGTTTAAAGAATAATTTGGACAACTTAGATGAATAAAAAGTAAACAAACCTTGAGGACTACCTTATAGATAAAAGTAATACAAAATATGGAGTCTATTACTTAATTTTGGAAAAATTTCAACTGCAGATTTTGGAAAATATATCATCATCAATACAATTTTGGTGACCTGTATCTTTGCCTCTGTATTGAATATATTTTTATATCATCCTTATTAAACTTGAAGTGCCTTGTATATGTATTCATATACATTTTGAATTTGATCTTTTTCTTCCAGGAGTTACTGCTGAATTTTCCTAAAATTTGATGCTGTGACTCTTATGCTCGTATTGGGTAGAGCCTTGTGATCAGTAGCTAAAACCAAAATATTCTCAATAATATTAATAATTAACCTTTTTGACAATGACAGCACATAGGTGAGACTTAAGGCCCAAAGAGCTCTACTTTAATTCAGAATACGTATTAATAATTCAAAACTCTCCCAATGGAGTTTTTTTTTCCATTTTTAGCTAATCATTTCTATACAGAAAGCTGTGGTGTATTTTTGATTTATTCAAAATATTTCATCTCAGCAGCAAGAATATTTTACATTCCTTAGAAGAAGACACTGCTTGTGCTTTGCTAATACTACGGCTTCATAATTTGAAAGGTTCATAGATGCTTTAGCTATCTGTATCCGTGATTTCAGTACCATTCTGGCAAAGATCCCTTTGCATATACAAGCCTCTCTTTGTGCAGGGAGACAAAACATAGAGAAAGCAAGTTTTAAAAATTGTCTCTGACTACAATAGCAAATAGAATGGCACAGGAGCAATTGATTTGTATGGTGAAACAGTGGGCTCTGAGACTTGTTTTCATACTATTTGCATTCTGTGGAGATTTACTGTGGACTAGCTTGTCTAATACCATGAACTGAGGAGTTCCTTTTAGTTCAAACAGTCTAAGGAGGCTTTTGGATCATTTCCTTCTTTGGAATTGGATCCAGAAGGGTCCAATATATTTGCTTCAAGATAGTTTTTCCAAGGATAGCAAAGTACAAATTTGGGGATGATAAGGAGATTAACTTTTAATGAAAGAGAGTAGCAAAGATAAAGATTTCTCATGCTGAAAGACAAGAGCTGACAGACACAACAGTCTCTGTGAACTAACAACCCTGGAGTAGTCTTGGGCAGCATATTCTCTGCTGAAAACCAAAGAAAACAAACCAAACTCCTCCACAAAAGACAGGCTCTCCAAATTTTTCTGCAAAAGTTAGGCTCACAGAAAAGTTTGAGACATAAGCTATTGTGAAGACGTGCGTAATGCATAGTATCAGATACTGGAAACTTAGCTAAAAGAGCACTTTTATAGTGTTTTAATAATAGATTTTGGTTAAAGAAATGTTCAGAAGATTTCAAGGAAAATTATTAGAAAGAGTTAGAGAAGAATACTGGAATCTAATGCATTTAGTTCAGGAAAAAATGAGAGATACACTGAAGTTCTGTTTAATCTTCACGAAAGATATGACAAGTTTCTGTTTTAAGAAAATAGAAAGATATACAATAAAAATCTTAATTCATGTTGTAGTTGTTCTTGGTAAGACAAAGTGCTACTTCATTTCATTTTGCAGTAGAATAATAGGAGAGCACTTCAGTGTCACAGATGTTTTGTTTTTATAATTTAAAAAAAATATAGATACTGAAGTGGTAGCAAAAATATCTTTTTATGAGCAGGCAAAAGAATATGCTAAAATTATTTTGACCATCTCTGATGCAGATTGTCATTTATTCTTGATTTCTTTATGCTGACATTTCAGTAGCTAGTAAGGAGAACTCTTGTGAAATACAAAGAATATTGGCCTACAAGCCTTGTTAGCTTTTGTCTGATTTTTCTAAATGAACCTGTGTGTTGTGTTTTGATATGAAGATTCTATCATGAAAGAGTATTGTATCTTTGACATACAATTGTATCTTTGAGAGTATCTTTGAGTAGGAGATGTTCTTATGATTGGTTCTTCTCTGATGATATTCACTGAAATAAAAGGCATGCCTTTTATTTGTTTACTTATAACAGAGAAAAGAATTATTAGGAACTTAATGAATGTAGCTAGGTGAATAAAAATAGTTTTGGCCTGCTCAGAAGTCCTTGTTGGGATTCAGAAAGGGAAGTGTGGATAACAGGAAACAAAGTATATTTGAGAAAAGCACTAAACTTAAACGAAAAACATATGTTTGAATGTTACACTATGATGCCCATAATGTAAAATGCATTATGAAATATTATCCCTGAATAGCAAATCTTAACATTTAGCCTTGGGCTTAAACAAATAGATATTAGTGGATGCGTATTTCAAATTTATACAAAACAAACGAAATACACTTCTGGTTCATGACCAGAAGACCACTACTGCAAGTAAAATTAATATAATTGAAACCAAAATAAATGAAAGTAATGATGGAGAGTCCTTCTCTTGAGCCTAGAATTCTTACCTGATAGCTAAGCGAATTACAGTTCATCACAGGCAGTATCCACTGCGGAGCTGTAATATCAGAATATTTATTTTATTTTATTCATGTCCTGTTTAAAGTTACAATTGTCACTGCATTTTGCTAAATAAATTTAAATGGAAAAAAACCAAAACTTTTCTTATCAGCATCTTTCCCCCTTTTAGCCTGCTGCTCTAATACTAATCTCAGGTATTTCTGTCTTCTCATTGAAAAAATAATGCCTGCTTAATTTTATTTCCTGCCAATTTTATATTAACTAAATGACAGAAGTTTAGAACAGTAAAAATATGTGATTTGAATGGGGAAAAGAGTTGTGTGGGTTGAAACTATTCATGCAGAATAGGAATAGTTCATTAATATTTTGTTTGTCTTCCAACAAGCTTCCAGCAATTAAGAATGAAAAGAAAGAAAAGGATAATGACATGTTGTATCAAAATTCAAGTATTAAAGAAACACTTCGAATTTATGTGATTAGTTGATGCATCTCTTCTGCCTATTTTCAGATCTACTCTGTACATATCTCAGAGTCACTGTATTAGTCTTACAAGCAGCTTGACATTGGTTGACTTTCTGAAGCTAACAGGAATTATAATGTTATTTAGGCCTGACTCATTACTAGTGCTTTGTTTGCTTTGGTGCAAACAGAAAATACAGAAATTCCTTTTAAACTTAATAGAAACCTCCTTTACTATTAGAGTAAAAAAATTGTGGAACGGCTTGCTCAGGAATGCTGTGGAGTCTCCATTCTTGAAAACACTGAAAACCTTTCTGATGACATCCCTGGGCAAAATGCTCTAGCTGACTCTACTTTGAACAAGAGAGTTGGACTAGATGATCTCCAGCTAGTTCTTAGGCTGCCTTAAATCCTGCAAATAGCCCAAGATATCATACATTGTTAAAGTGGAAAGTCATCTGATTTGAGTTAGAGAAAAATAAGAATCTTAGTTCCTGATGTTCCAGGGGTTTGGGTAATGTCCAAGCTGATGTGAAACCGCAACTGTTTTACAGATTAGAATATAAACAAAAATTGGAGTATATGAAGAAAGTTCTTGTTTTTGGAGGGGTTTATTACATTTGTAATAACAGATGCATTATTAGTATTTATTATGTATGAGTATTGTAGTGTTCATAACTTTCTTCATAGGGATGTAAACTCATTTAGCTTAAATGCTCTTATTAGTAACAATTAAAGGACTGTTATGAGTTTCATGAACAGTAACATGCACACTCATATACAGGGGTTTTTTCAGAGGCATTTCAGAACAATCCCATACTTCTGCGTTTTTATCAACTCTAAGATGTCCTAGTTTTTGGGTGTGAAAATTACGTGCCATAATTAATTTAGCCTATATATTCAAAGTTTATAAAAACTCAGTATCTTTTATAACTGATAGTTCTACTCTGACAAATGTTTATCCATGTTATACTGTCTAAAGTATATGGTGATTTGCATATCAGAACTGATGATGCGGGAAAGGAGACAGCCAACAGCAATGCAGATATTTAATTTTTTTGTTCTTAAAATTCTCTATAATAAACACACTAAGTGTTTCCTAACTATGCAGGTAACAAATATATATATATTGATCAAGTCTATTTCATTTTATTGGAAAGGGACAGGCCATGAGACAGGATGCATTCAAAATTTTCAATACATTTGCCTAAGAAGGTCTGGTTCTCAGAAGTAATGCAATAGAGAGGTCAGAATTCTGATGTTTTTACTGAAAGTAGAAGTGTAATAAGTCCTGCAGAATAGCAATTAATATTCTCATTCTTTCAGAAAGGATTTTATCATCATTATGTCATTCTCATTGATATTCAGTGGAAAGGGCTGAATTGGCTCTGCTGAACTGAGTACCCTGTGTGTTAGTTTTGTGTTAGATAATTCCTATTCAGTACAGCACTTAAGAAATAAGCAAGATTAACACCCAGATCTGTTTAAAAACTGTTATTAACAACTTAGTAAAAGTATATAAAATTTCTTTTAGTTTCAAGATCATGTAGTCATGTTCTTAGGGATTTTTCAGGCTAAGCTATAAACCAGCCCAACTTTACATCTGTCACATCTCTTCTCTACATGCCATCTAGGTAAGGCATATAGCTTTAAAAGAATATGTGAAGATGAACAGGATGCTCCTAAATCTTTTATAGCTTGTTCCAAAACTTATTTAAAACAACTTTGCTGTGATTCTTGTGGCAGCTACAGATGTAACAAACAGGTGTTCTGTTCTTGTGATCTAGTTGAGACTGATTTCCAAAAATTCAATAAGAACCGGAACATGAAGTTCCAAATACTTGATGACTTTTTTTCCCTAATTCTCATTTTACGTTACATCACTGTTCTTGCAGGAACAGTAGATGATTCAAAGTCCTTCTGGTCTTGAGAAATACAGTCATGCAGGTAGTTTGGTGAGCTGCTGCAGTGGGAGCTCTGGGTGGTGGGAACCCCAGGAAAGAGGCTGTGGTCTGCCAACCCTATGCATTATAAAGGGCATGGGGACCTGTGCCCATCCAGGTGACCCAGGGACACAGCAGGAGCTGAAGAGCCCAAGAATTTCATGTGCTTCGACTATGAGAGTATAAAAGCTCAGGGTTTCCTCTCTTCAGGGTTCCTCCTTGGAGGTACCAGCTTGAACTGTTACTTTAATATATATATATATAAATAACTTTAATATAGCTATTGCATCAAGATTAAATTATTTTAAGGGCTGGGATGTCTGAGACTCTGCTATAGGAAACCTGGAGTCAAGCCAGTAAGGCAACCTAATTTGACTGTGTGAGTTTGATGTGCATAGATTCCAAGGGGCCTCGGTCCCAGCTCAGTTGGTGTGAATGTGATTGCCAGAATAGTATGATATTCAGGAATAGCCTATGGGATGGTCTAAGTGAATTCGAATCTGTGAGAGTCACAGTTTGTGTCATTGCCCCACAACTAAGTAGTAAATTATGTATAGTTTCAGATGACAGCATCTCATTTGGTCCATCAAAGAGTTACAGTAAAGTATTTCTAGTAACAGTCACCTGTTTAAACTTTTGATCTGTTTCTGCCAGGAAGGTTTAGTATTACATTTGTTGTCCAGCCTGTTTATCATCAGCACTGAATACCTTTATATCTTCAAAATTTCGTACCCTCAAAAGAATTTTGTACCCTCAAACTGAAACTCCACCTACCCCTCTACTTGTAAACCTGATGTGGACTTCTGGTCTTTGGGACTTGTGTGAGTGGTTGTAGTTGTTTTCTCCTTCTGACCTGCATATATATTTCCATCCTATATTGACTAGAGTTGCCAGTGAGAGTGAGGTATGCCTATGTCGTATTCCAACATAGGGCTTGAAACACATCTGAATTCAAAGGGCAGCACTGTCAGACACCCTATTTTAAACATAGCAAAGTCTGCATAGTGTCTTATAAAATGTATGTACTGGTGTTTGTTTCAGAAGGTACTTTCTAGAACACTTGACATTTTTCAGTGGTTTTCTAGCCTTGTGAACAGTAAGTTGTTTCAAATGTATCATTAAAATTATTTTAAATGTATCGTTGCTACTTGAGCGTAGTTCAAATCCCAGGAGAATCCCCTCACTTCTCACTGAAAATCCCGCATGCCCTCAGTGTCCTCTGAAATATGAAGAATTGACTTTCCCACTTCCTGGGATTCTCACTAGTGCCAGGGTTCAGCATGTAGACTTCCAGAGCAACAGTAATATCTGTCATTTTGAATGAATACAAATCTGTAACAACCCATGTTTGTACAGTCCCAGTGGAAACATGTTGTGTCAGCTGTGCTCGCGGTACTTTAAAGACTTTATTAAGTCAGCTGGCAACACACCCTGTCTCCAGGCACTGACTTTCATGGCAAAAGACCTAAGAGACTTTTCCCCCCCCACCTTCAATTTTTTTTTCTTTTTATTTTTTTTGCCCTCCTTTCTCATGTTAACTAGCCTTCAGAACTACAAGAAGTGATTTTATAGAAGTCTTATGGGTGTTTTGCTATGTTCATAGTGCCCACAATGTAGTTTACAGGTGAGCATTTTTACCCACCGACACAATCTTTGATATATATGTGCACACACTGTCAAGTACCTTTATGCAGTCTGATATTAATTCCGATCAACTTACTACAACTGATTAAAAGAGAAAGTGTACAAAATTTATAGATTCTTATAACCAGCTTTCTTAGCCCATGTAGCCAATAAACTGCGTGAAGGTTCTGGACCATGTATTACAGTAAAATTCCATGCATACTCTGTCCAGTGGCCTTTTATGTAAGAACTGTACTTTCTGTTTGCTTTAATGTAGACAAAATTGCTTAACTGGTAAATGTTAAAATATTAGTTTGCTTAAGTCATGTTTTGAGAATCAGTTGTTCAAAGACTGAACTTTCCAGTGACATTCAGAATCTTTTCTCTTGCAGCCATTTCGTAGAGTGACGTTTTCTGTTGTGAGTCAGCCTCAGGACCCACATCAAGGGTCATTGCAGAGTTGCTATGACAGCGGTCTGGAGGAGTCAGAAACACCAAGCAGTAAGAGTTCATCAGGGCCAAGACTGGGTGCCCTTCCACTCCCAGAGGACAACTACGAAAGGACTACGCCGGATGGCAGTGTTGGTGAGGCAGAGCATATGGAAAATGGTAGGGGCAAACACAACATTCACACACATAATCTCACTAGCAAGTGATACTAAGTAGACTTTGAAAGGTCAGTCCAAAATATAAATAAATATATTAAATAATTAAAAGCGTAATTTTTTACATTTTAAAGTTTGTTAAAATGCAGGTATACAAATAATGGATCATAACACCACTAATTAAAATAGCACTTTCTTTTCTTTACATGATTTAAAATCTATGCTGCAGAAGCAGTTAAAACACTGGAAAAAAAAATCAGTAGATATCTGGGAAAATGGTAATTGAATAAAATTACCTAGTTTTCATTTTAGATAAAAAACATAAAGGTCGTGTATTCTCATTTCCTTCCATTTTTGATTCAAAACCTACTTAGGAAATTTCCAAGAATGTAATATATACAGCATCAGGAAAAGAAAATAGCATTTTAAAACCCCACTATAGAGAATATTCTTTTTCCCAAAAATATTGTATAGACTTTTCAAAATAAAGCCCAATGTCAGGTCCATTCTTCATTATTTAGAATAGAAAAACATTACTTTCCTTTTCTTCACACTTTATTTTGTACAATCCTTTTACAACATTTCATTTAAATTCAGGGTCCATTTATGTAGAAGGGGAAAAATGCTAAATACTTATTTATTCCGTAGTAATTCTCCTGCTATTAAAAACCAAAATATATTAATAAAAACCTTAGGTTAGGTTCTATTTTTCTTTCTATCTAAAATTATTCAGGATTAAAAACCCAAAAAGACCTATTCATTTTGAAACGTATTTTATAAAACATAAATATTTCACTGTTCTCACTTCTTGGCCTTGATATAAAATTGTGT
Source organism: Origma solitaria (assembly GCA_013397895.1). NCBI lineage: Eukaryota > Metazoa > Chordata > Aves > Passeriformes > Acanthizidae > Origma > Origma solitaria. Next base: position 510,881 of record VZRL01005455.1, read on the forward strand.
GAAGTCAGACATTGACTTCATTGTATTTTCATTTGCCCATGAACAACAAAATAAATTAATGCACATCAAAGTGTACAAGTTTTTGATAACCAAAGAAATAATGGGTTTTCTAATGCAATTGTAATAGGTGGGTATATGCAAGGGTGGTGTATTTTTTGTTATTGAATTAATTAGTTTGGTTAAGTGCATGTTTTAGTTTTTCAGAGATTACAATACTGGATAATTGTTCTTGGGGTTTCATGTTATCTGAGATAGACATGTCAACCCATTAAAAGTATGTTATTCTTCATGGTAAGGTATTTCCAAATCTAGTATGTATTCCTGAAGAATGGCTACAGCAGTCTACATAAGCTTGAAGTGTATATCCCAATGGCAAATAATTAATTGACTAAAAAGGAAGATAGTATTTTCCATCTAAAGATATGTAAGGTTATGTGTGTTTATACGTTTGCATTTACATATTCTCCTTGGTTGTTTATATGAATATATTTGTTTACATTTCATTTTTCTGGGGATGTCGTAGGGGGAAAACATGATAATGGTATTACTGAGGAAATGTCAGAAAACAAGACTCTATAAGACTCTGCTTATAGAGTTTGTACCTAATTTGGGCTGATTATTTTATTGTCTGTTTTGGAGTGAGATTTTGTGGTTAGGATAATAAAATTAAAGGGTCTGTCAGTTCCCTTGAACATCCAGCAGTGTAGAAGATTTTTAGACATGAAATTCTGAGTTCAGGAAGTATTTTAATATGGAATATGCCTGAGCCATGCTGGAGAAACTGTAGAGTCACAAATGAATAGAATTTTTAATGTGTTTGGTAGCCAATGAAAAAGAAAATCACACACTCAGTGAAGTGTAATTGATAATAAAGAGTGCTTGAGCAGTGTCATACATTAAAGAAAATTAGTTTATTTAAGTTTTAGTGTTGCTGCAAAAACTGGAATTGCATTCTAATAACTAAAATATTTTGAAAATATATTTGGTAAGATAAAATTCTTTGATTTTGTTCTAAAAATGGTATTTGATAATTAATAGATAAAAACATGGAGGTAGATAAATACAGCAGTTCCTTCATAAGTGAATGAAAAAAAAATTTCCAGTAAAAAAAATTGGAATGGTAGGACATGCATAGAGTAATCAAGATTTCCTCCTCTATAAAACCATGAACTGTGACCTTTGAAAGGTGGGTGATGTTGTGATGAAAATTATACTCTACAGATTTTTGGATTTTGCTGACACATTTTATAAACAAGATTTCAACAGTGGCATGTCATCTGCTTCCAGAAATTTCTGTTAACATTAATCTATAAATTATGATGGAACAGGATGGAATGTACTTTTGTTCCCTCATGTATATAATACCTGATATTTGAGTGAGAGTTTTCTGTGATATGATTCTTAAGTCCACTTTCATTTGAACTATTTTAAGCACAATTGTATTGTTCAAATTCTGATAATGTAGTCTTCAATATTAATGGATCATTCTGACAGAAATAGAATTGGAATTGAAGTCTGTCAAGTGTTCATTTGTCACATTTAATTGGAATCTAGGTAATCTGCAGTGTTTGGCTTGGTTAGGTTTTAATCAGGATTTATACTGGATTTACATGCAGATTTTCCATGGAAACAACATTTTGGAAGCAATCGTGGTTATTAATTTTTACTTCAAATATTTACCATTTAATTTCAGTTAGTGTGAAACTGCAGTTATAACTAATTGCTTTGGATTTCCTTTCATTTTAGAATTTGGAATAATAATCTTCAGCATAGTACATGAAACCTTCTTATAAGTTTCCTATTTTTTTTTTTCAAGTCTAGATGACTAAGGAAAACAAGTAATCTGTATAGTTAAGGCAAATTTAAGAAGGTTCAGTTGACAGGCAGAGTAAATAGGAAATTCAGCTTTCTGTTTGCTGTTAAGAGCTTCTTTACATTTTTTCAGTTGAGAATAAAACACTGGAAAATTGGAAAAAAAGGGGTAAGGGGGTTGATTTTCTTAGAATGTGCTGTACATTGCCTACCAGCCTACATGACTGTCAGATGGAGATTGAAGTTTTATTCTGATGATTAGCTGTGGTGTCAGATGCAGAAGAAAAAAAAAAAAAAGAAAAAAAGAAATGTTAGCAGATTGACTGTGAAAATTCAGTATGCAAAGATCTTGATAATTACTAAAATCTGCAGAACCAAAAGTAACTTCTGAGTTAATTTATCCCCTGCCCTTGGAGCTTTCCTTACAAGGAAATTCTGCTCATATGTGCGGCCTTCTCTGATTTAGCTGTTAGAGTGGTACTCTTAATGCAAATTGCACAATAATTTTCTGAAGAACATTTTCATTACATTCATATTTGTATATCAAGGGTAAAGACATTACCATGGTAAATTAGTTTCCTGGTTTTTAGTCATAGCTTTCTGGTTCTGACCATGCCTTATACCACATCTCAGAAGAAAATTTAAAAAAAACCCTGTGGGAGAAAGTTCCAGAAATACCTCTCTTCCTGACCCTAACTGTTAATAGTCATCATGTGATTTTCTAAATAATAATAATAATAGTACTAAAAGCCCACTAATTTATCACAAACCAAGTTACTGGCCTGGAGGATGTCTTTCAACAAGGAGATCCTCTGAAGGCTGCAAAAATTGGTTTGGGTTTGTTTGTTTTCTAAACTCTTATTTAACCGTTTTAGTGACTGTTCCTTTTTATCACTATGAAAAAGAGTATGGAAACGTTCCATTTTACTTTTAAAATACAATTCTCTAACAATTGTTATGTTTTCTTAAAATTTACCTTTCCTCTAAATTATAAATCTTCCTTGGTTCAATTTCTTCTAGCAAAGATAGGGATAGCTGGAGAGGTGTTCTCTCATTTTGAGGAATGGACTAGTCAGCCCTTTCATACTAATTGCTATGTTATTAATTACAGATACGGTCTCTAAACAGAGCCTTTCATTGTTCTGTTTCATTACCATTTACCTGGTTCTATTAGGTCTCGTTCATGTTTCTTGCAACTGTCAGAAATATTTCATTATATTCCTTCCCCCCACCTCCTGATTTCTGGGTACCTACTATTTATTTATGCATGTAGTGGCCTAATCAGTTTTGGGTTTTGTTTAATTTAGCTAGAGTGCCTATAGTGGTGAAACTGCAGCACTGTAGGTTATGGCTTGTATGAACCCTGGAGATTTGTTTCCATGCAGTGCTAATTAGACTGTTTGCCACACCTGAGATACCTGCCTTAAAGCTAGCTCAGGTACTTCTACGTGAACATATCTTTGATCTGCAGCACAGAATTTGAAGTTAGCCCATGTTTCAGTATCAAATATGTAAGGGTTGGAGAAGAGCAGTCATCTCTGTAAAAGAACTGAAATAAAGGAATGGTTTACAGCTTCCATTTTTACAGGGGGAAATTGAGTAAAGAAAGATTAAGTGACATGTCTGAAGTCACAGATAAGGTAAGGAGCAGAGCTTGAAAAGGAACTCAGAAATTTTGTGAGTCAGTTACTTGACTCCCACAAAGAAATCAGTAGATAAATTGCTCTCTGACTGACACATGAAGAAGTAAAAGGCAGGGAGGAGAAGTGCATTACTTTGGTTCATAGAGTCTGATAATATGCTCTGTTTTCAATGACAATTTCAGATTTAGACTGCAAGTGTCAAAGTTTCACCATCAATACATAAGAAGGCCGTCATGATATACGAAATCATGACTTGAAAATGTGAAAGGAATTTTGACGATAAATATAATTAATTTTATCTATAACAGCATTCTCTCACTTTTACTTGTGAAATAGATTCTTAATCTGTTCTCTGGACCAAAGTGTGAAGAAAAGAATCCATTAATTTAGAGTATCTGTGTTTACAGAATCTATTTTCCTTTAGCTTTTTGTAGTGCCAATAACACAGCTTAATGTTCTTGAAGGCTTAAATGTCCTTGTTGTAAACATGGCAAACAGACACTCATTGACTTATTTCTGAGAATGTCTGCATTTTTGCAGTTTCCATTATTTTTGAATGTTCTGTTCTCTTGAATTCAGGTCCTAAAATTGCATGAGAATAATTTTGTTTTCAAAATTGCGTCCTGAAAATGCTGATGTAAGTAGTCCATCTGAGAGGCTGAATCAGTAAAGGTTTTCAATGTAGTGATTACAAGGTAACAATTCCTTTTTTATTGGTTTGGTTTCTTTTTATTCTGTCACGGCTGCTACATCTACTTTTTCTTAAATGTCACCCTGCATGCATGAACTCAAAATACAAGAAAGTGATGCAAAAATTATTATATAATACAAATCCGTAAGAACTCTTATCCTTCTTTCTGATAAATCTTAACCTATAATTAGACATACACTGAATTTGGGATTCTGTAACACTAACAACATACATGGGTAATGTTTTGGAACACATACATATTCAGTGATGGATTATGTCTTGAACCAGGCTTTTCTGAGAATACAGCGTTTTGATAAGATCTCTGAAAAGACATTTTATAAGAGGAATAAAAAGCCCAGCTCGTAAGACAGAAGACAAACTGTGCAGGAATCCCTGATACACTGGTGTAGTCTTATATAAGTCAGGGAATCTGGCTGGGAAGAACATTGGCTGCTTTTCTCCTTGATTTTAAAAATTTTTAATCTTTGACCGTATTCCTTTTGATGACCTTACCCCATACATCTGTGAGTTTTTTACAACTGAGGAATGGGTTTAATAACCTATATGCACAATAATACTTTAAGTTTCAAAATTATGTAGTGCCTGTTCTTTAAGAATTACTTGTATTATGAAGTGTTACATATATATATATACTTGTAATAAAAAGGAGGGAAATATATTTTGTGTTAAATTCCTTGTGCTAATATACATTTTTAAATCTACATTTACTTTATTAAGTTAATAATTTACCACACAAAGTTGAGAAATTATTTTAGGTTGTCCATTGTAAGCGATTGCACTAAAGTTTATTGCATATTAACTATTATTTTATGTTTACATTGTACTTCAAATGCACAGTGCAAAGTAAAGCATCAAATGTAGGCCAACTAGGATCAGAAATAGCTCTCACTGAAGACATCAGAATATATATTTTTTTTAATATCTTCTCTATTTTCCTTGACTGTCCGGATAAATATCAACAACTTCTTTGTTCTAGTCATGAATTATACTCAAGTATTGCTGTGAATTGTTTTCGTCTTGATTACGATTTTAACTGCTCAGAGAACACATGCTTGGATCCGCTGGAATCAAAGAAAGAACGCATATTTCTGTATTGGAATCCACCCCCACACATTGGTAGCTAAACAAATTATTCAGCACTTTTCTGATTTTCTGGATAGAATTGTATGTCTCTTGCTGTTCTCTCTAATGCTTCCCCATTGTATTTGTTCTAGCTCCTTTTGTGCTGCATAGTGAATAGCATATGACTCTTTTTTAAAAAAATCATATTACAGGATTTCTTCACCCACTCCTGATTTCAGTGTCCTACTCTTAAAAAGAAAATAACATATAGCAATAACTGTTCACCACTGTTTAAAACAGTCTATTGATACCAGATTGCTTGAAATGTCATTTACTAAAACTTTGGTTTCTTTTATTATCCTTTAAAAAAGGAACTCCATATTTACATTCTATCAGTTTCTAACCAATAATTTGAAAATGGAGGAAGACTTTGGATTTTTAAAGATCCATATCTGCAGTTATATCTGTTAGGATGAAGCAGTGAGGGAAGGGTTTGTATGTGCATGTGGGTGTACACACATGTACACATCTCAGTGAGTCAGTTCTTACTGCAAATACTCATGAGATCTAGACAGTTGCAGTTATATAACCTGCCTCATCTATGAATTTCAAATCAATTCGCTGAGGTGGGTATGAACGAACATAGTAAACTGACAAGTGGAGAACTAAATGATCAGAAAGTAAAGCAGTATGTCCACTGTCATGCTATGAATTGATCCAAAATATTGTGCACCCCTCAAAAAGTAATAATTTGGACACCAACTTCCAGTTTGATGAAGGTTTTGCAACTGAGTTAGTGAAGTTAGGCTTTTGTCCAAGTCTTCCGTGCCAGCTGCTAGCTCAGGCAGCCTCCCACTGATGCAGATTGCAGAACTCCCTTTGATACTGTCGCAGTCCTGAATGTAGATGGAAGGCAAAATGCATTCCAAAATTTACAGACTCAGGGAAGAACAGACATCTGGTTTATGAATGGAATATTTAGCAACCTTTGCATCCAAGGCAGGCTCTTTCCTGAAAAAAGTCTAATGCAAAGATTCAACGGAAATTTATTTTTCCTCTGTTCCAAGGATTCCTTTCAGAATACTGTGTTTCCCAGTTGGTTGTATTTAATGACAGATTCTTCAGTTTCCTGGACAACACTAGATCTTTCTATCCCTTCAAATCCTCAACTATAATGAAGATTCAAAGCAAGTCCTTTACAGGGGTATTTCATCTTAATTTCAGTGAAAAAATACTTTTTCCTCTGCTGTTGCTTCTCAAGTACTCTTCTGCTTATTTTTATTTAATACGCACTGCATAAAATATTGATACCTTATTATATACTATCTTTATAAAACACATAATCTTACAACTTCTGTCTTTGTCACAAATTTTGATGCTTTGGGTATGATGTTTTAAAATTGGTAGCTTTTCCTGTACACAAAATATAAAACAAACCCAAAAACAATGGATAAAATCAAGAGAAAAACCTGTATAATTTCCTTGGGTCCATTTTTTAATTATCAAGTATGAATTATTAATTCAGAACAAAAAATCTGACTGCATTTTCAGCATGATATACTTGGACTGAAGGAACATGTCTAATTGGCCACGGAGTTGAACCTAAAGGAATCATAACATTCACAAAGATATGATTTTAAAAATCTGGAAACAAATTCAACTCTCAAGTGTGTTAAACCGGCATGTGCCCATCTATGTCTTAAACAAAAATTTATATGTTAACTACTCTTGTTATATGAAGAGTTTGAATAAAAGTGGAGTACACATCCAGAGAACAGATATGTATGGCCCCGAGTTATAAATTAAAACTAGTTTCATGAGTTGTTGCATTTTCACTTCTAAGTAAAGTCACTTTTTTGCTTTTTAAATCATGTAATTTTTAATAAAAATTTGTAAAATGTAAAACTCACTGTGACAAAACATAGAAGAACATATAAAAAGAATCACTCTTGCATTTCTTTTTGCATACAAAACTTCAATTTTACGTATTTTCAGCCTGTATCTTATTTAAGCAGCTAAAAAGGGTTTCTTGAAGGCAATTAAAAAAAAATATTCTGATGTGTAAATTCAGAGTTGTAACAGCAAGTGTTCTTACCTAGTTGTTACATAATTTAATTCTTCAGGTCTAATGATAATCTGGACAGGTTTGTGGTCCTGGCTGTATTCCTGTGTGCCAGCCTTCCACAGAAGGCTTCCTCAGACCTATTAAGGAATCCCATACATGTGGGAAATCCAACTAATGTATAGGGTCAGACCAATCATCTGGTGGCCAAAATAAGGTGCTTAGCAAAAAGTAAAGCAGGGCGGATAAATTGGTTTTTATCCAAGTAGCCTTCTATACATCGAGAGTTGGGAATTCTGATTCCCTGAGCCACATAATGTGAGTTTAGTAATCTTTATGGATTAATATACACAAATTTGTCCAGTTTCCATTGCATGCAACTATTAAAATATTTTTCCCAATGAGGGTTTTCAAAGTGATTGTAGATCTTGGATTGGACAAAGGAAAAATAAACTTTCTAGTCTGTTAGGGAAGAGTAGATAATAATTTTTTAAATGAGAATATGTTGCTTTTTACCCATACTAAATTTTGCTGCTGTATATTAAGTCCTTTATTCGGTTATTATTTCAAAAGGTATAAACCCCAAAGATTGAAGGGAAATGTATGTATCTCTTATGTATTTTAGCAAATATTAATGTCAGGTTAGTATGCCAAACTCTACAGAATGTTACTTAAAGGAATTAGAAGTCACAGTATGATATGTGTCATCTGTAGTTCTGAAACTTCTATTTTATATTCATATTTTATAACTGATTTTCAGAGAAATGGAACAATTTCTATGATGACAAGAGAAGCATAATATGAAGCATAATATGAATTCAGAGATTTAAGTATTTCTGAATATTGCTACAGTATCACATATAAGTACTTTTTTTACCTCAACAGCAACACAGCATTTGATGTGAATGCCAACTTGAATGCCTTGAATAAGTAGAATAACAATCATGGCATGTGCTAGAACAAGACATACACTAATTTTTTTAAAGAAATGTCTTCAATTTATTTGTACAGTAGTTAAAAATAATATTTCAGGGCTTGTTGACTTGTTTTGGGCAAGAAACAACAATAAAACAAAACCCCACCAACAAAAAAAAAGGGATTTTATGCTACGATATAATTTTTGTGCACATATAAAAACAAAAGAAAAGTCAGCATTTATTATGCAAGAAAATGTATTTTAGGAAGAAGTATTTTGTACAGGTGATTTTAAGTTGCTTGGATTTTTTCTCTAGACTAGAGTGATAACTTCTAGTAATATTAATTTCAAATCTTTTACTGTAAATAACTTGCCATTCATGTTTAAAAGAGCTGTCCATTCTTATATGGCTTTTAAGAAATGGCAAACACATCTCTCAATAAATAACAAAAGGAGATTGTTTTAATAGATGATTCAAATCTGTACCTTTCGTAGCATTTCAAATAGCTGAAATTAAGACATTAATGTAAACTTCTGTTTGTATAATAGGAAAAGTAAAATGTAATGGCAGTGAAGGAAGAAGAGTATTGATAGTTAATTTATATTGATGGTTGCATGCTCTTTTGCAATCAAACATGCCCATACAAGCTTTCCCAACTTGCTTGTCTTAACCTGGATTTCTTGCTATATCTAAGGAACAAATCAACCCTAAAATCCCTGCAGGGGCACTTGTTCTTTTACTAAGCAGTCTGCATTTTTTCCATCAGAAAGGAAAGAAAAATCAAAATGTATCATATCTAAAATTGCATGTAAACAAGTTGTAGGACAATCTTCCAACAAAGTCTTAGTTTTTTCCACCTATAGTTTTATGGCAGATTTATTTTCCTGATCCAAGGATTTTTCTGTCTCTTTCTGAGATTGTAACAGTGCTATGAAGACCAGTAGTGTCCATGGAGAGAGATCTGGGAAAAGGCTTTTTAAGTTAAATCTCATTAATTCAAAAAGTGGGTGGTATTTGTGTCCTGCTGTCCTACTATCTTCAAATTATTTCAGCTGTACAGTCAATTGTTTTCTTATGTAGTTGTTTTGCTCACAATTAATTAATATTGTCTTTGAAGAGGAGAATCTGTGTTCCTTTTTGGGGCAGCGCAATCACATTTCCATTATCATGAGATATTAAAGTAACATATATCAGTAGAATATGACATTGCAAACTCATATTATGAAGAGAAGGCAAAGAGATCTGATGTAATTTCACCCTCTACTGTTAGTCAAAACCAGAAACTTCTATTCACTAAGTGGGGAAAAGAAGCCTTTTAGTTTTCTTTAACAAACTATTTGAGAGATAAACTTACATATGCATGATATGTTATTAACATCTCTCAATGTTTATTAACAGTGACCATTATTCCCTGCTACTGAATTGCATAATTTATGCCAACATTCTTTTTATATTCTGCCATGTATTGCAATAATAATATGGGGATTATTGTAATATATCAGTAGATTTGACAGCTCTGGAAATGTGCTTTTTCTAGCTGTCTCATACACAGCCATTATTCAAATACGTGGGAGAGTAATAAATAACTTTGTTTTCTCAGTTTCTAGTGATTTCTAGGGCTAGGGGGGTTAAGTGGACAAAAGAAGAGTTATCATGAGTAACATTATTGCATACACTGATTTTTAAAATAAAAGAAATCTAAGTAGTTTAGTTGTGTTTAAGGATGTCCAATGCCCCACAACATGATTAATGTACTGTATTTAATGCAGTTTCATTATTCAGTTAAAGTACATTTGTTAAAAATAAAAAATTAAAAAACTATAAGTTAAAATTAAAAAAAATAAAAGTTAAAATCAGACCTCCTGCTTAATAATATGTACAAAAATTTTCATGCTTATTGAAAGCTTTTAATAGCATGAGGAAAGAAATTTCATAATGAAATGTAAAGTATATAAGAAAATATTTAAGTGATCCTGGAGATCTAAAGACAATATGCAAGGAACCTGCACAGCATGACTCAAGAGTCATGGAATCTGCCTGGATGACTCACATCCTTCCTGAAACCCTCTTTCCATCCTGTGGTTGCGCAGAAGTACAATGAAGTGGCAGAGGAGACAAACAGCATGGACTTTGGTTCTACTTTTAGCATGCTCTATTCAGCCCTCTCAGATTTTAAAAATTAGCATAGGTCTGAGAAAAGCTGCAAGAAAAACAGGATTTAATAATTTTGACACCATGTTATCCTTTGGTTTTTTTAGAACCAATTCTAAAATAATATATTCTGCCCATAGTTCTCTATCTGGATGACACCAAGGGTGAAGGGGAAAGACTGATAGAAAGAAAAGAATCATATTTAAATTACACCAAAATGTCTTTGTGTCCTTTTTATTCAATGTGAGGGACTCAAGAGCAGTGTGCAAAGAGCATGAATAGAATTGATTTTTCCCACCCATTGTTTCCTCCTATACTGGAGATGGTCATATCTGCAGAATTAAACTTTGGGAAATAAGAGTGCCATAAGAAGTTGGCTCACGGACAGAGCATGATGAAACAAAATAGTTGTGAGAGTCAAAGAGGAATGCATGCTAGATTTTATAAATGGCAATACAGAGGACTGACTCTATACTGCCACAGCGTACCGTTCCTAACAAAGGATGTTGCTTAGAGGCATAACTCACTTGCCAGGAGCATAGATACAGAAACTTGAGACACAGTCAGATCTAATCTCACAAATAGTAATGGGAAAATGCAAAAAAAACCCCAAGATGCCCCCAAAGGTTCAGATAAGTGAATATTTTTCTCTTGCTTTTCTCTTCAAAAGGAAACAATTGCCTTTAGCTTTTACCAGGTAGAGTCGCACATGCTGTTGCTCATGCTATGAATTTTAAGTGGAAAAACTTTTCTGAAACATAAAGATGTTATCCTGAAGGTTCTTGATAAATGTTATTAAGCATGTTGTATTAATTGAGGAACTCAAAGAACTTATAAATCTAAAATATTCTCTGTACCGTCTCTCCACTCTGTCTAGTGCTGTTGTGTTTCCTGTCACATGTAACAGACTTTTAGAAGGTTCTTTTTCAGAAGGGCCTAAGCAAACAACTGTACTGACAAGACAAATTTGTTTATTACTGTGAAGATAAATAGTAAAAGAATTGAATCAAGTTCAGTTCAGTAGTGATAGAAAGTCATTACTCTCAGGTGACATTTAACTGGCTTGTATAAAATGAGTTAGCACTTGGAGAATATTACCTGCTGCGGAGATGCTCATGCCCCCACAAGCATTAACTAGCATCCTGTTGAGACTGTCAGCAAAGAAAGGGGGAAAGCAAAGAAGAATTAAGGAAAAAGGATCTGATACGAAGTTCATTAATCTTTGAATGGCAATGGCTGCCAAGTGTTACAGTTTTGGCTGGCTCTGTAGCATGGACAGAGTGTTCTGTCTACTCACACCTGGCATTTCCCATCAGCATTGGGTTTATGTGGAAAGAGGAAATCCACATAGGGCTGAATTTCAGCAGCGGACTAAATAGTTTCACACATAATTGTAGTGAAGGACACTAGTCAGGGCATAAGCTTCAAAGCAGAATTGGTTCCTATATATCTTAGCATTTATATTAACCTAATTTTAAATGTTCTTACGTGAACAGGTTCAGATCACCTCAATGTAAAGAGGTGTTTTAGTAATAGTTCAATGTGAAATGCTTACTGTTGCCTCCTGGAAAGTAATGGTACTTTATAGTATTGGAACTCAGGAGTGCTTGCACTCTATTATCTGAAAATAATGTTAGTTGTTCTTTGTCAAGAAAGGGTAGAAAACAGAATGAAATAAACAAATTAGTTTTTCTACTCTCAAGATTTTAAACCAATTGTGATCTCCTGCAGAAATAAATGTTTTTTTCCAAAATTTTACCATATTGATTCACTGTTTTCTCTCACAAGTATTTCTTGAAACGGTCTTGTGCAGTGATTACCTCTTCAAAAAATACGCCATCATTAGAAGTTCACATATATATACATGTAAGTGTATACAATACAGATTTGAAAGAGGTTTTGAAAGAGAAATTGAACACAAAGAAATTATATTAAAAGTGTCTTTTAAAAAGTTTGTTGGGTTTTTTTCCTATGTTCACTGACATATTCTTGGAGAGCAAAAAGTCTCTGTGTTATGCCTCGTAATTTCGTGTCAAAATCTCAAAACATCTTGAGGACTCTCTGGGACTCTTGCATCACCTTTTTCACTAGTAATTCCAAAAGAATAATCAATTTACAACAAATAATCAATAAACTCATTTAGATAGTCTAAATCCAAGTTATTTTTGCCTTTCCATATCTCACACAGGACTAAAATTTCTTTAGCATGATGCCACAATATTTTTTCCACTGCAGCTATAGTCCACAAAAGGGATCAAATATTTAAGCAGACAGTATTTCTGAGATTCTCCTATAAGCAAATAGATTGAAACTTCATTCGCATTACTATAACAACTGTGTAAATAAGGGATTTACCACCATTGTATACAGCTAAATATGCTTATAGTTCCATCCTTAAGGCCCTATATTTTGAAAATGCTCTTTGCTTAACTAGCATTTTATACTGAGATATGGTGAAAACACTGCAAGTAGTATCTGTTCAACCAGACAAACCATTATTTATGGGTTGCAAGTGACTAGATTGTAACTAATTTTATCAGTAGGGGCGTAGAATTGTAGCAAATATCTAAACCTGTTATATTTTATGCTTATAGGATTACAGACACTTTGAATCAAATACTCTATGCTTGTGCACATTGTCTAAATCCTACAAGGCTCAAGCTGCTCATATATATGATAGAATATTACTGTCAAAATTCATGGAAAGCCCCCATAAGAAAAACAGGCTTTAGATTGACCTCAAAGCAGTATTTAAACATACACAAATTTCTGATAGTTTTTATTTAACTTCACATATTTTCATATCTATTTTGCATATTTATGTGCTTCATTCATAACCCCTGAAGGCTGGATTTTTATGTACGACTTTCTCATAACTTCTAGAGATGTGACTTTAGCAAAAATAATAAAGTTGGGCAAGCTGGCACTTCTATGTGTGCAAAAAGACACTCTCCCGGGAAGCAGAGAAGAAAAATATGTAGATAGTTGAAATGATTAATGAAGATAATTATAACTAGAATTTTTTTTTAATATAAAATGTCATATTTCTATTGAAAAAGACTCCTCATATTTTTAAATTCAGTCTTACCTGTGTATGCAGTCAGTTACAAAACAGTGAGTGTTTTTTTCTCTTTTAGCATTATATTAAATGAGGCTGACCTTAGTGAGAGTTGTGATGTTTTGTGACATGGAACATCTGCCAAAATATGCCAAAGTTTGTACCTTTCCAGCTTCTGATCCCTGAGATACTTATAAAATTATTTTAAAGTAAAGCACATGGAGAACTATTTATTTAGCTTTTCCTCAATTTTCTAGTAGGTAGGAGTTTTCATGAAAGTTTTAGTGAGAGATCTAAACTAGAACAGCCTTCAAAATCTTCGCAGTTATTACTACAGTTGACTAGAGAGAACTATTTTTATCACTTTAGCAGAACTCTTTTGCAAAGACCCTTCCTTTGAAAGAGCGAATAAAACCATAAATGCTTCTGAAATAATAGGTCCAAATAATAGGCTTAAAATAAAGTTGGACAAATAAATGAAACAGCACCTGTGTTCAAATATCAGTGATTAATCAGCACCTCAGATAGCCAAATAGCAACTTTTGCAGGAGACGCAGTTGCATCATGCTATGTTAGCAAGAAATAAGCTGTTTCCACCTTTGAGTCCGACTTAAGAATTCATTTCACAGCATGACTGGGAATAAATGTTGTAAGCTGGAGAGTCTAGGTTCTGCTTTCAGCTCTGTCACAACCAGTATGAAACAATGAAAAAAAAATCTTTATTAAATAGATGTAAAATAGGTTTTATTAAATGACTAGGAAGTTCTTTGTAAAGATCAGTGAGCTTTCTAAAGGGAAAGCTGCCGATAATTGCAAACTTAAAATTGCTTCCAAGTTTTAGTTAGATTAAACTCAACCTTTACTCAGACTATTCTCATCTTCTGAAAAATCTCCCTATGTTCATGGTGATTTGCAATCACATAATTTGTCAACAAAGGAAAAAAAACTGAAACTGAAAAAAATGAGCTATAGAGGTTTGAGATGGACCAATCCATTAATTCTCCTAAATAAATATTTTCCCGCAGAGTTGAGAGAACTCTATTAAAGAAGCTAAGCTTTACATGCACATCTTGTTGATTTAAAAAATCAATTGGCAATGCTTAATCCCAGGAGAATTGCTTTGACCCTTTCCAAGCCTCGCTGTTCTTTCCACCCCCCACTCGGGAGTTCTTTATTGCTAACAAATACATGTAGTATCTAGAGCAGGTGGGAAGAAGTTTACAAAGCTTCCACTACTCCAGAAGCATTTCTCAAAGGCCTTTCCTAAGTTTGACTGAACATTCATGCAATGGAGTAGTTTCCAGAATTTGGAGAAGTGTTTCTAATTTAGGTGCTTGGGTAAAAACAACCTGTTGAGCAATAACTTACCTTTAGTGCAATATGTAGGAGTACTGTTGCTAGCAATATAATAAAGGTTATTTTGCTGAATGTTTTAATAGGCTTAAGGCTTAAGGAATAATGACCCTTTTGTTATGCATGAAGAAATAGCTAACACTGTAATTAAGACAATGTTAAACCATCCCTCTAGATGCTTCAAAAATATTTTTAAGCTTTCTGATAAACTGGTAGACTGATAATATTGGAGTTCAAAGCAAAAAGCAGTGCCGTTAGTGAAGATGTGTATTAGTGATGATACCTCTTTTTGCTTCAGAAAAGCAGACTTAGGTTTCAGTTTGGGTTTTTAAAAAGTTCAAATATACTATGTCTTCCAGAAACATATTAGCCAACATAGCTGTACCACCTAATTTTTCTGTATTTGTCATAAGAAATAAAAAAAAACTTGCAGCAGATGATTATGTGACAACAGTATAACCACTAATGTGAGAATGACTTCGACAAAAATAACGTTCCAGTATTAATTATAATAAATGAGATTCTTTAGCTGGAAAGAATGAAAAGGGCATTTTATATTTATGCTAGAAAAATATTTAACTTCTTTCTACATTTTAAAGTGTCATAAATCTAGCATTTTAATTTTTTTAATATTCATTTAAAGGTTATGTTCAGCTATCTAAGAATAATCATAACCCAAAGTAGAAAAAAAAATGCATTGAATGCTTCCTTAATGCAGTTTTAAAAAGAAAATGGATTTTAATTATTTCAAGCACATAAATACTTTCCGTGTACACTGCAATGTTTTTCTATTCCCTCTATTATCCTGAATTGGAATAATCTGTTTTCCTTGAGTGATAGATAGTGCTCTCTTTCCAGAAGATCATACACACTTCTCTTCCAGTGTATTTTTGTTGTAAACCTCTCTGTCTTTACCATAAACCTCTCTATCATTATATAATTATTTATGGAAGTGCTTATCACAGCCCTGGTGACAGAATTACAACTATTTCATGAAGATGAAGTCTCACTTACTTTTCTACAGTTTATGTATGTAAAATGTTACCTTACAAAATTTTCTTATGCTCAAGGTGGTAGTTTTTAATTCTTCTGTATTGGCAGTAAAAAAAGCAACAAGCCCAAAACCCAAACAAAAAGCCCAAACATACAAAAATCCCTGCCAAAACCAACCAACCAACCAAAAATGGGAAAGAAAAAAAATCCTTATAAGAAACCTGAATTTGTAGAAGATATTGGCATTCTAAAAGCCATTTTTGTTCGGTGGGGGGTTTGGGGGGTGGATTGGGTTTTTTTTGGGTGGGGTTTGTATCTTTTTCCTGAGAAAAAAATTGCAGAAATTTCTTAGTCAAAGATGATTGAAACAATTCATGTCTCCAGAACTGAATTCTATATATGAAAAAAATTATTCCTCCTTCATATTTCAGGCAATAATAACATACAACATATTTTTAATAGCTTGCTTGAATATGCATACACTTGACAACTTAAGACTTTCCAATCTTCTCTTTTGTTTTTATTTCTCTTTTATAGGATTTCACTAATAATGTAGACTACTTTTTTGAGAAACGGAATAATCATTGAAGTTAATTTTATACTGTATAATTACTTCTAATTTTTTTTTCCTTTTTTTAAATGTTATTTAAAAAAAAAAAAAAAGAGTAAATCCCATTAATTTATAGTATATCTTTCTTCTCTGGAAAACCAATGGGTTATTTTTTAATTTCTAGTTACATCTGGTTGCTTTGTAGGTTTGGAAATCCTTTGGGATTTTTTTCCTTGTTCTATAAAGACTTTTATAGTCAATAGTTGATTATGCTAATAGTGAAGGAAATGATTTGGCTTTGAGTATAATAAATGGCAGAATACTTTGGTCTCTTGTGAGCATTACCCTCACCTCATGATGATAATATATCATGTAGCTTATTAGCCTTGCAGGAGTACAGAAATAAAACAGCAGGATATGCTGCAGGAGAAATATTTATACACTGCATGGTGGTTTCCTGACTTATAGTAAAATGTCATGCAAACCACTAATATCAAATTGAGACATCTATAAAAGTAATTTCTAAGGTTTTTTTCCCTGTTGGTTCAGAGAACTGAAAATTAAAACTTGAGAGCAAAAACTAACGCGGAGGTAATAGCTTTTCCCTTCTACCTGTTGTAACCAAATCTACCATGAAAAGATACCACTACATATAACATCTAGTAGATCACCTGGTTCTTTTCCTCGCTGGATCATTCCCTAATGTCTGTTTTTAGGAGAAAAGGAGGTTGAAAGGTGAACCTATTGCTCTCTGCAGCTTCCTGTGGGGAGGAGGTAGAGAAGGGGATGCTGAGCTCTTCTCACTGGGATCCAGTGCCAAGGATGCATGGAAATGTTCCAAAGCTGTGCCAGGGGAGGTTTAGATTGGACATTAGGAAGCATTTATTTACTGAGGGTGTGGTCAAACACTGGACCAGCCTTCCCAGAAAGGTGGTCGAAGCCTAGGCCTGTCAGTGTTCAAGACGTGTTTGGACAATGCCCTTAGCAACAGGCTTTAACTTCTGGTTGGGCTAGATGATAATTGTAGGTCTATCCCTTCTGACTACAACTATTCTATTGCAATTACAAAAATAACAAAATTTTTTACAAAAAATTTAATGTAACACAATGGAATGTTGTATGTAAGGAGAAAAAGTAAAAGGAAAAAAGAGGACAGAAAACCAGATCTAAACCCTAAATTGTTTTTCTAGGCTTTTCTTTTATTTCAATATTATGTTTGCCAGATCTCTTTGTGTTAAGGATGTCTGGTTCAGAATGTATTTCTAAAGCTCAGATTTTTGTAAATTTCTCATCAAACAATGAAACTTACTCTAACATGACTACTGTTTATTTTCAATATAATGTATACATAAAAATCTTCTTGGAGTAAGAACATTCTCAAAAGATATAGGAAACATTTATTTCATGATTCATAGCTTTACTAAAGGAAACGACAACAATGAAATGTGCTTTAGATGCAAATACCTTTTTAGAAAATATTATATTTAAGATTTATTTTTTTCATAAAATAGAGGCTGTGGGGCCCGGAAGAGGTGTCCCACTCAGCAGTCCCATTCTCTCACAAACAACCTTATCGTATATTTCATGTTGTAAATTTGTTGAGTTCCAATCTAAAGCCATTGCCATAAAAGGAAAGCAAATTTCTACAGCTGTCTTGTAAGATAGACAGGAACTACAAGTTTGAAGATGAAAAATATCAGCCAGTTCATTCCTTTTTTTCTTTATGTCTTTAGGTTTTTTTCCATTCCAGGGCTATGAGATAATCCAAATTTCTAAGTAAAAAATGTTTTGGTGTTCAAACCTTCCTGGATCAGCGATCACCAAGCCAATGATGTAATTTTTGCTTTGCCTGTATCTGTGCTATCTTTTACTATGCCTGTATCTTTCTTCTTCCCCCCTATGTTTTTCTTTTGCCAGCTAATATCAAAATTCAGTCTTGGAAAATGGATCAGAAAGTTGTAGATGAAGACTTACTCATGCAACCTGCTAGCTGGGTTGTTAACACTGATAAGTCCATGTGTTAACATGTAAATATATCTGTGTGTATTTAGATATATATTTATATAAAGAGAATGTACACAGCAGAAAAAGGATTTCTATTGAGTAAATTAACAAACTGGAATTTTTTTTTTTTTAAATCTGGACTCTGGGTCAACAGCAATCACCAACTTGTAGCTGAGGTTACTACAGGTGTAACTGAATAATCCTACTTTGCTCTGCAAATGGTTTCATGAAAGCTGCAGTGTTGTGGTTGCCAGTTCCTAAAATCAAGCAATTTAACAGAGAGTATTAGCTGAACTAAGCAGGTTTATTAACTCAGAAAAGCACATGTCTTTACTGAAAGATAATAATGGCACCTGGCTTCTGCCAACAAATGAGTTTGAGTTGGGTTGTTTTTTTCAGCTAGAACATTCACCTGACCACAGAATCAACAAGAACAGGTGGGGCTGAGACAAAATCTGTGCTGTGAGGAATCCAGATTCAACCATACAACCTAAGTAGAGCCAGCATTCCTTTCTGTTGTTTTGCCTTGGTTTCAACACTAGCTTTTGTAATTCATTCCCTCAGTACCTATACCCAGACCACTGGGCTTGCAGGAGAATATTGTTCTCATTCGTTTATATCCAATGTTGAGTGTAATCAGCCGCAGCTGTCCCAGTGAGTCATCAGTAATTAACCTGAAACTCCCTGCAGGGTTCTAGCATCTATTAGTAGGATAATAATGTTGCTGGCTTGCACTTTTGTGTTTCCTCACTTACTGAAAAAGGTGAGAAGTGATAGTGGCATTTGTCATTTCAGTCAGAGAGCATAAGAAGACCTCTAGAAGTCGCGTAAGTTTTGTATTAAAATAATGGTCATATTTAGGACATATATTTGGGAAAACTACCACACTCAGCCAGGTCTTTCTGAAGATGGTATTATTAATAACATTACTTGTAAAAAACTTGGTATGGGAAATACTGATATAAAAAGATATACATTGAAAAGAAGTAGCACAAACTAGGCCTGTGGCATGGGAGTTAAGTTAATAGGAGACTCAGGAACAGGAGCTACTTGTATATTTTTCTTGTCAGGCAACCTTCAAGAGTAGACTTCCAAACTCAGAGCTTTGCATTTTGTGAAGGTAACCCTAAACAAATTAATTAACTAACTAGGGAAAACAAAACACCAAAAGAAACAAAACCAAAATAACAACAACAACAAAAAAATCAACTAAAAAAACCCCCCAAAATACCATACATTGACTAAATGAGCTCTCCAGAACTAGCCAATGTAAAACTCTGGGCACACCTACAGTGCCTGAATTGTTTAAAGTTACACTACTAAGGTGAAGTGGACAAAGGCATTGAATTTTGTCTTTATGGTAAGTACATATTTGGTGGGCTTTGGTGTTGTTTTTTGGGGTTTTATAAAAAGAATAGATTATTTACAAATAATAAAGAAGAGAAGTGTAGTCAAGACCAAATTTTATACCATTATAATAATATGTTGTTTGCTGAATGATTATTAGACTCTTCACACAGGAGATAGAAAAACTGTATTTGAAGTTTCCTCAAACTTCCTTTCTTTGTTTTATGGAAGACAATAAGGTTGGGTGAAGTATCTTTCTGCACCTGAAGATGTGACATAATGCAGAAAGGAATACAAAGTTCATTAGCTTGGTGTAAACAACATACAAAAGAAATGTAATTCTGTGAGGTAGTTTTCTTGTACAGTTGGTGGGAGTCCCGATTTCTGAACTGCATGTTCAGAAGCTCATAATTTTAGTATGCAATATTTGACAAGGGTGTTGAAAGAATTGAAAAATTCCACATAAAAAGCATGAATTTGGAGGTGGTTTTTTTTTTTTTTTTTTTGAAGATTCTCAAATGAAAAGCATCAATAGCTCAGTATGTTGTGTTCATAAAAAAATAATTGTCAGGATAACTTTGGAGTTTTGTCTTTGTTAAAGCATTGTTCAGATCTGCTTCTGAACACATAAAAATGCACACTAAACACCCATTCTGGATGACCAAGACTGACAGAATACCAACACTTTTAAAGGCATAGGAGTTTTCTTGCAGAAGAAACAAGAGTATGTAGTGACAGGACAAAGTGTAATGGTTTCAAACTGCAAGAGAGTAGGTTTAGATTAAATATTAGAAAAAACCCACCCTCTTCTGCAAGGTTGGCGAGGCACTAAATCAGGCTGCCCAGAGAAGTTGTGGATGCCCCATCCCTAGAAGGGTTCAAAGCTGGGTTGGATGGAACTCTAAGCAACTGGGTCTAGTGAAAGGTGTCCCTGCCCATGTCAGAGGTGTTGGAGTCAGATGCTTTTTAAGGCCTCTTCCAACCCAAGACATTCTAAGATTCTATGAAGGACTTACATATTTTAATTCTGTGGCATCCTGAAGGAATGCTCATAAATGACAGTAATTTCTGAGATTATGCTCCAATGAAATGGATAATGTACAGAAATATTTCGCAAGGTGCTGAAAAACCTTTGTTAAAAATTGTTGATTACATCTGAAATTGAAAGGAATTTGATTTTCCCTGATTCTTTGCAGATATCTCTGTAAAGCACCGCTTATTTAAAAATAGGAAGTGAAATGCAATTCTATTACATAATCTCCTTTTTATCTTCCTTTTTACTTTATCAATTTTAGCCCATCTTTAATATGTGTCACAGGAAGGAAGAGCATTATAGGTTGTTTTATATGTTCAAAGATTTACTTTTCCCTTCATATAGCATATTTGAACATTTTTAGTCAGTTAAGCTCTTTGAGTATAAAATTAAGGGTTTTTTAATATGAAAATGGATGGAAAGACTTAATACACTTAAAGAATGGTAGAGAAGCCTTCCAGTCACCCATAGTGTTTAAAATCTTTGTATTCAGACGAAACAACATATGCAGTGCTCTGCTTTTAGATGACAACATTTATCAGAAGTCATCCCATTTTGGTATCAGAAGCAGTTTAAGGCAATGAATCCTGGTATATGCTGACTTTTGAAATTGTTCTCAGTGTATATACATATGAACATATATAATTCAAGTCATACTTCAACATATGTGTCCATGTGTTTTTTAAATTGAAAATTCAACTTGAAAAACAGTGACTGAAATTCATCCTGGCTGAAAATACAAATCAAAATGAACTCTTTATTTTTTAATCATTTTGTGGAATAGTATTTCCATGGCAAAAGTTTAATGAATCATCTTTTAAATTAATTACTTTTATCATATCATTAAAAGAAAATGCTTGCATGAAACTGCCTCTGGAAGCACAATTGCACTGGTGGTTATGATACTTAAAAAATAGAACAATCAAAATGGAGGAGATGACAGCAAAGGTGCTGCAGGTCCCTTTAGTATTTCCCAGCAGTAAGGATATAACCAGGGTGATACACCAATTGCTTACAATATCTGTCACAGGGCAGCTACTCCTCACTGAGGAATACAAATTAGTCACCTACACCCAATTTTTGTGGGTAGTAAGCTGTGAACACCTTTTAGTCTTTCCTTATATTAAACTATGATGAATATAATTTTTAAAAAATCCTAGTATTGCTCTGAAGTACCAAATGGTTATGATGTTTCAGGATAATTTCATATTAGCATCTTGTTTTCAATTTACAGAAATCACTGTCAGGCATAAATTTGTCTTTCTTGGGCTCTCGAGATGGCCAAATCTACTTAATTTTGTTTTATGCAACTTTCTCTATTTGCATGCTTACTAGATTTTTGTCTTAAAAATTTCTGTTCTCAATGATACATTTAGCACATGACGTGTCTGTTGAAAAATATTTAATGTATAATAGGCAAGAATTCTGAAAATTGCAAGACAACTACTGATGTACTGTAACATAAATGTTGTTTATTCAGATAGAAAATTCTTGTTTATGTTGGAGAGGCAGATTATTAAGCTACTGCTGTTTCACCTGTAACTTGAACTGTTCAGGTCTACTCATGGCATAAACAAGATTCTAATTATGTAGCTGTATTTTTAATTTACTCAGATACTCTCAGATTCAAACTGAAACCTTTATGAAAGAAAAATAAAGACTTGGATATGCAGAAGGCTTTCTGTTCTGTAATTGTTTTAGTTTTGACTGTTGGTTGCATTACAGAAAGAAAAAACATGTGTGAGACATACGGGCTAAGTTAAAAATTGCCCTAAAATAAGTTTGAAAAGCTTGTAGCCGTACTAGTTATTTGACTGGTTTTTTTTGTTTTTTTTGTTTTTGTATGACTAGCAATGCTTAGATCTCCTTTAAGGCAGTTGCTGTTTTAATTACATCAAGCAATTGTCCAAACATATGTATCTGTTCTCTTTGAATGACTTTATTGTTGTGGGTATTCACTGTGGGCTTTTTCAAAAAGACTTGAATAAATTCCACAGTAGTCCTGATAGTAGAATTTTCATGGAAAAAAAATGAAATAAAAGGAAGATGAAACTGTGCCAACATTATCTATAACTAGAAATTATTTCCCCTGTTTTCAACAGAAACCTCTTCACTTAAGTGTCATCTTATTTACCATACTCCATTAGCTATTTAATATACATGGTTACTGCAACTTAAATTTTAACCAAAATATGACTGTGCTAACAATGAAATTTCAGTTTAGTTCAGTGACTTTCAGGTGGCTTTAAACAAACAACTTCTCTCTTCCCCCAACTTCTGATGCAACAGTATCAGATGGATGAGATGCAGAGTGATTCACCACTTCTTTTGGCTTCATGCCTAAATCTAGTCAGTCAAGACTAAGATTTCCAAGTGTAGAATATCGTGCCAGATGTTGACTAAGCTGTTGTTGTGAGGCTAAAAGTCATTAGAGATTTCACAGCATCAGTAAATGTAGCTAATTTTCATTTTCTTTTGAAGAGATACAGGAAGTAAAGGCAGATCTTTTTTATGCTTTTGTCTCCATTTACTGAAATGACCTATTATTTACTGTTGAAGATATCTACATTATTAATGTGATTTTCTGAACTAGTGATTAATAAATAAGTTAATTGATTGCATGGTGTTTGCAGGTTACACACTGCTGTTGTGGGTTTTTTCCTTATTTAGCCTATAGTTTGTGATTGAGGTAGAAATTTACTGTATGCAAATCTGCTTGTACTAGGGTTTCCTCTGTTCTAAGAGTTTTACAAAACCTGTCAGATACGAAAATGGGGATGAGAATGCGTTTTGGTTTTGGTTTGGGGTTTTGCTTTGGTTTGTTTTTTCTGATTTTTATCCTAGAAGAAAATGACTGCAATGTGGCTCCAGGCAGCTCTAACTTAGGTGACCCACACTTACTCAGCAAGTTGTTCAAGGTCTCAGTGCCCTTGGCATCAAAAAACCAACCACATTTACAGGGATTAAGTCTTTTGGGAAATTTGCACATGATCTATCTAGCATATACTTTTCTTCAGAAAAACATATGCATGTCTTATCTTTCTACCTAATTACTTCTTCAGCAAATACGTTTTTATTTTGGTTACTGAACGAAAAATTAGATTTTTTTCAGTGAATGCTTGAGTTTGCTTGCATATTATGTCATGTTGAGTAACTGATCATACTCTGCATCTCTCTCGACTTTCTCCCAAATCTCTTTCTAAACTTTACTGTTCAAAATGTTAGAATTGATCACTGGTGGGGTGCAATATTCCTTCAGTGAGTGTGCTGATATCAGGATGATACTGAGTTCCGTTGTTTCCAACTTTGCAAGTGTAGAAACAACATACCAACTGAAATGTTACTATAGATAATTTCCAAAAATTATTTAGGTTCACTCTTCTCCCCACCAAAGAAAAAAGAAAACCACCACCAAAAGTCTCAAATAATCCCAAGAACTGCACAAACACATATTGTGAAGCATAAAGATGTCACCATTGAAGGCATCATTACAGAAAACTGCTAAACTCCTCTATCAAGTCTATTTTATTCTCTCTTAACTTTTATAGGACATATTTCATGTGTGTGAATTTATACAAATATATATTTTGGTAAGTCATCAAATACATATTAGAGAACATTTTTATGCTACATGAATACACAATGATCTAAAATACACATGCTTTACATTTCTCCCACTCATATACTTTTGTCTGACAAGATGCAATGTTTTTTTCCACTTTTATTTTCCTGAACTATATTTAATGCTCAAAATCATGATGAAACCTTACTATCCAAACCTTTGCACAATGTGTAGTAAGAAGTCTTAAACTGCACTTTCTAAAAGAGTTATAACAGTATCATAATATTTCTCTGTTTTTACAGAGGTGTTTATACTAATGTAAGGACCCTATACTTTGGGATGGAGGCAGGCACTTTTTATCTGCAACAATTAAAACTTCCTTGCTGCTTAAAATAGGGAAAAGAGTTTTCCAAGGCGCTGTCAAAACATCATTCATGCTTAGGAGTTTTTGCTATTAATAAGATTAGGCAACAGCTTTTCAGCCATACACAAAATTCTCAGATTTTGTTAACTCTCATAAGAGAATAAGAGGGAGAATTACAGTGCAGAATTTACTAATGCTTCATCTAATCCTTCAGATTATTACACAGATGACATTAAAATTTATTTTAAGATTATTTTTCTTTTACAGTTATGCTCAATAAAATACAAAAATACACCTCCACAAGTTTTTATAAAACTGTCAGGAAGAAACCTTTCTATATTAACACCAACTTTTGCAAATCTTTATTCAGGAACTTCATTATTATAGCAATTAGAAGTAGAATACCCTTTCACTGTAAAAATATTATAGTTCTTTTAATGGTGGTTCAAATATGTCTTAAATTATCTTCTTTAGAACATAACAAACTAACTCCACTAGTTTATTTGGAGATATATTCCAGAGCCTTTGGTTTGCAGCATGTGGTCCTAGTGTGGAAAATCATTGCAATACTGCACAAGGTTAAAACTTCTAAGATTTATAAACCAAGTTGGTAGTAGCCATAGAACTTCAAAATGAGATTTTCAATTTAATGTGATACAAACTAGAAATAAGTGGGCAGAAAAGCCTTTTTTCTGGGAAGCAGTTTTCAAGTTCTATTTTAAATGATTTCCTGTGCAACCAGTATTAGAGAAATATTAGTTGATACCCAGAGCGGAGAAGGAACTTCAAGATAGTCTTTTCTGTTAACCTTTATTGAATGAGTGTAATATATTAGAATAATGTGGATTATTCGGAGGAAACCTATTTTACTTAAGTTGGATACTAGGAAAATGCAAGATAAGCATCAATAAATTCCTTGAAAAATGACATTCAGCAGTGTATTTTTCTATAGAAGATAAAAAAACAGTATGAATTTCTGTTTAGGTTTATTGACATTAAACCTGATCTCAACAGGAGAAATAGATTCAATTACTTCTTTGTTTGATTGTATATGGAAATAAATCAAAGACATATTCTTGCTTTGCATCTCCTTGTTTTTATGTATGTGCCAGTTAATTCTCATGTAATAAATCTGCTGATGATTATGATAAATCTGATTGCAGGACATAAGTTCCAATGATGATGAACAGTAGAGTTGTGAGTTTCATGGAAATAGACTGCTTGTGAAATGGTTTTCGGGTTGGAATATCTCTTATCTTAAACCTGTTTCCTCTCATCTTCCCACCATGCAGCGCCATGAAGAACCTGTCTTGAATATCTTTATTATAATAGACACCATTTATTGTGATGTGTGAGCAAGGACTTCCTAAAAATGATAATCAAATATCTTAGTATAGAAGCAATTTTGAAATAATTATGTTTGAAAAGGAGTAGAGTCATATCATTTTAAAGCACTTGTTAGTGAAGTAAGTCAAGGAACTGTATTAAGTTTTAAAAAGAGTAATAAAAAAGGCTATATGAAAACGGCCAGGTTTGCAAGACAATGTTTGGAACATTCACGAGATCCTTTTAACTAAAGGTAAACGTAGCTTATTTTGCTATTTTGAAAATAATCATTTATGTATGAAGGAATTTGTTGTTTTCAGTTTGTTGGGATTTGTTGGTTGGTTGATTGGTTGGGGTTTTTTTTCTTTTTCTTTCTGGAAATCTGATAAAAGTTTTCCATTTCACAGCATACTTAGTTTCAAATATACTAGTAAGTAATAGATTGGAAAGCCTTGCAGTGGTGGCAAATATAGTAAAAAAATGAACCTTTTAGGAAACTCATAGAGGTTGGAGGGATGATAGCGAGCCTTTGATTTATATTTAGATGTTTTGTAAATAATTTTATCAATATGTAAGATTTATAAATATATATAAAATGTTTTAGAGCCAGAGATGCCTGAGAAATCAGGGTTAAATTTACATTATATGATTTTTTTAAATGCCCTTGAAACTTAAAAAACAATTAATGCAATAATTTTTTGCAGGCAATTAACTTGTTGCATAGAAAAAGACATATAGACTCCCAGAATTTGAGAACAGGATTAGAATTACAGTGAGATATTGAGTGAAAAATTTGCTAGTGATAGAAGTTCAGTCCAGTAAGATCTAAATTCTACAGCTTTGTTAAAGTTATGCTCTTTTTTAAATTGACTATTCTATAAATAAAAATTGTTGGTTATTTTATGATTAGTAATCATCAATCTAAAAATAATCCTGCCCATTTCTAATTTATTATTTGTCGTCTGAATTGTCTTTGTTTAAAACTGAAGTTGAGATAAGTGTTTCTGGATATTCCAGGGTTTGATCATCCTATAAAACTTTTCATGTCTGAATTATTCTCTGTACGAATCTGCCTTTCTCTGTTTGCAATAGAGGACCAAATAAAGATTTAATTCCTTTTATAAATGGTAGATAACTCATATTGAACTTATGCTTCTTTTTTTCTTAAAAAAACCTAAATTATACACTTATATATAGGTTATACATCTAAAAAGCAATATTGAAAAAAATCAGAAGTCTTTTATTGTCATTCCCATGTTTATAGAAATGGTTCACAGTGGAAGAGCATTTGTGAAATCCATCTTCACACTCGGGATGTGATCAGCTCTGAATTCAGACTGAGCCCTGGTCTGGACTGTATTCAACTGGATATTGAAAATCCCTAAGGACAGATTCCAGAACCTCTCTGGAATATTTGCTCCAATGTTTATATCTTCAGTTTGGTTCTTTTTCCTTTCACGTAGTCACAACTTCCTCTGTTTCAATATATAAACACCGCCTCTTGGCCTCCCACTGTCTATTTCAGTGGAAAACCTCACACTTCTCTGAAACCTTAAGAGCTTCTCCAGCAAATTAACATATATTTTTAGTAGTAACACTTTAATTCACTAATTTGTTTACTACTTGCAAGTAAAGGTTTCATTCTGAAGTTCAGGAGGGGAAAAAGTACTTGGACTAAATCGAGTCCAACTTGGTTAGTCCAACTTCTTCAGTCGAATAACTTGCTGATTTTTTGGTAACACGGATTAAAGTTGGGTTGAGAGTCTTTTCTTTCCTGTCTGTTCCTAGCTTCTTGTGGATTGTTAAAGTATCATCTGTAGCATATTAAGCAGCAGGTGGTCAATAGGCTGTGCACTGAAACACGTCATCAGGTTGCTGCAGTGCAAATTATTCTTGGTCATCAGAGAGAACACGGATATAAAAGTTGCTTGTCAAAACCCCCCACAAAATTAATGAAGCATGTTTCAATTTTCATGGGCTTCACTGTATTAATACAAGCTAATGGGTTGCAGAAAATTGCAGTTAGGTTATTTGTTTAGCCAAACCTGATCCTCATTCAATATAGTCCATGTTGGTTTGCCAGTAAGGTCAGAAGGACACTTTCTGAAATGTCCTTATTTTATCAGCATCTGTTGGGGTCATTTTGACTAGTTATATTTTGCTTTTAATTTCTTTTTTTTTTTCTTGGTTTTTTTAAATTATTTTATATTATTAGTGAAACTTCATCTTCTCACATGAAATATATGAGTATGAATGTAGTGGTGACAATAAATAAATTACTGGAATCTGATGTAATAAACATTAGAGAAAATCAAATTTTCTTAATCTTTGTGTGTTAGTCTAGATTTCCTATTGCATCCTTTAAACTAAATATTACTATTTAATAGTGTTAGAAATATTTTAATGATAGATTCTACAGATTGATAAGTAGTGACCATGACATAGGCAGCCTTTGGTATCACTTTTTCCTCTTTACAGAAGAAGAAAGGAACACGAATAGCTTCTTTTTTAGTTAAATTGTAATACTTCCTCATTTTCCAAGACCCAAGATATCAGAAGTCACTTTGAAATGTTGTCCAAGGTGTTTGGACAATGCTCTCAGGTATGTGGTGTGACTCTTGGGACTGTCCTGTGCAGGCCCAGGTGTTGGGCTCAATGGTCCTTGCAGGTTCCTTCCAACTCTGGATATTGTATGATTCTATATTTTTCTGGATGAACATTTTCACCACGTATGCGTGAGGAGCTAAGACTTTCAGGACCATGTAATGTTGACCCATGTTTTATCCTGTTAAAGTCATTGTGCTTCACTTTTTGTATAAATGAGTTAGTGTGTTAATAAAAAATCAACCATGTCCTGTTTCGTCCTTTTGATGAGCTGGCAGTTAAAAGGCTTGAAATTAGGTGTGGCAGATGCAAAATAAGTTCTTATCATTAAATTGAGAAAGAAAATTAACTGCCAAGATTTTTGTGCTTACAGATAAAAAGAAGTAGAATATTCTTGTGAAAGAAGAGATAGAGGCCTCATATGAACATTTGTAATTGTAGAGCAAGGAACATCTCTTGCTCGAAGGCTATTTTGTTAACCCAGTAGGCATTTCTAGAATTATTTTATGATAAATAGTTATATCTACCAACCACTGCTAAGATTTTTCAAAGATATGTAGTTGTTTATCTCCTTTCTTTAAATACTCATCTATCATTTAAGTGTCACTGATAGCCTCAAAACAACTCAGCTGAATCTAATCTTTCAAGCATTTACACTCTTATTGGTGGATATATACAAAGTCATTACACTGTTGCTGCTTTCCTACACCCTTAAGCCCTGGTGTTAGACAAAATCCCAAAATTGCAAAGGATTCTCAGAATATGTGTTTTCCTTTCCTTTTTTTCCCCCGATTCATTTAGCTTTCTCTAAGATCTTCTTAGCCATCTGCATGGGTTTCTCTTATGCCAGCATAGATCAGTGATGAAAGAATTTAGATGTACAAACAAACTGAGATTCAAGTATTTTTAATTTTTGCAGAGTCTTGAAATTCATACTCCCACAAACACCAGGAGTGCCTAAATCACCAAGTGTCAACAAGTGACTGCCTTGAGTAAAATAAAAAAGAAAAACCGTGGACTGGGATATAAGATTCTACATCTTTGACTGCTGTAATCACAGGCAAACTGTAGTTTCTCTTCCCAGGACTGGATCAGTAATATCTTCTCAATAATGGTGAGATGAAGTAGAGAGAACTTCCAGAGAACAAGGGGTTCTATCCACCCAGCTGAGAGTCTACCACTAGGACGCTGAGTTCTGCTTTCTCAGTCTTGTCTTTTATCTTTACTTCTATGATTTTGTATTTTTACCATAAAACAAGAGCACCCAGTGTACAATCCTTTATCATTTCCTCAGATTAGCTTGTAACTTCATGGTTAGCACAACCTTCTATGGTTATGATAAAACTTCATGGAAGTAAAATATTAAATATTTTCATAAGGAGTGTCATGGAAATTTTCCCTTTATTATATTTCCTTTAATCTATTAATATTATAATTCTTGAAAAATACTTGTTTTCTTTACACCACTTATGAAAGGATTTCCTTATCATAGATTCATAGAATGGTTATCATTGGAAGGGATCTTAGAGGTCATGTAGTAAATCCTCCTTGTGAAAGGATTTCCATCATAAACAGCTAGAAAATCTGCCCAACAGAAGGGTTTGGTTACAAAATAGATGCCTAATTTTCCTGTCTGGACTTACAGCCTATGGAATAAATTATGTTTTTATTTGCTGACATTTTCAGGTGTAAAGGAAACACCTTGTATTACTGAGTTTTCTAACAAAAAAAAAAAAAAAAAAAAAGGAATATCATATTTGGAATAAAAGAACAAAGTTGCACCTGAGAAGAGAAAATATGAAAGGACTAAGGAAATCAGTCATCTTTGGTTCATGGAATTTTGTTGTTGGAATGTGGCATAAACCAGAAGAAATCATAATACTTCTTGCACCATTCTTCTTTAGTTTTTATTTTGTATCTTTCCTTTTCATTTTAGTTTCGTAGAACAATTTTTCTAAAAATAAATTTTTATGGGTTAATGACATATTTTTCTATAGTAACATATAAAGTGTCATTTCCAAATTCAACGTTGTGTTTCTTCTCTTAGGACTTGACAGAGGTGCAGATTCTCATCAGGCTTAGCAATATAACTCATTTTCAGTTAAATAAGTCTGCTTTAGCTATTTTTTTTTTTTTGTTGTTAAGAATATATTGTTAATGAAAGGACCAGCTGACCTGAGTATATTTCTGCTAACTGAAGGGTTTGTAATTTAAAGAGATATTTAAATGTTTGCTCTTCAAGGATATAATTTTGCATTAATTGAACATCTATTTGAAGACTACCCTCTGTATTATTCTTTAAATAAGATAGAGCTATGGAATTGGAATTGGTCTTATCCTTTAAAGTAGCAGAAATTGGCTAAACAAATAATCAGGCTACACTCTGAAATGATTAATGTTGAATGCAGTTTAAAGTGAAAAATAAGGGTCTAAAATGCATAAGTATTAATGCTAAACTCTGAAGTATAACTCGCTGACTTCAAACAAAGCAGAGAGCAAGCACCTGAAGATAATAGATTGCCACTCTTGGTATTAAAAAAAATTAATAAATCTGCCAATCACAAAAATCAACATAGAAGTCCCCAATCAAATTTAAATAGCATTCACTTGCTAACCATTGCTATTCTAGCACCCAGCAAAACCTCAGTCCTTATGAGCTTCTCTTTATTAATCACACTGTATTATCTGGCCACCTGCTCTGTCTGCCAGAAGAGCAGCATTCCTTTGGTGGTCATTATTAACAGATTTCATGCTTTGTAGTTTATTCGTGCTGCCTGCTGTTGTCTACAAATCTTTCTTTCTCAAAAGAAAAAGGAAGAAACAAAAGTGGGTGGAAATCCCAGCAATCGCTTACTCAAGAAAGATTAGCCCATATCACTAAATGATGCCGTGTGAGTTATCTAAGAACTTTTCTTTTTTGTTGCTTTATTGTCAACATTTTCAAACTATTTATCGTAGCAGAAAGACTGCCTTCACTTCGTATCCAGCGACAGAAAAAAAAAGAGTAAGTTGAGGAAATTTATATCTTTTCTACTTGCTCTTTCTCCTGCATCCATTCCCAAGGAAATAAGTATATTCCCCAGGTGCTTTGGCATTTCTGGATGAGCATTACGCACTTACTTTTTCAGCTCTGCTGCGTGTTTTCTGGAGACCAGTAAAGTAGTGTGTGTACATGACTTGCAATTCCTCTTTGAAAACTTTTTTTCTCATGGGGAGCTCAGTGGACTGGAATCCCAAAGGATGAAACTAAGCTGAGTATATGAACAGTCTGCATTAGTCTTCAGTGCAATTACTTAGCCTTCTGTGAAAGTTAAATGTGAAGGAATTTTTACTTTCAGGCACTGTTACAAGTTCCTCTAAACCACAGCTAAAGTATGAGCATAATCATCAGAACAGCTCTCTGCCTTTTGTATTTCTTATTTCACTGCCATTTTCTTGATTTTTTGGGGAAAAAAAACAACGTTAGTGAAGAGCCATGAGTATGTGAAACATTAACTCACATCATGTCTTTCATTTGTCTAATGCAGTTTCCTTCTAGCTCAGTGTAGGTTAAGAAACTTGGATGTGATATGTGCAGGAAAAGAATCCTTCATGGCATTCTTACAGCTGTGCTGTAGTTTCAACAGACAGTGGTTTGTACTTGCCAGCTGGATAGCTAGCAGACAGATTTTGGGGGCAGACCACCCAGCGTGGTTAAGTAGATAGAGGAAACAGAATAATTTACTAATCCTCTTTTACAACTCAGCTGTTTTGTTCTCATCCTTTGGGGGGTAAAAAAAAAGTAATTTTTTACAGATTAATTATTTTTGAACTGGGTATATTGAAGTTTGGATAAACTAGCCATAATACCTCAGCACCTCCTAATGTTTCTGCAGCACCTTGAGATGTACATTCAGAATTTATGCTGTGCATGATAAACACAGATGAAAAATTTATTTGGTCTTTATCTGAGTTGGCGACATAATTTCTCCTCTGATTCACTAATATACCAGACTCTTCCCTGATAAAATGCATTTAAAGTGCTACTCCTCAAGATATTACTAGTATAAAGAAAAAAAGTAGGTCATTGAATTTGATCTGATTACGTTCGTTATTAAGCTTATTTAATTTACTACTATAAATTGTTTTGAAGCAGGAGATGGGCTTGGATTAGCTTTCAGATAAATGACATCCAAATCTAGCTCACTGAGTTTGCCAAGTTCTTTCTTCATGCTAAAGTTATTATGAAATGCCAAAGTAATATTTATGGGCAGCTCTGTACTTGTATGTGGAAAGAGAACATCTCAGATTATGATTCCTGTTCCCTTGTCTATTTTTATCTGTGTATCCTAGAGTAAGATAACATGGAACAAGATCCCCTTTCACTTCCATTACTTGCTTCTATGATATAGTCAGTTGTTTTAATGACTCATATGGAACCATGTTTTGTGTGTTTGCCCTTTCCTTGGCCCAAATAGCTTGACCTCCTATAAACATTGTCCAAACTTTAGCAAGAGACAAAGGTTCTAGAAGTAGACTAGACATGGTGTTTGTGTGTCATCGTTGAGGAATGAAGACATGGTGTTTAAAACTCTCTGACTAAGAACTGAATCTTTCTCATCCGTATTGGAGTGAATGTTTCCCTCCTCTTTGTAGGCAGAACGTTTGGTTTCCAGAAACTGATAAGGTGCAGCTACACACTTAACTGATACAAACCTAGCTCCATCAAAACTAGTGTACTTCTGAGTGTGCCTGGAGGTGTCCTTAAAATCTTTCATGCTAAAACACAAACTGCCTCAAAAGACCAAATCAGTTTTTGCTCTCACAGCTCTGGACTTTGCATATATCTATGTATGAATCTCACTTTGCACAAGAGCATTCTTTAAACTGCTGACTGCTGTGACTTAAAGAGCTTTGCTGCTGATTGCAGAGCAGTGCTATAGTGTGAGGATTGAATTCCTCTTAAGCAAAGCTAGACAAAAAGATAAGTTGAAGGAAAAAGCATAACATTTCCCAACTGGTAGTAGGTATTTAGTTCATAGGACCAGCATACCTGGAAATAGAACTCCCCAAATATGTTTTGTGTCATTATAGAGTTCTGTTATGATTTATTCTTTTGTGTGACAGCATGTAAAAATCTTGGCTATACTTGTTTTAATACTGGTCTGGCCCACAATTTCATGACTTTTGTTTCTGTGGGTTTCTTTACCCAGATTTTGATTAAATATTTAGTCAATAAAAGTCTCCATGATTTTAGCATCATATGAATATCAGCTGACTTAGATGACTGGCTAATTTACTTACACAAATTCAGTATTTTAAAGCCATGTCTATAAAACATACAGCAGTATATGAAGTGACATTTTGCTGTTATTCCAGTCATTTTAGAGCACATAAACAAATTCAGATTTTGTGTGTAATTTATTAGTCATATATAGAATTAAGTGATCCTGTTTCTTTTATAATGTGATGACTTTATATATTCAGCTGCAAATCACACTGGGCTTTTGTTTCATGGCATACATTTCTTCTAGTATTATGTATTTTCCAATATTTGTCTTTCTACATAATATTCCTTTCTGTGTAACTTTTCTTTCTTTTACATTTTCATGCTGAATCTTATTTTTCAATTTTCTGTCCACATGACTAGTTGTTTCCTAATTCCTATGATTTTTTCCCTATATTTCCTTAGAAGGGATTATTACTATCTAGCTGATTTAAAATAAATAGATAGATCTAATCCCATCAATTGACATTTTGCTTAGAATATTTTGACTAAGAATAGTTTGCGCTATGAAAAATCATAATCTGTCTGTATCTGAGTAGGAAAATGGAACATGGATGTTGCTTTTGAGATTTTTTTTCAAATGTTAAGGAAACTGCATGCTCTTGTTTAGATAGGCCCCTGAACACAGATTAGTGAATTGAAAAAAAAAAATTAGAGTTTTTATTTTGACTGCATTGTCAAGTGTACACTGCATGTGTCTGTCTGCTGCCTATTGTTTTTATTTTCTCAATAAAAATATTACTTAAAAACATAGCAAAACCAGAAGCAAAATTTAACCAATATCCATTTAATGCTAAAATAGATCTTCCTAATTCAGAGTTAAGAGCTTACTTTAAATGTTGGCAATCAGAGGATAACTCCCCATGAGCACAACAAACAATACCTGAGTATCAGTAGCCTGAGCTCATCACCCCATTTCTTGTCCAGTAATGGATTACCTGAGGTGAACACCAGAGGGTCCAATTTACGTTACTTTCTTAGTTTTTAATACTACATGCATTTGCCAATAGCACTGATCACAGATTAATACAGTGATGTCAAATCAAAGGGCACTGAAATATTAAGAAACACCTATATTTTGCCTTTGAGCAGCACATAGTAACTCAATGCGTATCCTCACTCTGAATGAAAAAGTGACTAAGAGCTTAGTCATTCTCCTTCCTGAAAGGGAAGAATCAGTCAATAATGGAGTATTTCATGCTTGCTTCTCATTTAACTTCCTTGATCTTTTGCTTTTCATTTAGATCAAGATATTTTGTATATTCTTTTACCTGTAATCTGTAGTTCTTCATTAGAAAGGAGAACAGCTGCCAGTCACAAAGCAAGAGTTGACTCTGCATCTACCCACCCTTCAAGTACACTGTGGCAGCAGGTAAAAGAAGTAAAAGTATTCTTATGAGCCATAAGCGTATTTAAATCTATCTATGCAACAAATTTCACTCAACTGTGCAGACGTAAATATGTTGTAAAAAGAGCTAGTAACATATGCTGGCTTAATGAATTGTCAGCAGTAATTTAAATAATGAAACCTTTTCTTCTTTTGTAACAAATTAACTGAAGAAAGATTAATAGACTAAATAAAAGGAGAAAGGATAAATTATGAGATGTTTTTGCAAGATTAAATAAGGGGTGTGTCACCATTTTATCTAACTGTAGGATATGATATGCCTTGCTTCTGACTGGATCATAAGAGCAACAAAGTCATAGTGGTGTGAATTTGAAAGGGAATAGCCATTACATAGTAAAACAGAATCTTGGGCTTGGGCTTCTAGCCTCTGTATTATGAAAGGTGACAAATGAGGCCTAGAATTTAGCTATGCATGCTATATTTTGCATTTTGTCCATTCTGGTGCATTAGTGCTAGAAGCTCATAATTAGAGAATTAGTTTAATAAAACTATGTGTAAATGTGAGAATGTTTTTATGAGCAAGTGTCAATATGTTTTGGGTGTAGTTTAAGCTTAGCTTCAGTAAAATGGTAAGCATTGAAGGGTAGGCAGTACTGTGAGTCACTGTGAACCTGCAGATTGTATATGCCACCATTCTGTGAGCAGTGTAGCAAGGCCAGATGGAAACAGAATAGTTGACTGGTCATTTTTAGTGATGCAAAATACTGCTGATTCTTTTCCCAGGTTTTTTTTTTTTTTCCAGTAGCCATTTCCACAGAATTGGGATAAAGGTCATTAAGTAAAACTTCAGAATAAGTTGTATGTTCCAGGCATTTAAAAATAATACAAGGCTGGTTTACTTTCATAAGCAAATGGTAGTGGTGTGAAAAATATGCGGAGGTTTTTGAGAGGAAAGAGCTTTTATTGTTATACACAGTCCTTCTGTAAAATAGTGAAGACGTTTTATCTAGTTTTTTTTCTGTTTCATTTTTAATCTAGATTGTATAATTAGTAATACTAGTAGTTTGTCTTTTTTCTTTCCAAGATATGCACCAATGGATACAGTGAAAGGCAAGACTGAGATCTCAACAGTTTTCAGAAAAAATCTAACCCCACAGACATCGCAAAAGATAAACCTAGTTTTATTTCTAGACTTGAGAGGAAAAAGGTGTATAGATCTCAGTCACACAGCTACTGAAATCTTCCACATGTTTAGAAAATATTTTTCTCATTCTTCATACAGAAAAAGTAATAGGTTAGTAATTTTTATGCTATATATTTATCCTTTTATTTATTTATTTTTATTGCAGTTTGACAAAATTCACAACCTGCAGTAGTTTAATGTGACTATTTTGATTTTATTAGGCCACCTATATTTATAAAGTAGCAGTAATCAGTATGCATTCTATGTGGAACTGTAACAAAATTGACATTTTGAAATATGTAATTTCATATCCAAAAGTGTTACTGGATATGCTTTAGCCAGAATAAGATCCTGAAACCAATTAATGTGACTTCATTTATCAAATGCCTAGTTGCATTTGTCTGTAGATAAACAGCATTCCAGAGTAGTGCTATACTTCTAATGTAATGAAACTGTTCCTTCTTATCATGATTTAAAATAATCATAGCTGGTTTTTGTGCTGAGGAAGCTTCTGAGATCTGCAACACATACCAAATATTGTTGAGATAGTGAAAGTAAAAAAAAACAATATGTAATGTAAATATGCTCTGGCATACAATTATTTTTTGTTTTTTTCTTTTCCTGCAAGCAATGTTAAATGTTACATAATAGGGTAGGTTTAAGCAGTCATTCTAAAATTATAAATATATAAAGATTTAATAATAGAGATCCTTCATAAAACAGAAAAGTAATAACTTTCCATAAGTTCTTATTTCATAGGGAAACAGATAACCTTTTTTGCAAATACCTCTTCTCTGAAGTCTTTGAGTTACACAAAAGAAAGAGAATGTAAAAGTGCCAAAGTAGTCTTAGTCTGCCATAGAATATCTTGGGTTGGAAGGTACCCAGAAGGATCATTGGGTTCTACTCCCTAGCAGTAAACCATGTGACTAAGAGCTGTCCAGATGCTTCTGTGAGCTCTGGCAGGCTTGGTGCCATGACCACTTCTCTGGGCAGCGTGTTCCAGTGCCTACCTGCTCTGTGTGAAGAACCTTTTACCAATCTGAACTTCCCCTCATGCAGCTTCATTCAATTTCCTCATGTACTGATGCTGGTCACTAGTGAGAGATCAGTATCATCTTCTCCTCTAGCCTCCTTGAGGAAGTTGAAGACCATGATGAGGTCACCTCTCAGCCTTTTTTAGACAAATTTGATCAGATTTTGCCAAATAGTGTTTTTACTGTCTGCAAAGCACCTGCAGTTTTATTATTGCCTTTTTGCCATATAGATATTGCCCCAAAATCTAGTAAGTTTTAAAAATTCTGTGAAGAGTTTGATGCATACTTTCTGTTTTATAATTCAGAAATATGAAGGGTAGAGAACTGTTTGTTACCCAAAGCCCACATACCTCCCTATTGTGTGGATTTTTGCATTAAAGATTACTTGTTGATTTTAAAGAAATAATCTAGGTTATTTCTCAAAGAACAAGGTAGAATATAGGACTTGAAGTCATTTTTTTTATGATTTACCACTCAGCATACTGAATCTACTATACTGCAGCACAGAGATTTAAGAGAAGCCTCTAATTTTCATATTTTCAATTACAGATAAGGTTTTGGTGCGATACTTTTCCACTTTTTTATTTTGTTTGGGTTTTGTATTTTGTGGTTTTGTTGTTTGTTTTTTTTTCATTTATTTGTTTGCTTTTGGGGTTTTTTCTTCCCTTTTAACCTGTTTAAGACTTCCTTGGCCGGTTTTTAGGACTCAGGCATTCCCAAATATTCATTGAATTAGGGGGGTTCTGAGAATTAAGAAAGTCCGTGCAATCAAGCTGAGCTTCCAAATTAGCAGAAATGGGCTGTCCCCAAATTGAAAGCCTTTAAAATTAGAAACTGTTTAATATAATTTTATTTTATATGAATAAAATTATAAAGTTGCAAGTCACCAAATGTTTTAAGGAATACCAAATCGCTTTAAAGATATTAGACATTTTAAAAGAGCTTCCTATAGACAAAATTGAAGAATTGCTAATAGAAGCATTTAATAAAGAAACCAGACTCCTAAATCAAATTCTATGCGCACCCCTGTACAATTAAAATAGAAGCATAAACAGCAGTGAAATGTTTTGAACTATATAACAGATTACTTCTGACACTCAATATATAAAGACTGTCACTTTCTAACTGTTCAGCTCTAACTCTTTAAAACACTTTAGTCAGAATTAAGTTGAAACAAAGTTCAGATAGAAAAGGAAACCTAATATTTTCCATATGCACTGTCATATTCCATCCCTTTTCTAATATTCATGTTCCATTAACATTCAGTATTGGATGAATCTAGGCTTGAAGATACAAAAGATAAAAACAAACTAAAGTATTTCTCATTTGTTTTGATATTTGCTCTCCATACATTATTTGCTTGGCTGAAGCCATTTTGTTTTATGAAAAGACAGTACAAATTTTGAGACAAATAATCAAAATCTTGATTTCTTATAATATTGGATATAGAACTGCCACAGAAGCATACTACGTTGACAAGATTGAGATTTGCAACACTAAACACTACTACAGCCTTGATAATTTCAATGCTAGAACTTAGTGTTGGAAAATCCTACCCTCGGCGTTGAGAGTTAAAGATATCAAATGAAACTGGGAATGGAAGACCTCAGTTTACCTGCAGGCTATCTACAGCAATGGTAGTGTTAATGCATGTTTTTCTGTGTTACCCCTTCAACTAGCTCAGTCAAGTCACTGTCTTTCCCAGAAAAAAATTTGCAGAAAGATAAATGTGCAAGGTGTCTTGTGAAATCATTGTTCTTTATGTCTTTGTATGCTAAAGTGAGTTATATTAGACAGTTCTCATTATTTTTCGATTTTAAATGAACATAAAACACTTTTAGTCTAGTGATAAATTCTGATTAACCTGAAACATGTTTTGTAATATTTGGTAGACAATTTTTGCAAATGGCTTTCTATACCTATATTTCATAAAATTGTGTGTTATTTGGACAAAGACAACACAGGAAAATCAAGCAATTGAAGTTAAAAATGGCTAACATTTTGGAACATTAGAAATACCAAGCTATAAATTCTTCATATTTCTCAACTGCGGAAAGCCACAGATACGTGGAAGTAAGCAACAAATTCAGTAGCCATCTAACAGGGTAGCTTATTTTTCTCCATGGTTAGGAATTTTAATTTGTTAGAATGTTTAATTAGGAATGGGTCAATTTGTTATTAACATGAGCATTAACTATAGCTGTAATACCTACCACCTGTAGTGCGCCTGCAGCAGTGCATGTTGTCTGTTTTATATGCAAATATTGTACGTCTGTAGTGTGTCTACAAGTTTCTGTAATATACCTGTAAGTGTATGTGCTAACTAACCTTTCACAGGTACTGCAACCAGCCTTACCAGCTCTCCAGATTTTATCATGAATCTCACAATATTTGGTGTGTGTGTGTTTCTTTTGATTTAAGTTGAATTTTTAGTCTAGTCTCATAATTATTGGTAGAGAACATATATACTTGTTCTACTTCCTTTTGAATTTGTCTTCCATCACTTTAATTTGGGCTGGCCATCAAGATAAGGACAATTTCACTGTGCTTTCAGCATTAGAACTGAGGTTGTCCTGCCCCTGATCCAACACGATCACTATGTTGTTCTCAGACCCACCTTTATTTAGATCATTAAATATTCAGGGAACAGGCTGGGAACTGAATCTTTCACAGTGAAGGT
Source organism: Origma solitaria (assembly GCA_013397895.1). NCBI lineage: Eukaryota > Metazoa > Chordata > Aves > Passeriformes > Acanthizidae > Origma > Origma solitaria. The sequence continues at coordinate 550,948 of VZRL01005455.1, forward strand.
GAGTGCTCTAAATATTTGAGTAAAAACAGTTAACACTCTTCTGCTCTACAAACCTACCTAATAGTTTGTCCTTATAAAGAGCAATGGAAAAGCAGAGACATTACTTTAGTAAAGCTCTCTCTTGCTCCTGAGGTTGCTGGACCATTAAGTGAGATTCTTCTCTGGCCTTCCCTTCAAAAAGGGCTTTCCCTACTGAGCACCTAAGGTGTCCGAGCAAGAACTGTGCCAATGAGCTCCCCTATGGAGACAGGTTCAGAGAGTTAGGATTGTTCAGACTGGAGAAAAGAAGGCTTCAAGTAGGCCTTATTGCAGCCTTTCAGTACCTAAAGGGGGCCTGCAAGAAAGCTGAAGAGCCACTTTTAACAAGGGCATGTAGGGATAGGACAAGAGGGAATGACTTTAAACTGAGGGTTGGTTTTGATTAGCTGTTAGGAAGAAATGCTTTACTATAAGGGTGGTGAGGAACAGGTTCTCCAGAGAAATTGTGGATGCCACATCCTTGGAAGTATTCAAGGCCAGTCTGGATGGGGCTTTGAGCTCCCTGGTCTAGTGGGACGTGTTTCTGTCTGTGGCAGGGGGATTGGAACTAAATGACCTTTAAGGTCCCTTCCAACCCAAACTATTCTATATAATTCAGTGTGGATACCCTGAATACAACCTGAATCTGGTGTTAAACCCCAACATCTTACTGACATTTGCTCCTGCCTTGCTTTGTCAAGTGCCTTCTCAACATTGTGTCCTCTTTAAATAGCACTCACAATAGCTTTGTACACATGCTACAGAGTAACATGGCACCACTTGCATTTACAGAGGCCAATTAAGTTAATTTATTCTGCAAGTCTTCAATGGCCTTTCAAAGGAAGAAATGATTTAAGAAAGTCCTTTTATGATTGGCTGATCTTATGAAGATGACCTCTGGTGTGGCCTGTAGGCTTCTTTAGTGTCAACTGTAACTGAATCATAGTGCAGCTTTTCTTAATATGAGAAATTCTTTGGTCTCTCTCATTCTGTTTTGGGAACATATAATCTGTGGGAAAACTGCCATATTGTCAGATTAGATGCAGATTGACCCCAGATTCCTTAAACATTAGACCTTACAGAGTGAGCAGATAAAATTAAGCTCTTCAGGAAATGTTTTCAGCTGTTTTCTGTGTAGCACCAACTGTCAGCATATTCCTTAATTAATTTTAATACCTTTGTATGTAAACATTAAGCCAGGAACATAACATCATCAGTAAGTAATGGAAAATAGACCTTATTTAGACATTTGAGTAATTTATTTTTTTCTCCAATCCAGCAAGACAAAAGCAATAAAAAGGAATTTTTAAGCTAAAAAGAAATCTGTATTAGTAATGCACTGAAATATATTGTAGATATTTTAAAAATATAAATGATGAGAAATGGCATGTGAGTGCAAAATCTGATTTATATCATGTAAGAAATTTATATGAATCAGTGAAATATGGTAATATATTTGGCTTTGAATTTTTTGAGGCTCAGTCTTAATGAGAAATCAAATGTATTTTGTATTTCTAGATAAAAGTAACACCTAAATTTTATGATCCCTCCACCAAATTTTATTTTAGTCTTCTATTGATTTACAGCATTTGAAAACAAGAAAAAAAATTAGATCCCTTGAGAGTACTATAAGTTCGTTCACAGGTATACTAATGAGATGTGACAATAAAAGAATTATTCTGCAAGTGCCTGAGTTTTACTGCTAAAGTCAGTTATAGGGATTAAAGAAATGATTCTGAAATGTATCTTTTCTTCAGGGAGCAACGTGAGTCTCAAAATTATTCAAGCCCTTCTTGCATAGACATCTGCATTTTCTGCTATTTTGTCAAAGAACATGTGAAATCTCCAATTAGATGAGTATTATCATCATGTATATAGCATTATGATTACGTGTGCAGTCACAAGAGATGTTTGTAGTCATAGCTATGTTAGTTGTGTTAAGAGCAGAAAGTGTTATTTGAAGATATTGAAGGTGGGTATATTGACAAAAGTTTATCATTATTTTAATAATCTGATACAACAAATAGTATTCACATCTTTTCCCAGGATGTGTTTTCCTGGTGTTCTGAAATATGAGCTCACTGTGGATATAACAAAAAACCGAAAATATCAACAAATGAAATTTAAACAAACAAATGAATAAACAAACAACGCACCCAAAACCCTATGCCAAAGAGAAAACCTGAGGTTTTGCATTACTAGCTTAACTCTTTAAATAAATTGAAAGCTGAGATTTTTGTTCAGATCCATATTTAGTTCCTTTCTTATTTTAGCTGGGTGCTTTCCTAATACAAGTGTCTTTTGATGGAGAATAAGGATTTGCTTTTTGTTTCTCTGAAGTAATAAGTGGGTTTTTGTTTATTTTTAATGTGTCTCTGTGAGGAACTTTACAAGTTATTTAAATTTTTTCAAAATATTTGGAATGTACTCAGTGTGCATTCTTTTTAAAGCCAGATGCTTTAGGATGTTCCAAATTTTGAGGCTTAAAGTGTACAAGAGAGTATTTCTGAAAATAGATTCTGTATTGACAAAGTAGTCGATACAGTAGACAGCATTTTTGATTGTTTGAGACCATAAGCAGTTTTATATTTAGAAAAGTAAAAGAAGGTAAAGAGAATAAAGAATGAAATGAAGGAGGTTAAAAGTACACTTTCCCTCCTGTTCATAACTTATAAATTATAAATGCTAACCCATGGGACTTTTGCAGTTGTGGGATATTACATGTGTCAGTATTACTAAGGACATCATTATACAGATGATAGTGATGACATGTAACAAAGCTAAATACATGGTATAGTTAGTACCTTGAGAATAGAATATGACAATAGAAAAGATGCAATTAGATATTAGCAAAAAACATAGTGGCATGCACTTTTTGGCATTTGTGCATGAATATCTATCCTTAAAAAGTTAAATTTGTAGAGGTCAGCTAGCTGTCCATACACTTAAGGAAAACACAACATTCTTTATCTCAAAAACGTTAACATCAGGATATGTAATAAATACTGACTAAGCTAAAAGATGAACAAAGAAATGCATTCAAACCAAAATAAAACAAAAAATGCTTTAGGCTGCTTAGGATCTTATGCTGGTCCCTGACCCTGCTGGTGTGGGACTGAGTGAGCAGCTGTGAGGTGCTTGGTTGCCAGCTGCAGTGACGCCTCAACAGACCTGCATAAGAGTTCAAACATGCAATCAATTCAATAAAAATAGATGTGAAATAACTTAATTATTTCTTTTATGGATACAATTTAGGAGTGATGTCATCTAAGTGTCCACTAATGCAAAGCAAGATCTTTCTTCCTACAGCAAATAGGAGAGAACCCAGAGTGCTTTCACATAAGTAAATTAATTATGTGTTCAGTGGAAGAGCTTTGCTCGCGCTGTGAAAGCTGAATCAATTCCAGGACTAAATGCAGGTCTTGATGCTCACTTTTATTGGATCTGAAACCACTGGTGTTACTCTTGTTCCTTATAATCAAAACAATTAAAATCAAGGATGTTGGATAGGAATTCTGTTTTCAATCCAGTGGTATTTGATTTTAGCAAACTGGATGTCAGATATTACAAAACAAGCTCTTGATTATTCACTAAGATACTTTCAAATTCTCTCTCAAAAGTAAAGCTAACTTTTTGACATTGGTTTAGTTTTCTTAGATGATGAAATGATAATTAATTATAATATTTAACCTTTCCATTTCCACATAATGGTGTCAATTAATGTGCTCTACATTATAAGGCCACAAAATAATTAATTTCTAATACGTAGATGTTCATAACGAAGATGTTTGCTTCTTTCTGAAGTAAACAATTTGAATTACGCTTACAGAGTGTTCACCTCCTCCTGGTAATTCACAAAGTCATTCTTGAATCTTGATTCAAGAGACTTTTTTGTTATCACACAAGGAAGTTTTTTTGTGTCTGTCTGTAGTTCTTCAGATGTTAAAGACATGAGGCAAACACGATAATGTCAGACAAGGGGAATTTATCTCTTCTTGGTCTCTCTTCTAGTCCCTGTCTTTACTAAGGCTGTAGATAGGTTTCTTCTTTCTCTTTTGTAGGACTCTTATTCGTGGGCATAAGGGTGAGGGGGGTTGTGAAGGTGCATTTCTCTTTGAAAACTCTGAAGGTTCCTCTGATTAAGGAAGTAACATAAGGTTTGAGTTTTCTTAGTTCTCTACATGTGGTGTCATTGTAGTTTCTATTAATTTTCATAGGATGATTTTAAAACACAAATATTTATCTAAATAAATTGAAGACAACCTCACAACGTATTTATGTGCAGGGTTAATTCAGCATTGCTTGAATTATTTTCTTTCTTCTTGCAGTAAAAATGACTTAATTTAGAGCAGGGAAAACAGTTCAATTATTTCATACTCTGGCCATAACTATCTGAGTCCTTAATTGCCAGAGAGAACTAAAGTAATAAAATTAGTGATCCCTAAATAGACTGCTATAAACACTGGAACAGTATTTATTTATTTCATCATGAACACTTATTAAATTAAAAGCAGTTTCATTTTTTCCAAATCATTCTTTATAATTTCCTTGCTGTTCACCCAATATTTCAAAGGGATGCTGTAGGAGTTTAGGGTTAGATTTGCTTAAGTAGCATACATCTGTCAATATGAAATCTGGAAAAGATGGTATGTTTAGAACAACCTAAACTACCTGATTTTAGATAAAACCTTTTTTTTTTTTTTTGGATATTGAATCAATTCTCTGTTTAAGCACTTAGGTTTAGGCTAAGGGACATGAAGTGTTATAAATTATTTTAAGGTTAGGGAAACATCCTGAGCATTGCACTGATGCAGTCTTAATTCAACGTTAGGATTGGGAATATGTTTGTACCAAATAATAATCAGCTGCCCAGATAATTGTCACTATTCAAAATCTAAGAACATACTATCTGCAGCCAAATTAAAGAATGCTCTTATTTATTCCACAGTACAGCGGACATAAGGACATAGTTCAGGGCTTTTGAAGAAAAATGGAAGGTGCAAGTGTGAAGAAAGGTTAGTTGAAGAAAGGTTAGCTGGAATTAACACTGCAGGCATCCATTTGCCCTAGCACAGTTAGATATAGCAAAGTTTCTTGGCAAGATTTATCTTTTAAGATACTCACATGCAGCAGCCACACTTCCACAGATACCCATTGAAGTTCTGGATGTAGGTATTAGGTATGTAAATGGAACAATTTTCCAGATTAGGTGTTCATCAGGATGAATGGACAAAATGAAATCTGTGTTTTAATTGGACAATACTATATCCACAAATAATTAAAATTACTTCCACCAATTACTTTTTATCACAAATAGAAAAATCTACAGGGACAGCTAGATATCAGAGAGTAGATAGGCTGCAGAGCAGAACCTTTTCTGTACAAAGGTATATTAGTGATATACAACTTGCTGGGGGAAAAAAAGAAGTAATATTTTTTCTACAAATGGCATCATGCTGTGTGTGATACAGAGTCCTTTGCAGTTTTGTTTGTTTAGTTGGCTTTAGGAGGATTCTTTGCTTTTTTGCTTTCTTCTTAAACAATGATTCCTCTATGGAAGTTACTTTTATGCAAAGCACTCAAAGCAGACTCTAAAATGGATTTCATACCTTAATATATAATGGCATGCTGAATAAATGTTGTACTCCTAATGGTTATTAGACAGTGGTAATTGAAAGTAAATTTAAGTGGTGATTATACTTTCTCAACATTGTTTGGAAGGATTTATTCTTCTAAATGTTTTACATTGCTAGGTAAGATGCTAATGATATATTGCCACATTCTTAACTACACAATTTAAATTCTAATTGTAAAACTAATTCTGATAATACTGACTGAGGTGCAGCAAAAGTTTCTTCAGGAGAAAAATCATGAACAGAATGCTAGACAACCCCATAGTGTCATTAAAGACATAAATGGCTTAGTAATAAGGTTCATGCTTAAAGAATTTCCAGAAAATTCAGTACAAAACAATTGAAATAATAGGTATTCATTTTTATCTACCAATGAAACAGATTTATTAAATACGTGCATGAATTTTGTTCCTGGGAGTTAATTGCTGTTTGCACAGTTTTCACATTCTGTGTTGTAGTGGGTAACTGTAAAGATTGAGGTACCTTTTTACACGGTCAATCACAGGCCAAAAAACTCCTTTATAATCCGTCTCTTATTCCCTCAGACTAGATTTTTTATATCATATTTTCTTTATATAATTGTTGTATCCCCGGAAGAGTTAGGTAAATTTTACATCTGAGTGTAGTGTCACTATTTTAATGTATCAACTTTAAATAAAAGTAGCTACAGCAAGGTACTATACAATATTTTTTATAGGAGTTTACTAGATAACTACTAAGATGTTATGAGTCATCTCAATTTTGTGAAACTTATGAAATTTATCTGAACCTATATCAAAACCTGCTACTAGAAAAGAGTAGTTTTATATTAAATGCAAAGTGGAAAGTCAATGAAAAGTGAAGAGAGTCAACATGCAGTATGGAGCAAACACAGAAAATACTATGTTTTTTTGTACTTCTCCTTCTATAATTGTGTCCTCTAGCATTTTGTAATACTTTTGCTTTCTGCTTCATCCCTGCAAGTGTCCAAGGCCAGGCTGGAAAGGGCTTCGATAAATGTGATCTAGTGCAAGGTGTCCCTGTCCATGAAAGAGGGGTTAGAACTAAACAATCTTTAAGGTCCCTTCCAACCTGAACCATTCTATAATTCATTGTGTTATATTCTAACTTGGTTTCTCTGATTGCAGAAATTATACCTTTGGCCCAGTCAGAAATGGCTGTTACTAGATAGGTATTGTGTGAATTCTCTTGTTTACTCAGTCAGAGTACATAGAGCTGGATTACTGCAACAGAAATACCACAAAGAAACTAGATGTATAGAAAAAGAGGTCAGCAAGTATTCATGAATTAGGAGTGTTTGATTTCTTTTTTTTCTTTTTTAACACATCAAAATGCTGCTTAGGTACCTAGTACTAGTGCAGTAAAAATATTTTATTTGGCTAGGAGGAATTATTTTCTTTCCTATGTATGTGAACAGGGCTCACTTGAGTACATCCAGAATAGGTTTGGGCTTCATTGTACACTTAGAACTTGCTAGATTTAAGAAGATGGTATTAGCTTTATGAATATTTTTAGGATAAAGCTTATACGTAAAACTCATATGCCTAGTCTCAGGGTAGAATCAGAGAAGAGTTGAGTTTTGTGGTATTTTGGTATTTGGTATTGTATTTTTTCCCTAGGTGCCTCCTTACAAGAATAAATATTTTCTTTTTACAAATAAAGCTACAATTCAGAACAGTGATATAACGCATACACAATTTGCCTTTAAAAAGAAAAGTTTCTATTAAAAACAGGTTCAACTAGTGTACAAAAGTGCTCTGAGAGGGAAAGGTGGTGTCCTTTTGGGGATATAACATGAATCATTCTGACTCACTTTTCAGAAAGCACTGTAGGAGCAGGGAATTGTAGAAGTGGCGTCATGTTTCAATGAGACGCCTCTCAAGGCCTGTGAAGTTTCGAGACTGATACACACTATCTTTAAAGCAGGCAGGTAATCGGAGAGTGATGTAAACAACTACAAAGGCCTAGCGTGCCCGGGCAAGGCCCATTAACACCACGCAGGCTGTGGGGCTCCCAGGGAGCAGCAGATGAACTTAAAAGCATAGCAGTAAAATAATTAAACTGCCAGCTACAAGGAAGTGAATTATGAAAAAGAGATAGGATTTAATAGCCCCATGAGAAATGTAAGAAAGTTGCTAAATCATCCAAGATATTTCAGCAAGTTGGCAGATGACTTGCCCAAAGGCAGAGGCCATTGCTGTGTCGTAGGCCTCGTGCAAGATAAAAGAACACACGAACTTGCTGTCTGCAGGCAGAGAGAAAAGAAGGAGGCTCACTGAACAGTTTCAACCAGGACTTCAATTGGCTAGACTGTTTCTGATTGTCTAAGCTGTCCCAGGAGCAGTAAAGGATTTGATCTCCTGAAGAGAGGTGTATAAAAAGTTTAATTTTTATGATTTATGGTTTACCTTTGTTAACTTTAAATTTTTTCTTATGCTAGTGTTTTAGAATATTTCTTTCACTTAAGATGGATATATTTTTATTTGTACATTTCTAGTTTATGCCCGTGCAGTGTGAGACAGCATTGCATCAACTCGGACTCAGTGCTGAGAGCACCTACAAACATGTTCTGGACACAGACAAGAGTATAAAGCAAGCAAAATTGCCAAAGGAGATTGACCCATAATCATTACCTTTCAGACCTTGTGTTTTCTGTGTACAAAGGTGCTTCAAACTCAGATGCTCAGAAATCAAGGGTTAAATTGAAATACAGTGTTTCTTATCAGAGTTTCTGACATTATATGCTTGTCTGAAGGAAAAAAAGGCAGATAGGCTTCATCAGGATTTATATGTGCACTTTGACAAACAGTGATGCTTCCACACAACACTGTAGCAGGCTGGGTTATAGCGTGCTGTGAAGCACATAATTAATTTGATATAAAAATATTTCCAAGCTTAACAGAACTAAAAATTTAATTTTGAACTTTAGCAGAGAGCTTAAAAAAAAAAACAAAAACAAAACAATTAGCATAATTGTGTACGATAGGTCTAGAACATCCTCATCATGGCATATATTACAGTGCATACAAACCTGCTGAATAAATGTCCCTTTAGCATTTACTTTTATTGTTAAATTAGAAAGGCAAGATTACTACTTGATTTTTTTTTCTTAAGTCCCTGTTTCATTAAAAAATATCTAGCATTTATTTGAAATAAAATTTCTCATTGTAATAACTCCAAAATAGTTATTATACTAATAAATCAGATTAATCAAAATAGGAAATTTTTGTTTCTGGAAGAGTATTCTTAGAGTTTAGCACTCATTTAACTAGAATTTCTGTATATAAATTATTTCTGAGTTTTCTAGAGGTGTAGAGTACTGTTTATGTAGCAACCTTGTCTGTAACGTTAATCCAAATTATTATTTTATAGTTGTTCCTATAGCTTATGAAGAAGGCTCCTATTTATAACTCTGTTCCCCACAGCAATTGTATTTTCTTCCTTCATTCTTTCCCTTTAAACTTAAGATCCACATGTTCTAAATAGCTCTTGTTGCACTCAGTATCATATTTATACCCAGAATTAAATTCCTTCACTAAAAACATAATTTGAGCTTAGGTGAAAACCTGGATGCTTTCATATTTCTCTCCAAGGTAATTGAATAAATGTTGAGTTATAGGATGGCTTTTGATTGCATTGACGTGCCAACAATTTCATGACACACCACAAACAGAACAAAATCTATCAGTGTAAAGTAAAGATAGATGCGGGGAAAAGTGCTTGTGTTCATATTAAGGAATACTTTGAAATTTTTTTTCAGTTTTATATCCTATCATCCAGAAAACTTGGACTTCTCTTTTGATGTATTAGTTGTTGGGCTACCTCTTTGACAGGTTTCTCCAAGAATGAAATTTAGCCTCTAATGCCAGATACCGAATGTGCTATGGTTCAACAGATGTACTAACTAAAATATTGCTTGGGCTTTGTCTTGATCAGATAACTTCTCCTCCCTTTTCCAGAAGCTTCCAAACCTTATGCTTGCTATCTGAGACGTTCCTTGGACCTTTGAAGGAAATTTGTGTGAAAGTACAAGAGCAGCCAGTTATCTTACTGGCAGGTTTTTTTTTTTGTTTGTTTGTAAGCTTCTTGGGTTTTTGTTGTTTTTGTTGGTTTGTTTTTTTTTTTTAACATCTGACATGATCAGGAAAGCAGCAAAAGTATTTTAAACTATAATTAAACCAACTTTTAGTTCCAGTAGAATTATACCAAGTTTAACTGGTTTATGCAACCCTGGAATAGGTTAGGAATGTTATAAGCAAAAAACTCTATTTAACACACAAGTGTTACTTTCTCCAGGAATGCCTTTTGAAGCTGTAAACAATGTTATTTTCAGTGCGATTGTTTCAGCCGTGTTTACTTCCTTTGCCCTTTGACTGGTTAAGTAATGTTAGAGGCACTAGTCAAAATACATCCTTTTACATCTGAGAACTGATGGATGTCAATTGCATTTGTCTTCCGCACCGACCAACAAAGTGAAGAAATTATTCTTTTTATTACCTTGTTTTCATCTCTGCAGGCTAAGCTCTAATTGTAAATTTTTAAGCTTGCATGGAGTTTTCTGCTAAACTAAGGGATCTTGTGTGGGTCTTATTGCCAGCTGATATGCAGCTGCTAATATCTACTGGCCAAACTTTTTTAAGGTATGATTCTATCACTGGAACATAAACTATTTGTGTAGTGTAAAACCTTTGTATTCCTGTGTGAGATCTTCAGTGGGGCAATATACTTTTTTTATCCTGTCCTTTATTTTCCTTTTTTGCTTTCAAATTCTGTGTGTAAACTGTATGCAGTATACACAATATTATTACTGAATTTCTAGTTCACGTTGTGTTGGCTTGTGATTTCACTCTGACAGGAAAAATTATTGGTTTATTTTGTAAGTTGGGAAGACTGGTGACAGTCTATTATATCAGCTATCTAAATGGTCAGAGCTCTGGACTTGCTTAAAACAGTTCCTTTTGTTCACAGTAACGTTTTGAGAGGTAGGCAAGTTTAAATTCTATATAAATATTAGTTATAAAAAGAGCTAACAACTTCTTTCCTTATTATCTAGTTTGAAAAGCTATTTTTTACCATTCCCTGAACCTTTTATGTGATGCATTGCCATCAGTATTAATTTCAAATATAAAATGTGGCATAGTGCTATTTATAGAAAAACTTTTCCAGCAATAGAACTTTGCACGTGATCAATCTGGAGACAAGATCCAAATGCTGTCTTTGCATGGTCTTGATTCATTGTTATATATTTGATGAAGCAGCTTGTGTTTCTGAATATTAATACAAAGAGTTGTATCTTACTAAAAAAAAAATTTTTTTCTTTCCTGACTTTCTTAATTCTATATTCTTTTTCCACGCTCTCATGATCTGGCAGTGCTGCACTATCTTTAACCTTATTCACTGCTTAGGTTTTAAACTGTGCAGTAATTCTCAGTAAATAAACTGGCTCAGTTTTCCTAATCTTGCCTCCACAGTCTGGCAGAGCTTTTGCATCCTGATCTGTCCAGTTACTTTCTGTTGTAAAAAAAAGTTTTTAATCCCTGCCTTCTCACAAGTCTTTCAAAGTCTTTCCCCCTCTCCCATACTCCCTCCCCACCACCTCTCATTTATATTGTTATTCTATCTCAGTTCTATTCAGTCTTGAATCCTCCAGAGTACAATGCTGGAATATATTTCTGACATAAAGATAATGTACTGGTCTAACACATAATTCTCCTGTCATCAGTCTATGCCATACTTTGAAGTTCCCTGGCATTTACTTAGAAAACTAATGAGAAAAATTAATAACAAAATTATTAAATATTATCAATGAAAGAATTTGCACGCAGATAATAAGTGTTTCTAGTGCCTAAGATAATAAACATGTTTTGATTGGCCCATTCTCTTTATTAAAGTGATTCCTGTAAGACCAGCATAACAGCATGATTTTCATGGAGCTGAGGACCAAGGTCAATCCACCATTTCTGTAAATGCAGTAAGAACATTGTAACTGAGGATATTTTTGCACTGATAGATATTAAATACTCATGAAAAATTCTTTTAATGGTTTGTGCAAATACATGAAGACCTCTGGCTTTCATGTTGTGAAAATGATACCCAAAATATGTGTATTGTGATATTAACTGAAACAGTTGTATAATCCAAATGACATTCTGTCTGGTCTAGCACAGTTCGTACCCTCTTATGAAACCTGCAGCACTTCAGAAAATAACTTCCTCTCTCATAGCACATTCAGTGCTTCAGTCTCATATGATGCTATCCAATTCTCAAAACATATCTTATACCTGGAGACTAAAGTATACAAATGCATATCAATATATCAATGTAAGGAGAAAGCTTTGATAAATATGTTCACCTGTACTGTAGTCAATAATTCATTTGTGATGTGCATCGCTCCAAACTGCATCTAATGTAGGTCACTTTAAAAAGCCTCTCTTGAGAAATACTTTTGAATATTTCAGTGATGATGACTAAGCTATATTTATGACAAAGGAGAGTTTAAACCTGAAATTTTAAACAGAGTTCAGGATCAGGTGCATACCGGCTGAATGTGATTTAGTAGTTACATATTTGGAAAGTACCTGTAAATTACTGCTAGGACTGCCAAACTGCATCCTGATGAATAAAGAAATTCTTCTCCCTGGTACTGTGTGCACATGTAGAAGCTTGTTTAGGCTAATATTGTTTTGCTTTTAAGATAATAATAGAATAGTATTTTAGAAAACATTGTGGTCATAGTAATGAGAAAACAATACAACCGTATCTATCTGTATAAACTTCTATAATATTGTGCATATGGAGATGTGCAAGTAAAGAAGGAGCCCTTGGGAGTAGAGAGGAAACATCTGAAGAATATTTTGTGGTTCAAGCAAATCTTACAGTAACTTTTCCACTGAGAAGCAAGCCATGTTAATGGACCAGTAAGACAAGTGAAATGATATTTTTCCGATATTGAGCTCAATTACCTCATTATAACCAGTGTATGTCTAAAGATACATTGATAAATATTCCACAGGAGAAATTAATCAGCAATACAACAAAAGAAATATTTTCTTGAAAGATAACATTGTTTTTATCTGAGATTCTATGATTTAACATGCCATTTCTAACTTTCTCTTGGAATTTTTTTCTTATATTGCTCTTTCCCTTTTCCTTCCCCCCCCCCACCTCCTTTGGAATGTATGTTTGAATTCTTCAGTACTGGGTGGAGAGGACACAAAGATGTGATACATGCCCTTCCTTGTGTGTTTTAACTGGAGGCAGGCATGTTTTCTAGCCTCTTAATTGAATTTAGTATGTCAATTAGGACACACCTGCACAGGATACAGATAAAAAGAATTAAGAAAGAACTATTAGATTGCACTTCTTCACAGACTTTTTGCAGAGCATCTTCTTTAATCCTGCATCATCATCTTTTGCTACGTAGAATGTAGGCGTAATTAGTTCTGTATCTAGCTGTGCCATGTGAGATGAGTAAAATGGGGCAATCAATGAGACGCCTGATAGAATAAGTCATTCCTAAACCATAAGAAAAGGGAGTAGAAGCTTCCATTTTTATGCAAAAAGACTTGGATAAAATTTATGTGCTATGGGGGAAGTGATACTGGATAATGATGGAAGTAGTATGGAATATATGCAAATATGTAACGCTCATTCTGCTGTTCTTCTATTTACCATTAATTCTTCACTTGTACTAGGCTGAGTTGCTTCTGGTGGAGTGATGGTAGCAGAATAGGCTAAGGGTGATGTTTTACCTTCTTATGGGCAGTTTGGTTTCCTCTGTTCGCCACTGACTGTAAATCCCTCCAAAGAAGTGCTTTTCTTGCCCTCCCCTCACTAGGGTAAGACAAGAATATGTGGAATATTGCTCAGTTACACTAAACAGTGGTTTCAGATGTGTTTATTTGTACTCTAGAGCTATAACCCCATGAAAGTTAAAGGGAGCTGGAGAGCCCATCAGGTCATGAGGAAATGGACTGGATATTTTAGGAACTGTAGTATCTATCAACAGTTCTCCTGTCATTGTGGTTCTATATTTTCACTTTGTTGCTTCCAAGAAAAAAAAAATTTTAATAAAGTCAGAAATTATACTATTAGTAGGGGATGCTTAAATATGTGTTTAAGTTGCTTTCTTTTGTTGCTACTCTGAAGTAAAGAGGGAAATAATACTTCAAGGATTTTCTGCGTATGACATTAAGATCTACAGTTTGTGTTAAGTTTTTTAGAGCAGCCAAATTAAGAACTGAAGTTCACCCAGGGAATGGAATCATTTTCCCATCCCTGTACTTGAACTAGTGATGGAAGAGAAGATTTCTATTACTTTTTTATACCTTTGTTTTAGGTTAATTCTATTCATGGTGTAACCTAATTTGCATGAAGAACAGTTTTCCCTGGATCTATCAGTTGCATGGGAAAATGGATATTTTTCATTCGAGTGGAGCTTAAACCTCCTGAGACAGAAAAATGTTTCTGCGCAACAAATAATACTTAACACGAGCACTTGAAGTCAATGGGAATTGGGAGTACTATGCTCCATTTAGAATGTGAATAGTGTTTCACAGGACTAGGACCTCATTTCATTTGTATCCACCAGAAGAAAGAAAAATAGTTTGTATAGCATCATCTGTTATAGTCTGAGAGAGCTCAGTTGAGCTTTTGAATTTTTCATTATGGAAGGGGGGGGGGTGCAGTTATTAAAAATGAAACCCTTTTTTAATTAAAAAAATGTCTTCTATCCAAATCCATGTTCTGTATTTTACTTATTTGTTTAGAATGGAAATTGAGATTGCCATCACTTCTCAGCATCCATTTGGAAGTGTTTCAGATTTGAAGAAATCTGAACTTTTTGTCCCCCCTCAATTTAGTCAGATAAATAACGCAGTTAAAAGAGACTTTTAAAAAAGGATAAAATCTGAATTTTCCCTTTTAGAGTTCTATTTCTCACTACCTACTTGAGATTTCTTTGGATTAATAAATCAGTTTGTAAGAGGCTTTAGAATCTAAATTATTCTTGTACCAAATAAAGTAAGCTTTGGCTAAAAAATTTTTTTTTAAAGCAGAAATAACCGTTCCTGCTGCGCAACTAACTGGATTGAGAAGTTTGCCTTTTTTTTTTGTCCTGAAGTATCAGATTTTATGCATTTTAGTGACTATGTTTTTATTTTTATAATAGTACTTAAAGATGATTCGTAATCAAATCTGAATTTTATTAAAGAAATCAATGGAAACGCTAACCAGTAGTATTTCCTCTAGCATGGTGCATAGTCCTTGCTCAAGAAGAATTAGAATGTCTCCTGGAAATATATCATTCACTGAAGCTGTTTGTGTCTATAAGTATCCAAATCTGCATTTACATGTAATTGTGATGAGAGGAGGGTGTACTCTCCGAAGCTTCAGTCACATGATGTATTGAATGGCTGGGTTCTCACAGGTATGGACACTGAGGGAGGCAGTTTGTAGCTGTGCCATGCACCATATTTTTCTATTGGCTTTGGAGTATTTAGAAGAAAAGCCCAAATGCAAAGCTCCAGCTGGAAACTAGAAGAATGTTCAGCCCTAGTGTAAGAAGGTACAACCATCTGAGTCTCCATGCTTATTCTGTGTTGTCCTTTTACTCCATGTCCATATAAAGTAAAGCTGCAATATTTCTGTACACTAATGTATTTTCCATTAATAATGTGGTGTTAAAAGTCAATGTAAACAACTGAAGCATTTTTTACAAAGAAAGAGCCTTCAATATGACGACTGGACATTTTGTACTCATTCTTTATGTGGCTGTGAGGTTGGTTTGTGTCAGATTGCACCAGTCACATGTGTGCTTTTATTCTGTTTGTATCCTTCTGTTTGTATCCTTTTATAAAAGTATAAAAAACTTTTATTTTGCTTTCTGGTTTTGCATCTCTCTTTTTTAGCAAATCTGAATATCGTAACTCTCCAGAAATAAACTTCTTTTTTAAAAACAATAATCAGTGAGAATCCATAAATGCTAGGTTTTATTCACATGCATGTTGTGATCACAGACAGTGCTTAGGAAAGATTTTGCTTTGTTTTGTTAATATTGCTCAGCCAAAATGACAAAAACTGAACTTAAAACCCACTTAAGAATGTATAATGCTTCTACATCATTGTTTAAAAAGCCCTCCAAAACCCAAAAGAAACCCAAACAAATAAAAGACACCTCTTTAAATTATAAATCTCCATATGTATTTTGATTTAAAAGTGATGATAGAATGAATAAGCATTTTTTGTCAGGGGAATACATGGCAATGTAAAGACTGAATTTTCTTCAAATCTGCTAATTCTAAATTCTACTAAAAGATATGTGAAGACCTCTAGTGAGAACATCATGCAAGGGCAACAGCTAGGATAATGTGCCATGGATTAGGTATACCTTTTAAGAATTACAGTATATATAGTACAAGAAAGACCTTGATTAAATCTCTGAAAATATAATTCTAAAATAAAGGTTAAATCCAATTAAATGAAGTAAGATACTTGCTTGTTTACAGTAGCGGAAAATTGCACTGTTCATAAAACACTTTGGTTACCAAATCTCATCTGAACACTAAAAGTAAGCAAATGTTTTTTCATCAAGTCTTTTGCAAGAATTCCAAATCAGGTTTGTTTTGAGGTTTGGAATAAAAACAGTCTGAAAATCCCTGAAAGGAAAGTGTTATGGCTGTGATATATGTAAAAGGTTGTAGAGCAATGAAGAATTTTAACAATAGACACAAAACCAAGAAACGTATGGCTTTAGTCTTTCTCCAGAGAAATAAATAAAATATATTCAAACCCATGATATTTCTCATTTATACTTTTCAAAATTAAGTATGGGTGAATTGAACTAACAATTCTGAAAAAGTCCAGTAAGTATTTATTGCTGCTTCTCTTATGTAAGATTTACCTAATAATTAATTTCTGTATCTTATAGTTTGTTTCTTATATTCCTAATTTGTACTCTATCACAAAGCACCATGATCTTCTATACTTTCCCAGGCATCCTAGAAAAGGACCTGGTTTAGTAAAAGGTAATTTTCTAGGATATGACCCATATGCAGACTGATGCAGTAGCAGAGATGAGTTTGCACCAGTTGTGTGATGGTGTGCAATGTTACAGGTCACACAGTATCCAAGACACAATATAATTCTTCCCATATAATTCAAGTCAGATTCACTTAAAAATATACTTACTTGAATACATGAACCACTGAGGGAGCCAATGATTTTAAAGCTTGTTTCATGTTTATGGATCTTGTCAAACTAGGACTATTGCCATTAACATTAGTAAATTGAGAGTAGGTGTTAATATCACCCAGCAGAAGAGAATGGAGAGCCTTCTGTGAACTGCAGTAGATGTTGAATTTTAGCCCATTATCATAAAATCATTTCAGAAATATAAACAAGGTATACAAGGAAATAAATTCCTATGAATTGGGGAGTTTATTATTATCCTCATTAGCAAAAAAGGACAGTAACTTGGAAGTGCTATTTGCTATGTTCAGTGCAGTAAATGCCCACAGTTTCTAGTGTAGTCAAT
The DNA here is from genome assembly GCA_013397895.1 of Origma solitaria. Lineage (NCBI taxonomy): Eukaryota > Metazoa > Chordata > Aves > Passeriformes > Acanthizidae > Origma > Origma solitaria. The sequence continues at coordinate 568,132 of VZRL01005455.1, forward strand.
AAGGATAAGGTCAGAGTAAATTAGCCTAAGGATTTACAAGTCTTAGCTAGCATTGATATAAGTGGTGACATTGCCATTTCTGTAAAACAACAAAAAATACTCTGTTAACAAAGATAATAGCTAACAACTATGCTGCAGTGTTTAAACCATCTTTGAGAAACTGTGTGAAGTACTGTTTCTTAGAATATATCATACAAATGGGAAGAAATCATGTCTTTTATTTGTATTGTTTGGGTGGACTGCAGGTCATTAGGACTAACACCACCTTCACAGTTAATCTTCATAGTCTTTATCACATTGATGTATTTTGGAACATTATTGCTTCAAAGAGAAATCTTAGTAGGTTTGGATAAGGACACCTGGATCCCAGCCCTTCTTTCAATGAATGCTTGATTTAAATTTATAAATATATGTATATGTATTTGATTTTTATGTTCCCCAAAAAGAATTTAAATAGGTCTTATAACTAGGGCATAGCTAAATTCCCCTGTTTCCCCTAACGATTTTATGGTTCCTGGAAAGCAGATATGTGTGAGCAGAGATTATGTCTCAGACTTTGTAACAGTGAGAGTACTCTTGAAGTTTTGAAGTGTCAATATGTGTCTCCTTGGGTGGGAAAGGATTGTGGTAATACATGGCATTGTATGTCTAGCAATTTAATAGACAGATGAAAAGGATGGTGTTTGTGACACTTCATCCTTAATCCCAAATCCTAAAGGCAGAACACAGGAAGAGTTTAGATACCTTCATTCTTAAAATTATCTGTCTTCAGACTGTAGCTAGAGATAGTCACTGAAGTCACTACAAAACACTATTAATAGCAATTTAGGTCACAAATATCAAACTGCATTTTAAACATGAGGTTTACTTTACAGGTGAGTAAGCAAAATCTATTTAGTCCTTTTACGTCTCTTTATTTTCTTGTCTCTTGGAAGAATTTAAAGAATCTTAGGTACAAAGTAATGAATTATACAAAGTGGACATGAGAAAATGGAAATGTTAAGGAATGTGATAAAGTTGATGGGAATGATGAATCAAAAAAATTACCTGAGCATGCAGATCAATCTGTGTAATCTGCCTTTTTAATTTTAGTAGATAATAACAGTGATAGACACTCTTCGCATACTCGGATTATTTTTAATGGATCCTCTTGTTGATGGGACTTTTTAAAATTTTTATTATATTTCTGTTTTGCTTTATGGATTAGTCATGGTTTTGGCTGGGATGGAATTAATGTTCTACCTAGCAGTTAGTATAGTGTTGTATTTTGGATTTGGGATGAGAATAATGTTGATAACACACTGATGTTTTAGTTGTTCCTGGGCAGTGCTAACACTGAGTCAAGGATTTTTCAGTCCCTCACACCACCCCACTAACGAGGAGGGTGGGGATGCACAAGGAGTGGGGAAGGAACACAACCAGGGGCAGCTGACCCCAACTGATGAAAGGGATATCCCATGCTATACGATGTCATGCTGAACGGTAAAACTGGGGAAATTTGGCCAGGGGATAGCAGCCCATTGCCTAGGGCTTGGTCAGCAGCTGTATTGTGCATCACTTGTTTTGTATATTATTTTGTCATTATATTATTATTATTATTATTATTATTATTATTATTATTATTATTATTATTATTTCCCCTCCCTTTTCTGTTCTAGTAAGCTTTTATATCTCAACTTTTTCTTCAGATCCTTTCCCCCATCCCACTGGGGGCCTGTGAGTGTGTGGCTGTGCTGCCTGACAGTTTAACCACAACAGTATTGTCCTGAAGTATGTTAAGCTACATTTCTATAATCCTGTAGGGAATGAGGAAAAAACTGTGGGAAAAGAAACATAACCTTAGGTTTGACACTTACTGTTTTTGGACTCACAAATTAATGGAAAAAGTTGTGTTTGACTATCTTTTGCAGGAGTAGAGTGGAAACCTTTTCTCATTCTAGTGTAGCATCATTGGTTTTTTGTCTCATCAAGCAGGAGTGTAAAATGATGTCTAAATAACAGAAAATACAGTCCTCTATGATACTTAAAACAAATGAGAAATATTGAAGTAGGAAAAGTTGCCTGTTACTTTTTAAGATTGCATTCTGCTGTAATATCAGAGATACTTGGAGACTGCTTCTCAGGAAAACATGCTTTTTGTACATTCAAGGAATGCATTTTTACTGTGGTAGCAGCTGCTCTTCTGTTTCTATCAAGTTCTACTGCAGGACTAGCTGTAGTCAGCTTGTGATCCATTGGGGCATAAACAATCTTCATAGCAGATTAGCTATTGTAGTTCACTGACCACAACTGTCACCCAGAGGAAATTGTTTAACACAGTGTAAATATTTGGTGTGCTCTCCATATAACTGGGTGATTCTTTATTTTGGTAAATTAGCTTAATTTTTATGAAGAGTAAAGTACTTACAAAAAAGTTTACGTGCAGTTGTGAGAGTGGAGTCTTGTCAGGCATGTTTGGGACTGTACTTTTACTGAAAGGCATTCTGATAATTGTGAATTTAGAGCTACATTGCAAATGTAGTGCATGTATCGATCTGAATAACTTTTATACCATGTCCTTAGGGCTATATATTATTATTTTTTCCTGTGATTTAAGAAGTTACATCCAGATGCAGGGGCACTGTGTCAGCCACATCTGCTAAGCATATTTAGATGTTTACACCTCCCATAGAATCTGAAAAAACCTCACTCCATTCCATATGTCTATTGTTACTCTAATGCTTCCTGGGTAACCACAGGAATTGAATAAAGAGAATCAGAGGAACTCAAGAATAGCTGCAACAATTCTGGTCTCATTTTAAAATGATTTTGCAATTACTGTTGAATAATAAGTCATTCAGCACTATTGGTTTTCTGCTTCTGTGAGGCACTGTGATGCTGTTGTTTCTATGTGTGTTTGGATTGTCCATGCCATGCTGGAGTGTTCAGAGGAGTGACTGAAGCTGTGAGAGAGAGAGAGCCCTGAAGTATTGGCATGGTTAACATCATAGTGTCCTTTCTATATCATGCTTTTCAAGATAATTGCAAGCCACAGACACTTTGGAGTTGATGGTGCTGGTCTAAAGCTATTCATCTCTTGTTATCATTCTTTTTTCTCTGAGGAGAGTTGACATGTGTCATACATTGTTTCTTTAAAGCAGCAGACTCCAAGTAGGGAGTGCAGTCTGAGTGAAAGCTTTGCACAGTATTGTGCCAACAGCATATGGGCTGGAAGCCTTGTGTCCTGCTAGGCATGGGGCAGAGAATTTTGGCTCCTTCAAAAGCCAAAAAAACCCATCCCCCTGGTTCTTATTGTTTTTATTGCACAATTATCTAACTTTGGAAACAACAGCTTTGTGCTCAAGAGACAACCTGAACTGCTTGGGTCTGTACTCCCCACCCCATTCCTTGCATGTGTTGCAACCAGGAAAACAAAGACTTTGATTTTTGTTGGCCAGTTATATATCAAGATTCATATTTAAAGCTAAATTAGTTTTTTGTTTGTTTGTTTTGTTTTCCATTTTTAATTAACAGGTTACAGCTGGAAGAGGAGATAAATGAAAATATTTCAGATAGTATCTAATGGCCCTTTGTGCGTCCAGCTCAAACTAATTTTAAACCTCATATGTAGGTTCCCTTAAAGTCATGAAAGGAGGAAGCAAAGACTATAATTTGATTGTTTCTTTAAGGAAAAGGAAAAAAATCCAACAAAAAAATGAAAACCCATCCTTGAGGGAAATAAATCATTAAGCAACAAACAAGACCAAGGGCATGGTTTTACTATGAAGATTTCTTATGATCTGACCTACTCAGTTTTTGTGAAAAGGTTCAGATAATTCTGTAGCAAACTAAGCTTTTTGTTGTTTTTTTTTGTCTGTCCTAGGAAATTGTACCCTCCCTGTGTTGTCAGTGGAACAGTTTATAACCCTCCCACTCTTCCTTGCCCCCCACTCCCTTCGAACTAGTTTGTTAGGAACCCAAACAAATTTCTGTTTATTCATTCTCCTTTGCTTCAGTTTGAAACAGTTCTTATTTATTACCTTCAGGTTGTTTCAGGGGGAAATTCCATGCTACAACTGTGATAGACTAATACTTTCACCTTCCAGATGAGTTAATTTCACTGCCAGTCATACTTTAGAAGTACTGTCTCCTCCCTTTCCCTGGATCTGATATTTCTGTGGTCTTCTGTAAGGATGACTCAATGCAATGAGCCTCCTAGTAGGATAAAGAATAAATCCCTGTCAACAACACCTTCCTCATTTATAGAATTAAAAATAGAAGTGAGAATTGTATTAAATTCTTGGTTCAGCCTCCTTTTTCATGAGCTCCTGAGTTTAGAAATGCCTTTGTAATTAAAAAAAAAGTAACACTAGCAAGAACCGTCATAATGTATTTTAAAAGTTATGATTTCCCTGATCCTTGGAAAATTACTACAGCAGTAATGTAGTTCTACCAATGTGTAACTTCTTCTGTCTTCTGGGAAAAGTAGATATAGATATAATACAATATTTAGGAAGAATATATGAAAACATATAAAATATTTTAAAATTCTTAGAAAGAATAGTGAATATTAACATTATAGTATATTTTGATGTATTTACACTCATTGAGATGTATTAGAAAACAACAAACAGGAAAATATAAGACCTGAAATGATAAAACAGTAGGACAGAAAGAAAGCAGTGACCTTTTTTTGTTTTTCAGAGCTATCAAAATTCATACTTATTTAGCATAGAAAAATATGAATAATTTGTGCACCTAGTAATTTTGAGGGGTTTTAAAAGAATTTACAGATGAATTTTCATTTAAAGTACAGGTAAAGGCCAAATGACCTGATTTCACATATGCTGCATTACTGTTATGTTGCTCTTTAGAGTTCAGGGAATTCAATTCCACCTGGAGGTAAACAATGCCAGTGGCAGGTACTGTGGACCACATCCATCCTCTATGTAATTCTTTTGAAGTATATGAATTATACCACAAGGAACCCAATGCCTTGAAGGTATTTCTTAGTAAAATATATTTTAAGGGCAGCTTTGCTGGCATAACAAAAATGCTAGGAAGTAAAATATGTATTGCATACACACATTAATCCTTACGGAGATATTATTGAGAAAACCTGTTTTCTTTGAAAAGAAAGTATTGCATTTTTCCTTTACTGAGAACTGTAGATTTTTTTTCAATTTAAGTAATTGCTGAACTCGTAGAAAGGTAACTTTAAGATATTAGAAAGTGATAAGTGGGGTAATGTTGAATTAAAAATTGTTATAACAGCATTGGTGACTGAAATAGGGTGGATGTACTTGTGGTTTTTCCCACTGTCTCAGAACAGCAGTTCAGCTGGACAATTTTCTGTCTGAGAAAACCTTTATTCAGAAATTTTTTTTAATGTATAAAGGTGCACCTATGAGCAACAGTGCATTGCATGTAACCATTTGCACTCTCAGGGCCATTGGTATAAATGTATCATGCTGTGTAGATTGTGCCTGCTTACCTGTTGGCTAAGGCTACAGCAGGTATGACTTTAAGACCTTTAAGTGTAAACAGTTTTCTGTTTCAAATTTTGTAGTATGTCAAATGTGATAGCAGACTTTTGTATCTGTGTAGACAGACAAGTGTAATGTGTCAGTTTCAAACATCTTGGAAAAACAGAAGCTAGCCTAACCTTCAAGATGCCTCAAGTATGCAATCCTCCATTCTGGATAGGAAGAGCTTGCTGGGAGACATTGTTTATGTTATTGCTAAGAGGTGGTGTTAAAAATACCAACTTTTCCTAGAGGCTGACATTGGGTTTGCTCTTTTGCATTAAGATCTTGTTTACTCCTGGAGGAAACCATTTTCTTTCTGAATCCAAAGCTGATCAATAAAAATGGCTTAGCATAATTGAAAATCCCATTCTGACTTAATAGGAGTGCAACTGCATTATAACATGTCATGAATCTGTTAAAATTAACTAGAACCACCAGTTGTTTCAGGCTACAGTGTGGTTGTTTTAGCACAAGGCTGAAGAGATTGAGTCTGCCTTTAAGCTCCTTGTGAAACCTATAAGGCCTATAAAACTTTAACACTGTACACTTAATAGCTTGTGTAGCTAGTTGTAAATGGAAATGTCATGGTAGCTTACCTTGCCCAAAACAGGTTTCTGCTCTTTCTAAAGGAAATTGGAAGCAAAAAACTTGTTGAGCTTCCCACCCTCACCACCTCTATCTCCTTGAAAAATTACTTTGGACAGAAATGAGCAATTAATGCAGAAAAAGTCATTATCTGTTTCAGAAAAAGTACTGACATCAGCAGATGGTTTTATTTACAGCTTTTTACTGATCAGTTACCGGAGAAGTAGGTACCAAACAACAGATACTGTGAATATAATCTGGTTCTGTAAACAGATATGCTTGTTTATTAGTAGTGCCAGACTATGAGACCTGAAAACTGATTCACCTCGCCCAGTGTGGCACGGTGCAAAACTGTGAATGGTGATGAAGCCATTCAAATACTCATTGGTACAATAATGCTCTTTCTCAGTTTGTAAGTCTTCCTAATTCTATTTGCTCTTTAGTTGTTTATTAAGTAATGAGATTGTATAGAGAAAGACAGATATATGGCAGCCTCAGCATCTCATTCCTGAATGCTCAGCTTAAAACTCTAGCCCATTTCTTCCACATGAAAGTTAATTATATTTTATCTTGTGTTCTTTCCTTATCTTGTTTAGTTTTCCCAGGCATCCAGTGGAAGGAAAGGGTAAAGGAAACATTTTGTCCTGCATGTCTGTTACATTAAGCTACCTGCATTCATAATAATGACTTTTAATATTTTTGTGTATGTATTTATGTGTGTACACATGCATACATATGCATATATGAACAAACATTATAGAAATATTTATGTGTTTAGTGAAGGATTTTGAAGTCATTCCAAAGTACAGGAAAACCATGGCAACATGCTTATTTAATTTCATTTTGTATAAAGTTGTAAATAGATTTAGTGTTTAATTTTAGGTTAGCCTAAAGTGACTCCTTACTGTCAGTGAATAAAAAGAAAATAATGAAAAGGATATAAAGGCATCACTATACTGGGATTTTTTTCTTCTTGATTATGGGAGACTTGATAACTAATGTCTCTTCTTGTATCTCATGGCTTACTAAAGAGGTATTTTTTCTGCCACCAAATAAAACAAATGCTACTAAGAGTTTTATAATCTACTTGTTTCTTAATATAGTGTGATTTGTAGCAGATTTGGGAAGAAAAAAGAGAAGAAAAGAGGCATTTTATTTTCTTTAATTGTTTTCAAATGCTTGGCATCCTTTCAGATGATAATATTTTTTTTCATTGTTTCTTGGCTGTCAGAAACTCGCAAAATGGCCTTAAGTCAATGAACTTCTGTGTACAGCAGTCTGAAAGGAGAGAAAAGAATTCAGAAGAGTTTGATCACTCCAAGGGAAAAATCATCTTCTTTTTTTAATAATTTTTCTACTTACAACATATGCAACAGATGGCAAGATTTGACAAAGCTACAATGTATATGGTGTCTGTTTATGAATTAGTTATGCTCGATTATTGCTCAATTTCCATGTAATTATGCTTTAGTTAAGGTCCTTCTAATGTCTACACAGCATAATTTATTAACAGAGATGGCTTAATGTGGACAGCGACCCTTACCTAGCATGCATCTCCTGGGCCATTCTGATTGCACAATGATACTTGCACAGCAGGCACCTTATGCTTCCATTGACTTTAGCAGTATTGCAGGGGTAATTCTGCTTCCACAAGAGTGAAGCTGGTACTAAACAATGTCTTGAATCTATTAGGAATAAGTATGCTTGCCTTAGCCATCTGGAATGTGTATTTGTTTGTACATGTTTTACTGCCCCAGTGCAAGAAAACAACAATTAAAGCAGAACCCTCTGCTTTGCAGGCTACCTTTTGTCTCTTCCCACACACAATGTTTTCATGTAATAATGAGTTCTATTATTTCTCCGTGATATTTGTTCTGAAATTCCAGTTCTGCTTGTTTTGGTTTTTTTAACTGGGTTTTGAAAGCTTCAACCAGCTTTGTTTAGGGTCATATCTTGAGCTGTGTTCTATTTCTTGGTCTCCATCTGTGCAAATCACCTCTAACTCTCTAGTTCAGGAAGACAATTAAAAAAATCTAGGTGTAGTCTGAACTAACATTTTGTGAGTAGCAAAGTTGTACATAATGTGAGGGGTGGCATTTGCTCAGGCAGTATGCTTCACATCTGCTCCCCTCTCACCTACCTGGGCAATGTAGAAGCCTCTTTCTCTGAAACTGAGTCTACCACAGGGTGTCTACTCCAGAGAGTAAAGGGGATTCTTAGACCTGGTTATTACTTCATAATGACTACACTGAAATGATCAAATCTGAAACTACTTTGAAGAAAGAATCCTGGTATGCATTTTAAAGTTGGGAAGAAATCATTTTTTGATCTGTCATTGTGCTATTTTGTTTTTCTTTGAGAATTTTGTGTGTGTTTTAAAGTCACTTGAGACCTAATTATATGAAACCACCATTCCTGTGTCTGTTTATCTGACATGAGTATAATTTTCCATGTGATGGGGGTAACACTAACCTTTGCTACTACTTTCGAACTCTGTGATGTAAGACAGTGGGAGTTGTCAGGGAAAACAAGAAGGTGTTCATTAAAATGTTGAATTTTCAGAAGAGCAAGGTAAATATTTAATGCCAATGGAGCTGCAAAACCAGATTGAATACAGTTAGCTAATATTGTCTGTTATCTTGATAAAAATACTCAGTATGCAGCCCCTTCAATAGATTTCAATAAAAGAATAAAAATAGAAATCTATCTTGAGTGTTACATATGCTAATAATCAATGCAAAGGAAAGTTCATTCCTTATTGCCTAAGTGGCTCGATTCAAAACTGAAGAACTGTGTGTGGATTTAATTTGTTTTGGGTCATATTTTACCAGAATAACAATGGGAAGGAGTCTATTTCATCTTCACCTGACTTCTACAGTGTAGTTATAACCCATTTAAATGCCCTTCTTCATCACTGCTATGACTGAAGTAAGATGTAAAAATTCTAGAGCATATGGTAATACAAATGTAACTAGAAGGTATTAACAATTATTTGTAATAAAATCAGTCTTTCACAGTGATGAAAACATACTTTGTATTTTACATCAACTGATTTCCAGTTGTGGATAGCCTTCAATCCTCAGTGTATTCCTGCATTTTAGAAGCAGAATGAGGTGAGATACATAATCTGTATGCTACATAGAGTCTGTATTCTGTTTGCAGAACTGAAAATATTGCACCTCTGAAAGTATTGAGAAAATTTGTAGAGGCAGCAAGAGAAGTACTAGCCTTTACTGCTTTCTTCCAACCTCATGCACAGTATAAAACAGTGTGAGGTTCAGGGAAATGACAGTCATTGTAGTGTAAAATTCCAGAAGCAGATGGTAAATATTTAATAAGAATGAAGTAAGAAAAGTAGGATCAATATAATCTGATAGCTGTCAAGTTTTAATTTAGTTAATTGTGAAAATTCAATTTCTTGGCTATTTTGCAGTAGAAGTGTAATAAAGGTTAAAAAGCATTTACTAGGCAGACCTCAGTTATAAAAAATTAGGCCTGGTTTAGAATTTAGTTTTTACCAGCTTTTGTAGGATTAATCATGAGCCTATTTGACTTTGACATGGAGTATTATACAGGTGGTCACATAAGTTTTTCTTCTTATAGTGACTTAAAAAACGTTGTAACTTTTTAGAATTTTTTGCTTCTTGCCTTCCAAGCTTATTCTAGCCACCATGGCTTATTGGCTCCATTCCTACATCCTCACCCTAATTCCAGCTAACTGAGGAATATAACAGCATTTGTTAGCTGGAACAGTAGTTAAAGATTAATTAGCATTGACCTTGTGTATAATGCTTCTAGATCAGCAGAACATTCATGAATTTATTAGGAGACAGAACTTTTTACCTGATCAAAGGAAAGACAGCCATTGTGCCAGTGCAGAAGTCCCTGCTTTTCACTGTGGTATCAGTTCATGCCATCTCCAAAGGAAAGATACCACTGGTTTTCTGTTTGTAGGTCTAGACAAGGTAGCACTGTTTGTTTGTTTAAAGCTTTTTTTTTGTTTTTTGTTTGGGTTTAATTTTGTTTTTGTTTGTTTTAATGAAGGTTAACCATGCACCTTATTCTGGTGTGTTACCATGTTTAATTTAACTGCCTGAGAAGATATTGCTACATGTAAATACAGTGTCTTTATACTGCTTGTTCAAAACAATGGTGTTAGCAGAACTTCTACCATCATAAAACATGTGAGATGTCATTAGAAACTTCTGAGATGCTAAAGAAAGTTATGTCTCCTCAGTTTCATTTACATGATCAACCTGATATTATATAGCTTTCAGTAAGCATGATAGAAACAAATATATATGGAAGAAAAATGTTTCCTGGAATACATAATTTTTACCCATGCCAAGCAGTTACCGTATGTAAAAGCACAACAGAAAAATGCTTAGGAACACTTCTGCTGCTTCCAATTATTTATGGCTCAGCATCAGTAACTTAGAAGCTAATTTGTCCAATAATGAACTCTCTCTATTGCTGAGGTAGATAACAAATGGTACTATAATATTCAACACCAGCTACTTGTTTCAGTCTTTGAGGAAGTTGCTGTGAATAGTGTTTGTCTCCGACACTATTTAAACTGATGAATATTACATATGGCTTGATCTTAGAGCAGTGAAACACAAGATCTGACAGGTTAAAATGCATTCCATATAGCTGAAGACTAATAGAGGTTAAGGAGGTTTGTGTGTTGCAATTTTCTTCACACAACTGTAATGTGGTAGTCAAGCTACAAATAGTATGTCTCTTAAAACAAATTGCTTGTGTGCGGAGTATTAGAATAGCACACAAATAAGAAGCCTAGGGAACACCCATTTTTTTTCCCTGCATGTAGCAATGCAGAAGCACAAAAGAATGCAGACAGACACATGCAAGCCCTTAATTAAATAGTCTAAAAAGATAACATCTATTTTTTCTTTATTGTTAAATAGTTTTGCCTCAGAAAAGAAAATCATCAGTGTTCATCTTTGTAAAGATCTCTGTAATAGACTACAAGCTGTTGTAATTTCACACTCTAACTTATTTTCTGCTGTATCTTTCAAAAAATATAACATGCAAGAATGTAGTTTACCAAAAGAATTTAACACTTAAGTTATAAAGGGTCAACCTACAGCTTTTTAATCTATTCCTGAAACAGTCAATTCTTTATTAATTATGGGTGGACTAACTGGTTTGTGGAGAGCCATGGTGCAGATGACATCAACCTGCTCTGGTGTTGCTGCCATGATTAGGTCAGATTCAGCATTACACAAGTGCAGTCATGATGCTTTCAAGATCAAGTTAAGTCTAAAATAGTCTTGCTGCTTTACCATGGCATGAGAATTGAGCTAATAAAACCTGCAAAGCTGCAAATTTGTTTGATTACACTGAGTCTTTCCTACTGAATAGCATACTTTCAGACTATTTTGGTGTAGTACACAGACACTTTTTATAATTTTATAATTTTAAATTTTATTTTAATAACTGAATGCAAATAAGTCCATACTAGCTCTTTATAATATTTCAACTACAGTAGTTTGTTGCATGTTTTTTGTTTATGTGGACTCCACAGTTTTTTGTGTTTTGCAGGTGTTGTGTATGTATAAGTATCCCTTGCACCTACCAGTCCTGGGATCACCATGTGGTTTAAATGTATCTATCTTTCTCTTTGTAAAAGAGTTGTTATCAGAAAACAAACACAAGTAAAACTTTCTGAAGATTTAAATCACTGCAACTTCAACTTGTGTTCTGAAAACAAACATTATACTGCAGGAATAATAAAGGCAAAGAGGAAAGGGAAGACACTATGTGCATGGAAAGATTTCAAGCAATTTGGACTGAAATTAGGAAATGAATGTGTTATGTAAACCTTTAGAGAATTTGTCACTGAATTCACAGTCCTGTGTTAAACATCTCAGCCTCCTATGCAATGCATAACATAGATGAATAAGAATGAATCCTTGAACAATTAGCAGACAACAACAGTCAGTCAGCGACTGAATTAGCTGATTAGAAATTCAAAGGATATTACTGAGACTTTAATCTCAGATGCTTTTAAGAGCCCAGATGCCTGTGCTACAAGAAATAAATGTTTCTGTTAGAGTTACAGGTTTTACCCTTTTGCAAGGGTTAGGTTCTGTCAGTACTAGGATTCCCTAATACTGACAGATGAAGGAATATTATATATTTTCACTAGCTTAAGCATTGTGCTATAGCTTTGTGGGTCTAGGTATTGGCTACATAGACTTTTGTGCAAAAGGTAGCTAATTTCTTATGTTTCCATGATGTACTTTCCTGCAGTGAGACATAAAAAGCATTTTCAGGGTAGTGGAGATGATATTTCTGAAAATACCAGTGCAAACAGAAATTTCCAATGCACCTCAGAATTACATGCAAGGGTATAAGCAATTGTGGCATATGGTATGCTACATATTTTCATGCATATAGGAAAATGGTGGACAGGGAGGTACCAAGGGTTATTTATTTCTCTTTCTCCTCTTAGATTCCTTTTTTATTGGAAGCCTATGCTGCAATTAAAAAAATTAAGACATTTGCAATACTTGATTCCTTACAGTGTAAACAATTTGGGATACTCTGTATGTGACAAAATCAGCAACTTTTCCAGAATGATTTCCCCTTTCCTTCCCAGCTAGATTGTACTTTACATTAGTGTGCTAACATTTTGTGTGTGCCACAATGTTTTTCAGTGAAAGACCTGTGAATCTTCATTCCTCTCGCCATATTGCTTTAGAATGGAATTCACAGGCTGTGAAAATATGAAATGCTGATTAAGCGCTATTTTTTTTCCTGGACTTTGTTCTTCTCCAGAGCCCAATTAACAGAAATACAGTTTTGAATTCAAACTATGCATTGTCACAGAAAATAAAATTTCAGGTTAGAAAGAGAGTTAGATTTTTGTTGAACTATTTCCAGAAATGCAGCTTATAAATGTCAAAGTTTAACTAGAAGAGTCTTGCCTACCAAAACAAGGTCACAGAAAAAAAAATTAGGAATGGATAATGGCTTGGGAGGTTTTGCTTTTGAAATAGCCAGTTTGGGATGTTGCTTGTAAACCTAGTTTCTTTAGAGAGTACTAAATATTTGCACTCTAAAGATTGCTTTCCCTTCTGAAATGTAATACAGATAGCTCTTTGGATAAAACTTTGATACTGGTTTGCTCTCTATATTTAATGGTGCAAGGGTGTAATTCCTTCCTACACAGAAAAAAGAACAAAAGCAAGAAAAAAAACCCCTCTAAAAATCACGACTGGGATTAACATTTCTTTCCAGAGAGCTCCTACTTTTTGTCACTGTTATTTAGAAGATATTCCAAGGTACCTGTAGGCCAATGTGTTCAAAGATACTGAAGCAATTTTACAAGGCAGAAAAGAAGTATCACAAAAAATATTGAGCAACAGTGCCTCTAAGAGGATTCATATGCAATAGATTTCACCAAATTATATGGGTTCTGGAAGAAAAGCCCTATTTGTTGCATGGGGTTACTCTGTTCTATTCAGACATGTCAAAAAAGGACATGAAAAATTTTGACTAATGAATCTGCCAATTTTTCTCCTTCAGCAGTAGTTGTGATGTATGCCATGCACAAAACTGTGTTTCCAGTTTGCTCAAGAGGTATTCTTGGAGAATGATCAATGAGACTATCACAGAGTAGGTCTTTGAATCCTGGTAGAAATTGTAGTGACCAGATTACAATACTGTGACTTACTTTGCCACAGCATAACAGTATGATGAAACCAGGATACTTCTCAGAAATTCTTCTCAATTTTAAGAAGGATGATCATGCTTAGCATGTCAAAATATAGTCACTACTAAGTACTATGATCTCAAATTCTTGACAGGTGGATAGAAACCCACATCCCTCAGTGTGCTGTAGGCTGCAAAACAGTCCCTTCTTGGAGAGAATCCATGGAATGATAGTGAGAGAATTATGCTGACTAAAGTCACTACTGACCTGTCACTGTCTTTTAAAATGCAAGTAACAGCCTGAAAACATAATTTAGGCTTTGCTTATGTACTGTTAGTTGCATGTGAGTACTGAAAAGAAAAAAGCAAAAATACCTACTGAGTGAAGATTTTGCAAATGTTGCATGGTGCATATTCTTACATAATTTGAGACTTAATACCTTTAAGGTATGTGCAGTCTCAACTTACACATAGTTTTGCAATTCAGTAACTGAACAAAATCCAGGATTAAAGAATGTGCTTAAGACAAAAAAAACACCAAGAAATAATTTTTAAAAATTTCATATTTTCCCCCCAGTTTAAAATGTTTCTCTTAAATGAATGAATGAATATTTAACATGACAGAGCAACTGGACTGCTGTTTGTGAAACAAGGTTTAGTTATCTGTGGTAATGCGAGTGGCTCATCAGGATATAAAAAGTAACAAAAGAAATAAAAAAGCTAATTTGAAAGGTTAGCTAATTTAAATGTGTTACCTTTGCAGAGCCACCAGTCTTCCTAATCATCAGAATTCTTCCCATTTGGGATACTGGATTGGTCAGTTTGTAAATATTAAGACTTTGGGATACCAGGGTAAACATCTGAGCCTTGGCTTGCAGAGCTGTTGAACTACTAACATTTTTCTCCTGTGTGGTTTCCATCTAATTTATGCAATACCGGACCAGAAAGCTTGATAATGATAATGGTATTTCTCTGTTAATTGCAACATGATTGATTATTTGTCTGCTTTTGGCATGACAAAGAAGGATTGTATCTCTTCTATTCTGCTGTAAGCATGATAGCACCATTGCTGGTTTTAATAAAGGAGTTGTCTAGCAAAGTCCTTCAGTAAAGAATGTTCGATGAACAGTAAGAGCAAACATTAGGCATGTTTTATGGAAGGGTAATCAGAGCCATTTTGTATTGGGAGTTTAGTAAGACTTTTTCTCCTCTCCTTTGAAAGTGGAAGCTGTGGAAAGCATGAGGCTTGATGTAGCATTTTTTTTTCTCCTGTGGTTGTGACAAAGGATAATAGACATGATACAAATATACCTGTACAGCTTTTAGGAGAGATATTTTCATTTCAACTATGCGCTACTTGTATATCTTGAGTGTCTGTGTGTTGACTACAGTTGTGTTGGAATGGGATAATGAAATGTTCATATTATCATTTACAGACTCCATGAATTAGTTCGAGATGCAGAGTACCAGTTCCTAACCTTAACATTATAGTCTGTTTTTAAAACAGAAGGACTTTTTCATCTCATGTACAATAGTAACTCGATTCAAAAATTACCCGCAAAATTACCTGCAAAGCTAATTTCCACTATGCTTTAGGTAATTATGGGGCAAGAAGATGCATTACAGATGAGAACATAAATAACCCAATACCTATAATAGTGCAGTTTGTCGTTCTAAATAATACATTAGAAGTTCCTACTCCTCCAAAACTAGCCAGTCTCAACCCTTGATTCTAAATCTCTCCATATTAGTCACCTTTTTCACATTCTTCTCTGGTTTTTTCGTGTTTGTAATGAAACAAAAAGCCAACTGTGTTTTACCTTTTCTATTCTATTTAACTGGTTTTGTATTTCAGGTGTCTTTTTATACTTCCGATGAAACTTTTTATCTTTCTTATTGCTTTACCGTGGTTCTCCTAAATCTTGAATTTCTGCAGGAAGTCTTTGACACTCCATTGACATACTGGCCTTTAGTTTTCAAATCAGTTTCAGTGATGAAATCCATCTGATGAAAAATGTTGAGTGTTCCGTGTTTACCAAGTCCTGCAACTGGGGAAGATTAACCCCATGCACCAGAACAGGCCGAGTGCTGACCAGCTGATAAGTAAGTCTGCAGAAAAGAACTTGGGAGTCCTGGCAGACAAGTTGGACATGAACCAACAACATGCCCTAGTGGCAAAGGCAGCCAAAAGCCTTCTTAGCTGTATTAGACAGTACATTGCCAGTGAGTGGAGGGAAGTGATCCTTCCCTCTGCTAAGCACTGGTGAGGCACATCTAGAGTGTTGTATCCCAGTCTGTGCACTCCACTACAAGGGAAATACAGATGTACTGAAGTGAGAGGAGAAAAGGACAGCAGAGATGATATGCAGGGTGGGAGCATCTGTCATATGAAGAGAGGCTGAGAGAGCTGGTGGAGAAAAGGTGGCTCAGGAGTACCTTAGCAAACTGTGTGAATACCTGATTAGAGGAAGAAAAGATGACACACCCAGACTCTTCCCAGTACTATCCCATGAAAGACAAGAAACAGCAGGCATTAATTGAAAAACAAAGAAATCCTAATGAAAAATGAGAAACTTTTATTATGAGAGTGATCAAACACTGGAACTTTTTAATCAAAGATTGTGGATTCTTGATCCTTGGAGATATTAGAAACCTGACTGGACATGGCTCTGTGCAGCCTGTAGTAGGCGACTGTGCTCTGAGTGGGTGGGTTGGACTATATGAGCTGCAGAAGTGTCTTCCTACTTAAGCAATTCTGTGATTTTGTGAATATATGCACTGCAATTGTGACCTGTACTGACTGTTCGTTACATTTGCATCTTTAAAAACCTGTCTGTTGGTTGAGGGAGAACTTAACTGAGTATGAATGGAGCTCAAGCCTGTTTTGCAGGTCACTCTGACTCAAAGTTTGGAACTGAAAACTAAAGAGTAGCAGTTAACTTTGGACTGTGAGAGCATTGAGGTACAACCCATATGGTGTGGGTATTTTTATAGTGTTGCTTTAGTGCATACTGCCTTAGTATTTAACCCTGCATGGCATTAACTTCTATTCCTTGTTTTGCCTACTTTTTGTTGACTGTTCTATCTTAACTGTAAGTTTTGCAAGGAAAAATTAATTCTTGTTGCATAATGCCTTGTATTTTCATGCCTCAATCTCTTGGTTCTGTTCAATCATCCATATATTCAAGTTTCTACTTTTTTGTATAGTTATGAGGCTACTTATGTAGCAGTTGTGTAAACTCTTATACATATGTCCATCAATTTAGATGTACTTTGGGTGTATAAGAATTTAAAATATGAGCTTTGGATTCCAAATGACTCCTACCAATGTAACAATTAGAAGTAACTGTAAGAATATAGCTCCCAGTATTTTTCTTTGAAAAAGGAAAAAAACCATAACACCCCCTGTTGGGAGGAAAGTGTCAAAACACATGAAATGCTGCACACAGGTAATGAGGGCAACCACCAAACCACAGCTGAAATTCAAGGAAAACATTTATTTCAGTACGTTGCTAACAATGTCGGGCTGCAGAGAAACACATCATTCCAGAAAACAAGCAACCTGCCCACTGTCACAAACCAAACCAACCAATCATTAAAAAACCCAAAAAAAGATCATAATGAAGTTTGTTTTACTGCAGTTAATAGTACCACTATTGAGTACACAAAATACTGCATTTACATGATGTAGAAAGGAATGTTGTGCTTCTGTAATATTGTATGACCCCATAGTCATGCGGTTTTTTACTGTTCTGCTATGTCTAAAGTCTCACACATATACAGACAAATACAGAGAAATTTAAACCAGGAACACTAGCACAACTACAAAACACGTTGTAACATGCACACAGTTACAAGAATAACTTGGCTTGCCTGTCTTGTAATGATCTGATTGCTGCTTCTTCAGCAGTTAAATCAATTCATCAGCATTAGTACCTGGCGTGAGATCGACAGCTTCAAGATCCGTGTGTGAAACTCTGAAATTATTGCTTCTACCAACAGGGATTGGTTCCTTTGGCCTGTTTTCCCAACACGGGCTTTTAGGCTTATTTCAGAAGAAGTTATCATGTCTAGAGAGAAACATTTTGATTTCATGTAATTGTGAGATGTTATATCTTTAAAAATAAAATGGTTTTAGATTCACAATTGATAGGTATGAATTTGTTCTTTTCCACACGCAGCTCAAAAGGAAGATGTGAGTAGACTTTCTAGTTGTGGATATGTATTCGAAATCTGACTAATATGCATATATGCTGTGTGTATGTACCCATAATTTTTGGAAAACAGTGTTTCTAAACCAGGATAAAAATAGAAAGAAAAAAAAAAGAAAAAGAGAACTTCTCCTTAGTTAAGATTTCCCAACTCATATTACAATTTTACGATAAGGGATTATGCCTACTCCTCAGGCTTGATGCCAGTAAGAATATTTCCATGTCAGTGGACTTCAAGACTAATTTGCTGTGATTATCAGGGAATTACTTTGTCAGCCTTCCTGTTCACTTTTGCAAGGACAGACCTGTTAATTCCAACTCATTTACTTTATGTGGAATGAAAGGTAAATTCAACAGAAGTGGTCATAAGCCTCAAGCTTTTACTGTAACAGTGGATGTTAGTTCTACATACTGTACTCATAGGATAAAACATCAAACTATGCTTTAAAAATGACAGGATTCTTAATTCACCAAACAAGGCCATTATTACACTGCAGCAAGGGAAATGCTTATAGCCAAGTGCACACTGAGTTTTTCAGCCAAGAGATATGGCAGAAACATTAAATCTGAAGGTTGTCTTAACAAAGTATCTTCTACAGACATCAACACAGTAAGACAGAGTACTCCCTTAGAATTTTGAAGGCAGTGGAACACAGGAAGGACAACCAAGTACATGATGTACGTTTCAGATTAAAAACAGAGGTTATAAAACAGAAAACATTTAAGACCACAGATTTTAGTTCCTGCCATGTTTAGAATTGCATGTGACGTAGGAGAAATTCAAGCAAAATGCAGATGAGTTATTTTTTAAGTTGTCAGCTCATTTTAAGTTGACTATAATTATTCACTAAGTTACTCTTTTCTTTAAAATGATGATACTGTGCAATACTGATATTCTGTATCATCTGATTAGAACTTTCCTATAGTTTATAATTTTTTTTAATCTAATTTTTATGTTTAAGCTGAATTTATAACTGTGTTATAATACTATGCAGATGTTAGAGAAATGTATTTTATGTATTTATATATTATTTTTATGATCTGCAATTTTTTTTTGAACTTGATTTAGAATTTCATTGGTCAGTTGCTTGCTTCAAATACAGAGTTAGAGAAAAGGGAGAAGTGTATTAAGTTTAGTGCTTAGCTTTTGAAAGTGGTTACTATCAGTGGTACATTTCCCCTATACTAAAATAGATAAAAAGTGGTTACTATCAGTGATACATTTCCCCTGTACTAAAATAGATAAAAAGAGTTTTATTATTGCAAATATTATATATTTTATTTTAAAAAATGTTTTATTATTGCAATAGTGACCACTTGAATTGACAAATTATTGACATATTTGAGCTTTAACACACAAATCATGGAATCTTTTATTCTGAAAGTTTAATTTTAATACAGATTAATAACTGCAAATAAAAACTGGAATTTAAAATGAGACTAAAATATTTTTTATGTGCCATATTTTTATTTTTATCATCAGTCTTCAAAAATGTGTTTATAATCATGAACAGAATAACATTTTTTATAGTAATCTAATTTGCAGCAGAATTAATTAATCTGTGTTCTGTTTAGCTGAGGTTAAACCTATCTGCAGTTTGTGTTATCAAGGAACACATTTCAGTAAACAAATTTTTTCATCCTTATGTATGTTTTGGGAGTTTATTTTTGTTTATTTGTTTAGGCAAAATAAAAGTTGCTTTATCTCTGCAGTGATTTTATTTTGTATATTTCCAAGTTTTCATCATAGGGTCATGGGTTGGGAGGGACAATTAAAGGTCATCAAGACCAACCCACCTTCAATATTTTCAGCTAGATCAGGTTGCTCAGAGCCCCATCCAAACTGACCTTGAATGTTTCCAGGGATAGGGCATCTATTACCCCTCTGGCCAACCTTTTCCAGTGCTTCACCACACTCATCATCCAAAACGTCTTACTTTGTCCTGGTTTCAGCTGGGATGGGGTTAATTTTCTTTGTAGCTGGTACAGTACTCTGTATTGGACTTAGTGTGAGAATGATGTTGTAAACACACTAATGGTTTAGCAGTGTTTACTCTAAACCAAGGGCTTTCCACTTTCCCATGCTCTGCCAGTGAGCAAGGGCACAAGACACTGTGAGGGAACAGTGCCAGGACAGCTGACCTGACCTGGTCAAAGGGATATTCCATGCTGTAGAACATGCTCAGTAATGTTCAATATATAAACCGGTGAAGTTGTTCAGGAGGGGCTGATTGCTGCTCAGTGATGCTCACTGGTGGTGAGCAATTCCATATTCCCTGTTGTGTAGTTGTGGCACCCCATCCTTAAGGGACCACCCAAAATTCATAGATTCTTGTGTTTAAAAGGAACAACAAAAGTCAAAGGGTCTGCAAAAGCTTGCCCCCCTTATCTTCTAGGCTTCAACAGTAGTGGAAGGCTGCAATGAAATCTATTCCTGATCTTCACTATTTAACACTAGATAAATCAAAATGTTTAAGTCCCTCCTTTTGTATCACATGCTTCAGTCCCCATATCATCTTGGTGCCTCTTCTAAGAAAAGATCAGAAAATGAATGTCTCTTGTACTAAGGGTCTGGAAATTAGACACATACATCCTCCTATAACATGCTGACTGGCAGAGAATGATCACTTCTCTCAACCTGCTGTTGAATATGACCTTATCTGTAATGACGTATGCTCAGCCATTTAATAATCCATGATGGGTATATGTAGCTGAAGTAGTAGAAATTGCAGGAAAAGATAAAGCATGAACAAAGGAGTACAAAATGTACCTTAACAACAGGAGAAATAAGAGACCTGTAAAAGACAGAGAAAAGGATGTTGCCACTTGCAAGTGCTTGACTTGCAGGGATGGTCAGGGCATCTTTATGTAATTGTGTGCTATATTAATTATCTTTTACCATTAGGTGGTAGTATAATAGCAGATATACTTAAAAATAATTAAAATAAATGCATTTACTTTATAGATATGTTATATAAAATATAAATTATATTACTAATTTTCTTCATTTCATTTTTCTTCACTTAGATGTTGATATTTTACTTACAATGTTATTAGTAACACCACCTATATTGGTACATCACTATAATCTTAATATCCATTGTAATAAAAACATATTTTAGCAATTGATAGATGTCAGAGAAGATTACAGAGCTTTCATAATTCCAAAATTGTCTGAATAGGGATCTTATAATACCCTGGGTAATAGTGTGTGTATACTGGCTATACTGTAAATAGTGTTAGGGTATGCAAATCATAAAAACCAGAAAAAAGTACTGGAGTAGAAAAGCCTCAGCAGGAAGTGGATGAGCACATTTTCAATAAATATTCTCATATCATAGGAAAGTCTCTAAAACACTAGTTTTAAATCCCTAGCTTATATCTTACCTTCACTACCTGTTTATATCAATCTTTGTGGAAGACATAGCCCGCTAATGTTTTCTTTATAGCATGATTTAAATTACATAAAGTCTGAATAAAGTGTTTCCAGTTGTGCTTTGGCCTCAGGAGCTGGTAAAAATACTCTTTTTCTTTATTACTCCAATATAATGACATTGAATTTGTCTTAGTCTAATATTATATTTAACATTCACTTACAGTAGAACCACGTATTAGACTGGAATAATACATTTTTTCCTTATGGATTTAACCTTTTTCGCTACTTTTGACTTCAGACTAGATGCAATCTTTTCATTATGGCATTTTTTGCAAACTCCCTACTCTGTCTCATGTCTGTAAAGTGTTGCAGATTTGGAGTGAGGAGAAGAGTTGTTTATTTTGCGTATCTCTCTCTTATTATGTAAGAAGAAGGTACATTTAAAATGTTAATTCTGTGGCTCCGTTTTATTATAATCTTGATTATTTATCATCTGAAGTCTATGAACAAGTCATCTATTTTTGACTTCAGGACCACTTTTCCTGATTTGTTATAAATGTAGGTTTTGATTCTGTTCACATGCTTTTTACGATTCCATGCTTCCAGGGAGGTCTTATATCTGACTACAATTAGTGGATGTTCTGGAACACAACAGTGTAGTTTTGACTTGATTATTGGCTTTTAGGTGGTGAATCATTCTCTGTCTGATTTTATGAGGCAGGCTATACTACCTTGTTTGTTTTGCTCTGTTTTTCTGATGCACACACACACACTCACACACACATAGAGCCCTCCCTCCTTAAGCAGTTTGCTCATTTGTTTGCTTTACCAATTCAATTTCTTGCGAAGCGCAGGAGCATATCCTGTATACATTCTCATTCTTGTGAAGGCTTTGGGAGTCCTTGCTTGACTCAGAATATTGTTTTCTGATCCACAGTTTGAATCTGAGATGTGAAGCTGAAATGATTATTTCTATGCTGTAACGAAGACGAATCAATGACTTAAGATATTTCTGTCATGGGAAACTCAGCTACATCAAGTTCACTGTGTATCTTGAAATATACAAAAGAGCTAGGGTTTCTACATCTGTAAAAGAAGACGCAGGGAGCAGCAAGCTTCTAAGGCATATACTAGCCTCTTGTATTAAGTCCATAATGTACAGCTCCACAGAAAATGTACAATAAAAGTAGAACTACCAGACCAGGTTTGGAATTCTAGGTGAAAATTATAACCTTTTTGTCATGTTACATGTTTAAAAAGAATAAACAAACAAATTAAGAAAAAGCACAGCAGTTGTTATCATTAGAGGTATACTAGTAAATATTTTTCTGATTAAATGGAAAATGGATGTCAAGGAAAAGAGGAGGAGAAAAACAGCAGATTCCTAAATCCAAAATGTTAAAAATCTAGATATATTAACTGAGCTAGTATGTTTTTGACAACACTCTTAGTGAAAATTTTGATTGTGATCTGATGCTAAATATCTTTGGAAACAACTAATCTCTCTTAGAGTGTAGCACAGTACATAATCACCAACTTGGCAGACACCGCTGGGTCTGTCCCCAGCCGTAGTCGCTTCAGCTTTACATTTTGTCACTTGGAAAGCAGAGGGATCACTCACACAGAGAAACAGACTATTAAACCCCTCTGTCTCTGATTCCTCTTCACTGTTTTAAATACATGCATTTGGCATATCTTGAATGGTCTTGAATTTCACTTCTAGGCACCTATTTCTTTACATCTTCCAGTTCATCTTAGGTGCTCTGGGGGTTTAATTTGTTACTTTTCTTTCTTTTCCCCAGCATTATGAATAGGAGTCCAGCATGTTGTCTCTACCTTTTAGGAAGTAATACACTCCTTAGACAAAGTGATGCTGAGTATTTTTCATGGATATGATGCTTGGGGATATGATTGCCAAAGGGAATCTCATCTACTTAGATGGAAAGCACCTCCTATACTTAGAGGGAAGCAGTGTGTTCTAGGAGCTGATGCTTTCTCTATTTCTTTTCTTTTGAGGGGAGCAGGGTGGTGTCCCTGCCCCTGTCCTAGAAAAAAACCCTATTAATAAATAAATTATTAATACATATTTTAATTATAAATATTTTTAAAGTTTTAATACTTACTATGTGGCACAGGTTGCAATACTTGTCTTCATTCTCTCTTTATTGAAGCGATGGCAGTCATTGATGTTCAAGGGATAGCCATACAGAAAACTGTGTAAGAGATTAGCTTTTACACAGAATCAGAGACTATTAATTTCTCCTGAGATAAATTAGGGAAAATTGCATAAAAACTAAAAATTGCTTTGGTTTCAGGTAAACTTTAGCTGAAGTCATCTTATATTTCAGTTGCTTCTGGTTAGAAAGCATATAGCTGTGTCATTAAGACCCTGTATAATTTTCAGTTCAGCTTTTTAGAAGTATTTCAGGTAGTGTATAGTGTACTATTCCTAAATTGATGTCTGAAATATTTTTCTGTGACTTGTGTTTGAAACTGAAATTTTAATTTTGGACAAGAGCAAATAAATGTTATCTTCCTCCCCAACACCCCCCCCCACCCCAATTCTATTGGTTTGTATCCTGCTGTTAAGGAAGACAGTAAAACTACAACCATTTAATAATAAAGCAGAAATGGAATAGAAATAGAAAAAATAAGGCATCCAGGAGACAAGAAACAGTCCTGAAAAAAGCCACTGCATTATAAAGAAATAAATTATACATAGTGCATTATTACTGTGCATTATGAATTGTTCCAATTCCAAATGCTTTCTTGCGGATGAGGCAATTCATTACACAAAACCCATGAATTTATGTCTCACTTCACAAACCACTTCACACCAATTTTACCTCACTAAGTTTCCACTGGTCTTTGTGGAATTATTTTCAGTGTACATAAATGTAAATGAGGATACAATCAGGCCTTGTGACTGAGTCTTGGTCTTGCAGAGTGAAGCTATCTGCAAACTCAAGAACGCAAGGAGAATAGTAATTATCTATTGTAACTGCAGTTCTTTAATGTCTCAGGTTTAAATAGGAAAAGATCAAAGAGTCATTGCACCATACCCTGATAAACTTGACGGCACAGCAGTTATTGCAATCTATCAGCATGATCCCAGCTCAAACTGTTCTAGCAGTGAAAGATTTGAAAGATTCTGCTGTCCAGTCCTGTGTAGAATTTTACACAAAAAAACAATGATTATAAGAAAAATTATTAAATAGTTTACTTGCTGAAAAAGGCTGCACATGAACTGTTTTTACTGAATTCTTTGTGTAACACTTAACACAGTGGGCTTCTAATTCTACCTGAAAGCAAAATAATACTAGTATTAGTATTGTGTATTATAAAGGGATGGCACTGGTTCTGTGTACTATTCACACTAGTTTATATCCCTAATCTTAAAGGTTTTTTTCCCCTTTCCTTTAATGCAGATGCTTGATGTGATTATTATTATTTTTATTAAATTTCTTCTCCCTTTTCTTTTGCTGCATGGATTCATGCCAGGACCATGATAGTAATTAAAAGATGAGAAATAACCTTTGCCTGGACAGTGTGTAGAGGCCCTTGATGACTCAGAACCTGCTTTCTATAAATATAATCCTTGTGTTATGAGCTCCTTTGCTCGTAACAAAGGGAAAATCAATAGAAACAATTTCCATCTCCATTCATGATCCACTCTTCACTGGTTTATCCTTCTTATTTTCTGGATCTGCTTTTTAAAAATGTCACAGAGCCCAGACAAAATGGAAAAATTTATTTATTCATTTTTCTCCTCTGACTGAATTCCTAGCACCCAGTTTCTGTTTTAAATTTTTAATGCCTTTGTGTCATTTTGAGCATGCAACATAAATTTAAAAAAATATTCCTTTATGGGCTGATAAATTCAGAATGTCAACAGCTGTTGCTCTTCTTTTTGGTATAGATTTCAAGCTTTTATCTCTGGGTCATAAGAGTCAACAAAATGAGGTTAAGTCAGAGCCTGCATACTTATGAGGTTTAGAGAGTACATTTGTGTGACTCTGAAGGGAGATAAATGTGCTATTATGAGAAATAGATGCAAGAATCTGCATTAGTTGCAGATGTTTATGAGCTAACAGAAAAGAAAAAGCTTGAAAATACATTGACAATCCTTACTTGCAGGAGACTTCATAAAGTCATATTCAGTACTTTGCGTGGTCTAAAATGTTTCTGTATATTATTAATAATAAACTTCTGGATGTACAATCTAGAAACCACTTTTCTTTGTCTCACTACTTCCTCCTTTGCATCAATTGCCAATTGGTGGTTGTATATTTTTCCTTGGAGGATATAGGCTTCTTGAAATCAATATATTTAACAAAAAAAATCAGCAGAAAAATATCTTGAGGGAAAAGAAAATGTGTGCTTTTATGATTATATATATGTATATGCAATAGTTGTATGTATATGTAGATATCTGGCAGTAAAAAAAGATTGCTCACATGATTAATCTGTCAGCTGGAGCATTCTACAAAGCAACTGGGATGTCAGGAAGGCTTGAAATATCATTTTCAAATGTATTCTGTTTAAACACTAAAATGTCTATATTCTAATCTACAGTTTTTTAATTGTGCAAGTTCCAACTGACTGTTTTTTGGTGAGTCATCATGCTGTACAGGAAGGATGTGCTCAGGAGTGGAATCAAAGTTAGTGATATGAATGGGGTGAAAATTTGGAAGAATATAGTCTTCAACATTAATGGGAAAGAATCTACCCTGTGTTCAAGCATGTAATTCCTGGTCTCCATTGGAGAAGATATGTTTTCTGTAGGAAAGACAAAATCAAAATAAGGCACTGGTATCAAAACTAGAGGTTTTGTAACACGTACTTGGAGAGAAACTAAGACAACAATATTTTCTGTAAAGCAAATTTAAATATAGTAAATACCCTGACTTTGGTAAAGAATGTATTTTTTCTTAGATGGATGACTGTCCATTATAAAATCAGGTTTATGTGATAAAGCATTATACTAGTAAAGAACCCAAAAATAACTTTTTAAAAATACGCTAATAAAAACAAAACAAAATCAAACCTCAAAACAAACCAGCACTGAAATAGGTTTCATGAATATCAAGAAACCTCCACAGTTAAGACTCCTGCTTTGAGTGTATTTTCTCTGTTTATTTCAGCATCTTTCAAAATGAAAAATTCTCTCCGTAATCAATCATTTAAATGTACAGAGAAAGTAATTGCCTCAGATTATGAGAGCTACAGTTTCTAGTTATATAAAGAGTGCTAAATAACAGTTCACATCCTCTGTCACTGTTCTGTGGGGACGGTAAGTCACCAGCAGATTTCATTGACACCTCAGTGAGAAATATTGCACAGGCTATGAAGTTTCCCAGATTTCTGCAGGGATTCTTTACAGTAAATGTTGACTTTTTATTGACAGTCACATCAAATGCATAATGAAAGTGTAAACCTACAGAGGAAAAAACTAAGACTGATCTTGAAATGCAGTGTTACCTAGTCTGGATAAGAAATAAGTTTTGGAATTCAGATCTAAGTAAGAAAAGACAATTTTCTTCCCTTTCATGGTCCTTTTGTCCTTTAGTATATTTACCAGTAGTATAATTTCTGCAGCTGCTGATCTCCGTCAGATGGGGTTTCCACCCCAGCTTTTCCTGGAAACATCTTTTTTTTTTTTTTTCCTTTGTTTTTTAATCTGGTCACATTTGGAAAAACAAACCAAAACCAAAAAAGAGTGTTGGCTCATAAATTCACATGTTAGCAATTTCAGAATTTCATTGTGTGAGGTCAGGGTACAAAGGTATACCCCTCAGATGGAAGGGATTTACTGCACAGGAGAGGTAACAGTTTATTAACAATTTGAGGTAACACCTACTGGCTGCTATGTAATGACATGTTAGATGAAAAAAATCCTGTTTTCTTTGGCTCCTCCTTCCTTCATCACCCTCTTTTTCCTGGAGGCACTGGGTGAAAAAACATGGCACAACATGCTGTTGTTCCTGTTGTGTACATGGTTCACTTCCTGCCATGAAGTCGATTAACTCCTGATCATGACAAGCACAAGTGGAAGCTGCTGAATGACGATACCCAGCACCTGCCCCATCTGCCAGGCAGATGGTTGCACATATGAATTTATTACTGCATTGATAAAGGACTTGCTCTGTAGGTAGGGAGTTGCAGATGACAAGGAGGGGGAAAGGTGAAGGGACACATCTGCACCAAGACATACCAGTGTTGTTTTAACCTTTTTCTTCATTCCTCCGTAATCCCCCTGGTGCTCCATTTTTGTGGTATGTATTTTTTTATCATTATGGGTTTTTTTACTTTTCTGTCTCCTTTTCTTTTTTCATTTTAATTTTATCTTCATGCCCAATAATGTGCTTCAGCTTAATGGACTGCTTAAAGTTGAAAAAGCAGTCTCCTTGTTTTTACTTTAAATCCTGCCTTTTCATTTAAAGCAGGGAAGAAAAGTCTGAATACTGAAATTTGTGGGCACCTTTTTACATTTCATGTTAATTTTGAGATATGTAGATATTGTTTATGGAAAAAGGAAGGAAGAAAACTTGGCAGAGGGACCCAGGTCATGCCACAGAGAGTAAATGAAGCATTGTTTTTACTCCATGGGACAATCGTTGAGCTGCTGGATCTGCGTCTTAGTAGAACATTGCAAAACAGACACAGTAGGGGGTAAGAAACTAAGCTTTATACAACCCTAAATGATTTACAGACATGCAAAACTGTAGATGCTATGCCCATTAATGAGATGTTTGCTATTTCAAATTCCTTCCTTTCATGAAGTTATGCCTTTGTGCACAGACATCCATGTTTTGTCCTCTTATTTACAATTTGACAGCTGAACTAAATCAAGAAGCCCATATTTATAGTTCCCATGAAGTTTCTAAAGCACAATTACTATAAAGCAACATATGAAGAATGTATTTTTAATATAGTTTAGTTTTATGGCTAAGATTTTTCATGAAATTCATTTTTCATTGACTCATTTCTAAAATGCCCCAAACATTGGGGTTACTCCTTTAATTCTGTGCTCCCTAATTGAAAAAGTTCATCAATTATCGTAGTTTGGATTGCCAGATAACAGAATATTGTCAAAAATACAAAAATCAGATAATATGAGAAAGAAACTTGCTAAATAGACCGTGATGATTATTTGGTAATGACTTCTCTTTACCTGTGCCATGGTATTCAGTGGTAATATTGCAGTATTTTGTTTTTCTCCTAGTGTATAAGTGTTGGCTACTGGACAGAATAAAAAGCAATATTTATGCACAAAAGAGATGAATGTGTCCAAAAAAATGTTACATCTTGTATCTGAAGAGCAAAGTATTGTAAATAGAATGAGTGTTCTGCATTGTATGTTTATTTAAAAGGGAAATTTATTCTAGCTGCTACTGATCTTGGTATTACAGACTGCTGATGGCAGCATGGAAATTTGTTAGATTGCAGGTCAGTTGTGACCCTCCTTCAAGTAAGCACAACTTCATTGGTCAATCAACCTTTGTGCATATCAGATTGTGTAAGAAAGAAATAGCTGCCAGCTCCAGGCTTGCTGCTCCCATAACTTATGAGAATATTTTGCAGAGTTTTGGCTGTCCTGTTCCCCTGTTCTGCACTCTGCTGATCCCTTCCCAGCCTGGCATTTCTGTGGGGGTTTTCTCGTTTTGTTTTGTTTTTTTTCTTATAAAGAATGAATTTGCAAGTTGTAAATTGGCTATATATCTAGATATATATCTAGAGATATATATATATGTATATGTACATGTATATGTATGGGGTTTTTTTCATTCGTAAAGGAACACTGGAAAAGTGCAGAACTTGAGATATGTAGTGTTCAATGACTCCAATGTAAAATCCAAAACTCTATAGGATTACCATATAGTTTATGAAAGTGACAAAGATGCTATGGCCCTATGAAAGGCAAAGGCTGTTTTATTTATATTTATTTTACAGTTTTACACTTCCTGGTAAATTAACCATGATATAGTCAAAGCTTTTTTATAATTACTGAGCAAATGAACTGAAGTTTTGTCAAAGGTCCAGTATGCTTCTTTGGTTCTAGATGTGCTTCAGCATGTGTTTGTTTGGCAGGGTGAGTCTATTACAGGCTGAATGGTCTGTTACAGGGTGATGGATCTATCTCACTAAAAATCAGCCAACAACATAATATTTGAACTGTTTCATTAAAGTGGTATTTTTCTAAGTATTTAGGCATGCATCTGATGATTAATACTTTTCAAACTAGTTTGGGAGAGTTCATCACATTCTGTGATCTTATATAATGCAAAACTTCATGTTTAAATTAGGTGTCACTGTAAGATATGCTGCTCTATTAGCACAAGGAAATTTTTAGTAGTGTTTTGGATTGATCTTTTCAATGACATCATGCACCTAGAAATACTTACAGAAATGTACATAATATAAATGTGATAGCTATTGTAGGGGAATAGATTTTCCCACAATAAACTAATATATAAATGGACATATTAGTTACAGATGTAAATAAACTATTTTTTGTTTGTTCTTAGCAATAGTGATATTGAAATTTTAATATAGTTTAAGTATTGCCTGTAAAAATGAAAATACTGCAAAAATTTGCAAAAAAAAATTTTCATCTGTATTTCTTGAAATTGGAATTGCTCTAAGTGCTGGTTTAGCAGACAAAAAGACCGCTCAAATAAATAATCCTAAATTAAATTGCCATTATTGCAAGCTCAGAATGAAAGAAACAGAAGCTTCAACAAAAGGAATTATGCAGTGTTTATCAGAGCTTGTATTAAGTGCTATATATGTGTTCAATCTCACCTTTTGTTTGAGAGAAAAACCTAGTTCTATTGAAGTGAGTTGAGAAGCCTTTCTTCTCTGTGTTTGCTTTTAAAGATATGGTCTGTGGGGATGGTAAATGGGTTTGACAGAAGAGAAGTAACTCAAAGCCTGTTCACAAGTAGAATTGTTTTAGATCTTTATGAGGAGAAAATATCCCTCCATTTTCTTTATAGAAGAGCATTAAGAAGCTTTAGCATTAATCTGTTTGGTGCAAGTTATCCATTCATATAGTCTATTCAGACTGTAAGCTATCCATCTATAACAAAACTGTCAGTTCTCACTGAAAATATGTTTCATGGCATTAAGTAGGTGGTAGAGAGTTTTGCTTCTTTACAAGCAGGATTATATATTGATTATCTGAAACAAAATTTGCATGGAGGTGAAGGAAAATCGTTATTATTTGGTGTGGTAAGAGACAGGCATTATGGAAAAAGCTATTACACAGTATTAGTTGACAATCATTGATTAGTTATAAAGCTGGTCGCATCCACGACAATATCACTCTATAATTACTTTTGTAGACAGAGAAAATGGCCCAGACATTCCAGGAATATGCAGGCAAAATGTAGTGCTTCATACTCTGCAGCTGATGGACTACCAACCAGTTTATTATAAATTAAAGCATATTGTAGACTTTATGTGGCAATTAGGTTTTTGCAGCTGACAAAATACCTAGTTCATTCAAGGCCAAAGTTAATCCATGCTTCAGTCTATATTGTTTTCCATTTACTTTAGCTTTAAAATTCTGTGAGTTTTTTTAACATTTTCAGTGTTCATTGAGGGTTGCAGAATGATGTTTTAGTTTTCACACCTGTGGAGTTATGCTTACAGTTATGCTTATTTCTATGCTTACAAATGCCACTAATTCATTACTTGATGGGATGATGGGTCTGCATTCCAGATTTTATCCTCAAGCATACATATACTTGTGTTTTTACAGGCCAGGCCTAAACCAATTGGAAGATTGATTTACAGGGTTAATTAAGGCAAAAACAACAAACATTTTATTCATTAGAAATAGAAATAATATGAAAATAGTAGCAGATAAGTTTCCAGATGACTTGCAAATATGACCTGAAAATGTATCCAAAGCCATTTTAGGTAGATGAGATAGTACAAAGTGCACTTTTTCACAATAAAACCTTAATGCCACTGTTGTAGGATGTGCATGCCTATGGCTAGCATTTACAATTTCAATTTTCAATTTCTGTCAAATACAGTAATATTAGTACATGATAATTAATATATTTAATTCTGAATCACAATGACTTGACCATGGTTTCAAAATGTTGAGTTGTAGAAAGATACATGATTGAAGACAGCTCTTAAATCTAGTAGAATAATGTTATATTGGTGTACAGTTATTGTAAACTCAAGGAAAATATAATCAAACAAGAAAGAAATACTTTTCTTATGCAGAAGGTTAATCAACAATTGTAAGTATTTGTTTGGAGACTTTCTAAAATCTCTACTACTTGAAATTTAACTCCTGATTCAAGTTCTTTTATTTACAAGAGTAGAAATGCTTTCTTCAGAATTATTTCTCAAGTGAAAAATCTTTAAGGGTTTAAATTATTATTGTGTTAATCTAGCACAATTTTTGGTGGGGTTTGGTGGAGTTTATTTGTTTGTTTAGTAGTTTCAGAAACCAAAGCATAAGTTAATTGGAGAATAAAGGCCATTCTTTTTTATTTTTTTTCTAGGGCTAAGAACACAGTAGAATATTTTTTTGTCTCTCACACTTATTCCTTGTTCTATAAATATATTCCCATATATACATATGTATATTGAGATGGAGAGAGAGAGAGAGATGTGTCTTATAAACTTCTATTCTCCTCTCAACTCCTGCTCTCGTACATTTCTTCTTGATGCTTTTCTGTTTGAAAAAAACTCTTGGTAGTGTGAAGAACCATTGAAGATGGGTAGAAATTTTTTGCATGTGTGGGACAAGCACCGTTTTTGTCCCCAGTGAAAGACCCAGTCTAAGCCACCCACCATGAATAAATGTTATTTTTTACTGGTTTTATATTACTAAAGAAATACCATCCTAAGTTCATTCTCAGTTCGATTGTCATGGTCTCTGAAGCAGAGGCTTTGAGACTGATTTCTCTTTGATCATGGCTGACTGGAGAGGGTATTTCAGACACTGACATCCCTTTACAATTCCTGACTTAGAAGTCATAAAAGTAGACCCTCACCTACACAATATCAAGCATAATGAGAGATCCTGATCGGAACAGTGGACTGAACTCTATTCCAGACTGTGAATCTACTTCTGGGAAAAAGTATAAAACGATCTCTGTTTTAATTAGTAAAAGAGAAGCATGCCTTTTCTTTGAATTTATGATTATAGTTCTGTAACTTAAACATCAAAAGAAGTAAACCTTTGTTGCTAAACAAATTAAAAATTTGCTGGTACACAGAAATATTCCGATAGTCTCTCTTTCATGAGAGTATACAGACTTAGACATAGTAAATGGTGTGGAATAATTATTTTGAGAAACATAATAAACAACTTGCAGCTGATAAAAAGCACACAGTTTTGGTGAGTTCTAGTTATAACTGGAATTGAAATGCAATTAATTTAATTTTCTCCTGCAGCAGAATATTTTGTTCTATTGTTTTTGTGGCCGATCATGAAACCTGTAATTTCTTCTTGTGCCTTTAGGAAAAAAAAAACTTAAATAAGAAAATAAGTCATAAAGCACACTTATGAACTTGTTTAAAAAATATAAATATGAATTAACTATATCCTGATTTAAAAAAAAAAAATAGAAACCCTGCAATAATGATAAAGCATAGCAAGATCCAGCAGCTACAAGCTAAATTTGACAGAAACCTTACAACAATTAGCCATTGAAATATATATGTCTAATAGAAGTTTTATTTTAATGACCGGCAATAATTTTGCAAAAAGCCCTTTACCTTGCTTTTAAATATATGTACTGAAATGCTATAATCTTAGGGGGTATTAAGAGAGAAATTTTGCAATCATTGCTGATACACTGATATTTGTGAAGTGCATTTCATCTAGCAAAACTGTAAGTCAAAAAATGTATTTAATTATATATTACCCTATCTGGATGTGTTTGCCTAGCAAAAGAACTAGAAAGATTAATTTTTATGAAGAAAAAATGAAGTCGTTTTATGAGATGCATTACTGTGTAATGCTTGAAAAAAAGAGTTCATTTGGTTTTGGAGGGGAGCGTGGGGGGCCATCTGGTGAGTGTTATTGACTTGTGACTTGTTCTTTATTAATCCATTACTGAGGGTAAAAAGTT
The DNA here is from genome assembly GCA_013397895.1 of Origma solitaria. NCBI lineage: Eukaryota > Metazoa > Chordata > Aves > Passeriformes > Acanthizidae > Origma > Origma solitaria. The sequence continues at coordinate 601,598 of VZRL01005455.1, forward strand.
CTGAATAGTTTATTTTCTGACTCCTTGTCTTCCCACTTGAATGGATGAAGAGAGACAATCTCTCTCCTTGTTTCCAAAGGGTTATTTGAATACCATAAGAGTATGAAACTACAATAAGCTATAGAAGGATTCTTGTTCTGTGCCAGGATCTGATTCATTTCAAGATTCTATAAATTGATTTAGTTCAGATAAAAACCCCCTAACCAACTGTTTCATTTGAAACCAAATAAAAATTTGAAACTTTTGAAGTTAAGAAAAACTTATTCCTTTAATTCTATCTTTTTCTTCTCTCCCTGACTTGGATTGTAATAAATTGAAAGAGGTGGTATATGAAAGAAATATTCTAATGTTGTTTTACAAACAAAACCTTTTCAGACTGCAATTCAGTGGCGTAGAATGGTCCTAATTCAGATGAAACTGAGAAGCTTCTAAACTGTCTTTTTTTAAGAGACTTGATCTTGTAGCCTGGTTAGAAGGAAAATTCTGCCTTCAAACCACTTCAAATTGTTCTAAATATTTGTCATGCATTTAATTGGGAATGACTGTGCCTTACTCTCCAGCTCCTCAGTCAGCAAATGAGTCTAAAAGGAGTCTCTGTTGTAGTTACTGAACTCACTATTCATTTTTTCTTCAAAATTGTTAATGATCTACACTGTCAGTCTGAGTCAGTCTTCTGCTTTTTCTTCCATTCTGATTTTCCATCTAGTGCAAGTTGTATGAGCTTAACTGTTTTAGGTAAGCTTTTACTGATGTGGCCATGAATTTCTTTTTGTTCTGCAATCCCAAATGAAGAGAAAGAATGCTCTTCATACCTGTGTGCCCCAAGAATATAGGAAGGTCATAAAATTTCATGAAACACCCTGATGCCCCATCAATTAAAACATGGGGATAGATACAAAGAGATATTTAAGCAAGAGTGTAGCTCTTTACTTTTTATGTAGCTTGTTGCAAAGGAAGCTCACTGTACATTAAATAGGGAGCACGAAGTTTTCCAAAAGGTGATCATTGCAATCCAATTCCAGTAGCAGAAATTCTGCTTGAATTGCTGAGGTTAGGGAGACATAAAATTAAGGTGCATATCTCCAGTAAGTGTTCATAGGCTTGCATGCTTTCTACGAGGTCATTGTTCGAGGCAACCATCATGTGCATTTTTTATCATTTTAAAAATATGGTGAAAGGAGAAGATGCTTCATTCTCCTATTATCGCATTTAGAGTACTGATGGCATGAGTTGACTTTCTGTTTCTGTCTTTGTGGCTTTAAAATAGTCCTTTAGTCCTTGGGAGCATAACTAGCAGGCTGGTTACAGAGTACTCTTATACGGAATAGTGCAATTTCTTCTGCTGCAACCTTACTATATGGCTGAGAGTAATTAATGTGATTGAATGCTAGACCTATATCACACGTCACTGTAGCCGAGAATTCTTACTGCGAGGGCAAAAAAAAAGCTTGTGCTTCAAGCCCGATTTCAATATGTATTTTATTATTTTTCATAAGAACAAGAATATCTTCACTACTAAGCCACAGAGCCATACATCTATTCCCATGAGGGCCGGGGTGGGGGGAAAGCAATGAATATTTTTTTGTGTAATACAGAACATTCATCAGGTAGGAATATGAGTAAGTGCACAAACACTAAGTTCAGAATAGCTGAAGACTGGAAAATAGGGTTATATTTTGAGCAGAGGATGTAACCGAATGTGGTTTTCCGGTGTTATTAATAACCATTGAAAACACTGAATTGTACAGGGAAATGTGCACAGCGCCACCATCACTTTTTTTAGCTGCAGATGTGCTCTGAAAATGCCTTGATCATGCATTGTTGCTGCTATAGGGAATGTGTGAAGTGTATGGATTAAACCTCAGCTAGACTTCAAACTGTTTATCCTGAGGCTTGTCTGTTTAGGAACAGAAGCAGATCTCAAGACCATGTTGTTCTTGACCACTTGACTACCTGCTGACTTCTTAGGCTAGCTAAGAGCCAAGCAAGAGGCTTCTTAGAGTTTATGGTTTAAAGCTGAATTTTAAAGAATGTAGATGTCTATGAAAGCTAGAATTTCTTTATATGCTTGATTTACTTACATACTCTTATGTTCTGAGAAATATCCTGACCTGTATTTAGTATCCAGCTTTTCTGTCCAGGAAATGCATTTATTTATACAAGGGATTCAAGACCTTTCTAGATCGCTTTCCGATTGTGTATTAAAATCTTTAAAGCAGAAAGTACAGAAAATGTCTGAGTAATTGCATGATTATTTAGTGTGTGTATGTACAAATACTAATAAAGACAGGAGAATTTAAAATTAAAAAAAAATCAGCATGGATACATAAAAAGTTGTACAAATTCCAACTTTGTGCCTGTTTTGTTTGCATTTTAGGTGCATAAAATGTTACTTTAAACCTTGTGATTTCTTTGATGAACCAACCCATCAATTTAGTCAGAAAAAAATAGTGAGCAGATATTAATACATTTACTCTGTTATTAATGAAACTTTCTTGGAAAATAGTCTTGAAACATACCAATTTTCTGATAACTTAAGAGATATTTTTAATATCTTTCTGTTGTAAGTTCTCTCAGAGTGTTGAAATACAATTATTACCCTTGTGTCTGGAATATGGGATATTAACCTCTTGTGGGAAAATTATTTCCGTAGAGGGTTTATTTTTGTATTTCATTTAACTGGCTTTTTGCTTGTCAGTGTAAGAAAGGAAACAGATGAATGGAGAATGTGTAGTGTTCTGATAAATAGGAAAATTTCTTTTGTGAGTAAGAGAAAATGAACATATAAATATATAATCACTGATATTTTTATTTTTCATGGTGAAAACATTAAGTAAGATACATTCATAATTTAACCTAATCTAGGTATTCTGCATTCCAAATATTTTGTTAGAATAGAATAAAGATTTAAAAATTATTCTTAGAATAGCACTCTTATAAACTACTTCTTGCTCCAATAAGTACTGCACATGTTTAATTGAAAAGATATATTTCACAGACTAAGCAATCCAGTTACTGGATATCAAGGCTTGCCAGATCAAAGCTCAGTTCATGGTAGAGCCAGAAGCCAAAGTAGGGTCTCTGGACTTAATGTTTGTACCATAATAGAAAGAAAAACAGAGGGGGGGTTAAATTATTTTTTAATATAATTAAGAGAAATCCTGTCTGTGGTTTCTGTTATTATTCACTGTACCGAGTCTCTATAGTGTAGCAAGTTTTAGTACAAATAATCATGTAGGCTAATATTTTGTAGGTAACCAAATATAATAAAACAGTGCATTATCTCAGTAAGTTTCATTGACACTAGTTTCTAGAAAGAGTCTAATCTTCTCTTTGTTATAGCAACCCAAATTACCTCAGTAATTCTAAGGATAGAGAGAAATGAGCACAAAGTAATGGAAAGGGAAATTATCTTCTTCTTCATTATACAGGGACTTTAAATGCACACTAATGACATTTTTTGTGCATGCATTAATATTCCTAAATGCAATGTTACTGCAAACTACCTAATGGATCTATACAAAGAATCACTATTGAGACAATTATTTTTATCTCCTTGATCAAGTGAAATGGTTTCTCAGCAGTTGAAGGTCATACGTGTGTATCAGCATGCTTCATTTTTATCGTGAGATCATACAATAATTGAGATTGAAAGAAACCTCAGGAGGTCTCTAGTCCAGCCTCCTGATCAAAGCAGAGTCCGCTCTGAGGTCAGATAAGTTATTTAGGTCTTTATGCGTAGGACCGAGTCTGGTCTTGAAAACCATGAAGGACAGAGACTGCATAACCTCATTGTACAGCCTGCCCAACTGCTATACTGTCCTTGGGGTCAAATTGTTTCTGCTTATATCCAGATGGATTCTGTCTTGCTCCAAATTCTGGTCATTATCTCTTACCCTCCCTCCATGCTTGTGAGCTGTCTGACTGATGTTTTCATGTCATCCTCATAAGTATTTGGGGGCTGCTGCTAGGTCCTCCAAAGCTTCCAGCTTCCTCAGCCTCTCTGCACAGGGCAAGTGCCCCAAGCTTGAACCCACTCCAGTTTGCCAGTATCTCATGCTGAGCAAGAGGTCCAAAGCTGGACCCTTGAGTCCAGTCTCACAGGAGCTGAGGGGAGGTGCTAATCACAGCTATGGATCTCTGGCTGTGCTGCTCTTGGTGCAGCCTGGGATGCTCTTGCCCTTCTTTGTAACCAGGACACTCCACTGACCCACACCCACCTTGCCATCTACAGGCACCTGCATGTCCTTCTCAGCAGAGCAGCTCCAAAGCTGCTCCACCATAGCCAGTCAAGTCCCAGCCTGTATCAACTCAGAGACTCTTCCTTCCCACACTTGGCATTTCTTTGCCTTGATTTTCATATGGTTCCTACTGGCCCCTTCCTCCAGTCTGCCTGGATCCCTCTGAATGTCTGTCCTGCCCTCAAGCTTATGAATTGGTTCTATGGTTCGATTTCATCTGCAAACTTGATGATGTTGTGCTCCGTTCACCTCCTCCAGGTTACTGAAAAAGCAAGAAAGTTATTTGAAGTCAAACCTCTAGACTTTGTCAGGAATCCTGTTCTGATGATTTTCATTAATCCATTATTACAGTTTTCAAATGGGGAGATACCACAATACCTTGCTAATAATGAAAGTCACAGTAGATAACAATAGTATTGAGTTTAGGCAAGAATGTAAATGAAAAAACTTTAGGATTCTAGCTGAAAAGTCTAAAAATAATGAATCCACAAACTGTGTTCTAAAATATTCACTAAACAGGAACTGAAACTCAAATGCCATGAATTCTAATTGAAGCTGGCAAGCTGCACAGTTTGAAATGCTCTGTTTTTTCATACCTGAATAATGATGTAAAATGCCTTAGGGATGATGATGATGATGATACTTTACATCTCGTCTGAATTATACGATATGCAAAACAATAAGAAAATAGAACCTTAAACCTTAAATTATCCTTGTGAATTTTCTCCCATGGTGAATACAAAATTGCAATTGAAACTTGTGAATAAGAAAAGTTTTCCTGAAGTAAGCAAAATTACACTGTCAGTGATAAAACCAAAAGGAATTAAGTGATTAATGTAGAAATCTTTTCTTACCTACATGTTACTAGATAGAAACAGTGGAATCTGTAGAGCTTAGAGTGATTGTGCTTCAAATTTCAGACTTTTAAGATATGAAATATGCCTATCAAAAATACCAGTAGCTTCAAAACCTCTAAATCTGCCCTGCTTAGTACTTCAATCAGACTAAAAACCCAACATGGAGCACACTGGTTTGGCATATTTCCCAGAAAGCTAATTCATTACTAGAATTCTGGATACTGAAGGCTAAGTAATAGTGGTTGTGCATGGAATAATGCTAATTAATGATGCCAGTGAAGTTCATTGTTTTGGAAAGTAGAGTTAAGTACTATAGGACTTAATCTTAGTAGAAGGATATACTGCACCAAACATGCAAAAGTAAATATGAATTCCTATTCTGTAAATCAAGTATTCATAGCCCCATTCTATAACCCAGTATTGTGATCAGAATTTATTAGTTCACTGGATTCCTGCTTTTACAAAGTAAAAGTAAATTCAACCTCCTTAGTTGGTAAGGAAGAAGACAAAGATTCAGAGAGGTGTGACAATAATATTTAATAAAGTATTATATATCATTATTATGGCTGATAATTGTAGCTATTAAAATATATAATTAGTCATAAAATTATTTTTCATTTTTCACATGATTTACAAATTGTCAAAATGGTTTATGATGTCAGGAAACAGAACTTGGATTAAATATCTCCTCAAATTGTATCTCTCACATATATTTGTTCATTAAATTAATTCTCCCTGCAATGTTTCCTTGTGGATTTTTTGAGATGTTCTTGCATTATTGATAAAGTACAAGTATGTACATGAGTTTCTTTTAATCATATATATGGGCTTAGAAATGTTAATCAAACAGGTTTGTTTCTTATGTAGAAGTTAACATTTTTGTCTTTGTTATCTTTCAGTTTTCTGGATTGATTTTACTGCTTGCATGAGTTTAAAAAAAATACCACAGAACTCAAATAAATAAAGAAAACAAACCAAAATCTAACAAAAACAAATGAACAAAATCCTGGAACAACAACAACAAGGAAGTCCACCGTGATGTGGACATCAGTACAAGCAAATAATGCTTTGCCTAACTGCTTCCTGAGTGGACAAAAAATAAATGGGACAATAACTGTTGGTGTCATTCCCACTTTATTTAAAGATAACTTTGCTTAAGGATCTAAAAGAAAAAGCAAACATTAATGCAAATGAAAAAATGACAAATTCTGTCACATAGTAGTAGAACTTGCCATTCAAGAAATCTCTCTGGATAACCACGTTTAGAGTTTAGCGTTTGTTTGTGTTGTTTAAAACTGTATAATTATATCTTTTTTCTTCTCCATCCATGTAGTAGTTAATTGAATAAGAAGTAAATACAAATTTTAAAAAAGACAAGAAATCCCAACAAAATTTGAAATACTGTTACAGGAAGCCAATAGCTTCATTCCTCTGTGCTCCAGGTTTAGAAATGAAACTGTTTCATAGGAAAAACTCATCTCTGCAACATGATTTGGTCTTTAGGTTTAAAAGATCAGCTGGCTGAGGGACCAGCTTTTCAACCTGTAGAAGTACAGGTTTGTTGAACATGTTCTGATGAAGAAATAAATATTCATTCTATAGAAACTTGGACCTCTATTCATCCCTGCCCAAACTCAGAATTAAAGAACAGAGTAATAGACTTCCTCCTTCACCTGGCAGATCAAAAGTACACATCTCAGAATTATGTCTGAAGGTGTCAGTGTTCACTAAAGGTGAGAGAGAACACCAGGAAGTGTACATGTCTGATCAGGATTCGTTTGCTAGTTAGGAAGTGATTGGCAGAGAAAGAGGTATTAAGCACTCAGGCTCAGAGAAACCAGAATGAATGTACAGCCAAGATTACCATCTGTTGAATATGAAATGCTTGGATCAAGATATTATAGATACATTTCCCCAAACAGCAGGGGAAGCAGTCTTTTTTTGAAACACTATCACAACAGAGTAGGGAAGCATTAAGATAGAAGCAAAAAGCTGTTCACTAAATTTTGGAGAGCAAATTACTTTATTGATGCAATTGAACTGTATTTAAATTATGCTGGATTTATGAAGGGTTTTACAACCCACCTCTAATTTAATAAGTTGAATTTCTGACACATACTATACAAGCTATTATTATTAATAATTATCATGATAATCATGATTAGAAGTGGAGGAGTTTTGGGGGAATCCCATCCCAAGAGGCCTCTGTCCTATAATATGTGATCCTTTAACGTAAATAAAGCCACATATTTTTACCATTTTCAAACCTCCCTTTCCTGAACTACATGACCTTTGACAAACACTAAAGCAGTGAAAATTATTCTACTTCCATATTCAAAGAATTGTTGAAGAAGGCAGAGGGCAGCCCTAACTCATTAGGGCAATTGTTTGTCCATGTAACTACTCTTTTCTACTTTCCTTCTTTAATTGTAAATTGGAATGTAGAAACTAGGACTCAGTCTTCATCATCCAAGATTAATCTCATCTGTGCAGCCAGTAGCCCACAAAGTATCAGGAGCATTTAGACTTCCAGAAAGATTAAATTATCTATTTTGTTTCTCTCATTTCTTCCTGCCCTCCAATTTGGTTTTTAGTCAGAAAAATAAATTATTCAGAGTCCACTGCCTTTACCATTGCTGAGAGCACCACCAAATAACTAGAGAAATGTAGAACTGTGAATGAGAATGGTGGATGTGATATATTTTTACTTCTTTAAGGTGTGGTGAGTTGACTTTGCCTAGACACCAGGTGCCCACCAAGCCGCTCTACCACTCCCAGCTGGACGGGGAGAGAAAATAAGATGGAAAAGAGCTCATTGGTTGAGATAATGCAGTTTAGTGAAGCAAAAGTGAAAGTTTGCATGCATGTAAGCAAAGAGGAAGAGAGGTTTATTCTAGTGTAGAGAAGAGAGAGATCACTGAAGAGACAAGACAATAACTTTTAACCATGTAAAGTCATGACAGAAAAAAATTCTGATTTGAAGCATGTTTATATTAGAAAAAGTGATCCAATTATAAAATGAAGCTAGAACTAGATGACTCAGGAAGGTCAAGTAAGCTCCATATAAAATGTTCTAGAAGTTACACCAAACAATTTATAATAAAATTCCAGCTAAATTATTTCCCTCTTGTAACAAGAAGAATAATGTTCTTTGAACAATTTTGAGATTTCAGAATATGTATGTATTGATTATAAAATGCAGTTTTTCAAAATTCAAGGTAAACAAAAGTTTGCTTTGTACAAAACATTAAGGCGCTTTTTATCTAACTCTTGCCAAACATAGTTCATATAAAGCTGTCCACAGATAAAGTGAAAATTACTCTATTGGGAAGGAAGAATTAAACATTTCTTGTAAATTTCAGGAATATTAGTAATCCATGTCATTGAGCTGTAGAGAAAACTCCAACTCTACGTTCTTTCTTTTTTTTTTTCATTTGTACAACAAACCACACCCTTCCTCCTTTTCAATTTATGCTTTCTGTACCTGGAGGTGGGGACGGGGGACAAATGACTGTAAAAATATCTTGCTTATTTTATACGGCTTTTTTTTCCAAAATCTATTCATGCAATAATAGAGGATGCTTTCAATGGTGAAAATTTTGGTGAGCAGCACAATCTATAGGAGCTGCAGAACTCAAACTGCAGAAAATACCATTTTTAGGCAAAACTCTACAGCAGAGTAGTCATGAAGTGATTTATATTTATGTCTTTATGTTTAAAGTTTGTTGTGGGAAATGTTTTTCATAACACAGAGATCTGTTGCTTGATACTGCAGTTAAGCAGAGCTGAAAATGTAGCTAAAAGGCAATGTTTCTCATGTTTAGGAAAAAAGTTTTGCAAAAGTTTTATTTTTATGCTGCTGTCTCCAAAACTTAAATCATGTTGTCACCACAAGGTTGTTTATTCTCATTAGCAATAATGAAGGATTTCAGACTAACCTTAGTTGTTAGGCTTCCTCTTTGTAGGATAAATGCTGAAATAATATAGTAATAATATAAACTGTAGAACATCAAGGTGGTTTGTTGATAGGAAAACCTTTAAAATCAGGATCAGTAGGAACCCTTCCACCTGGTGAAAGAAATAAAGAAATCATTGAATGTTAATTGCAGTTGATACTTGCAGGAGAGCAGGCAGGAGTTTGGCTGGGCGGCAGGTGGTGGTAAAACTTGAACTTGCTCAGAGCAGGCAGAGGGCAGTTCTACACTGAGAAAGTCGCACAGTATCTGCGTCAGTGTGGAGCCAACTCCAAGGTAATCCGCCTCATTCATCATTATGGCTTCTTAGTATGCTTCAGTGGCATATTAGCCCTGCTGTTCAGCTTCCAGTGAATTCAGAAGTGTTGGCAAAGGGGGGCCAGATATTTCTGTATCACAGAATACAGACATGTTTAAAGACAGAAGGTTTGTTTCATTTAGGTCGTCAAATTGTCATGAAAGTCTTCAGATTTTCAAGATGCAAAATTTTGCTGCCATAATTACTAGTAAATCAACCACTCAGCTGATAATGTTTTGAAACATGTCATGATTTATATCTGTGCGTGCATAAATTATAATATTGTGACAGCAAGGTTTTGGTTTTAGATTGTTGACATACTTACCTCTGTTCAGTTTATATGCTATTTGGTATTGAGAGCTTGTATTGTAATTGAAGCCCTTTATTTTATGAAACTAGAAACATCCATAAGTGTCTTCTTTTCTTTAACAAAATTTTGATTGTTTGTAACCTTTTATTGTTTAAAATAGATTTATTTCACTATTGAAAGAGCAGACAGTTCACTGGACATAAAATATTTCCTTTAGACAAAGGACATGTGTGTTTGCTTGTTAGTTTTCCATATGATGAGTATTTGCCATTGCCATTATCATTTACCATTAAACTCACATTGTTAAAGAGCATGGAGAGTGAAGTGAAAAGCCTGGAGCAAAAACTCTGTGGTGAAATTTCTAAACAGTAATGTTTTAAACTAGCTGGTCATGGGAAGAGCACTTGCAGTCACCAACTTCATAGCACCAAACGTTTTGCTTACTATTGGTATTACCTATGAGCATTACACTTTAGATTTTAATTTACAGTTCAGTCTTTGTCCAGATCTTTATCTGGAATGAAGAAAAAAAGTGTAACTGGTTTACACTAATGGAACAGAGGCCTCATTATGCCAAAAGTGGTGCCTGATAACTCTTTGTTGCAGCTATAAGTAATCATTTCCTGATTTTATTTTTGTCTGTGTAAAGTTAAAAATAGGACATTTAAGTCAATAAAGTCGGAATTCATGCCAGTAGAAATGGAAGAATATGATATCATGAATGCCAGCTCTCCCACCAAAAATTATTTCTTAATGTTTTTTAATTTCTAAGTGCTTTTGTTTACCACATGAGATATATTGTTACAAATTTCACATTACATGATGTTATCTTCTGCAGGCAATGTCAAGAAAAGTGAACATATTTTATTTTGTAAGCAGGAAAGAGATTATGTTCTTGAGGGAAACTTATCAAATGTGATTTGATCTATCAGTTTTCACAGAGATCCTGTGAGCATCAGAAAGAAAAAAAATTGACTCATTTATTTTATACACTGTAGTCAAACAGCTTCTCATACTTTCCTCCTCTTGTAAAAATCAGCAGGAAAAATATAAAACCCCTTTACATGGAGTATCTATATCTATCTATTACTCATATCTAAATTTAAAATGACCCAAGTCCGTGGTAGTTTGGTACTGTCAAAATATTGGAACTATACAACTCTTTAGGTTGGTGCAATAAATATTTTTAGATGAGACCCTGCCCCACCCCCGAAAAAAAAATCCTGTTTGATAGATTTTGTATTGGTGTCTTGTATTTTATTGACTTGCTTTTACATTTTCTTTACCTATTTTGGAAGTAGTATAACCTGATCTTTATTTCCCTTTTTGATTTCAACATGCCTTGCAAAAAATTTAGAAAAAGCAACAGTAAATGAGGCACTTTAAACAAATAGTCTAAAGTTAACCATCTGTAAAATATCTGGAGTATGATGAAAGGCATGCTTCAGATGGCATTTAATATAAGCTGTCATTCCAGCCCTGTCCTGTGTGAGAAAGGAGGTAGAAATACATACATTATGTAATAGGAAATGTGGTCCCTTCTACAACATTTCTCTTCGTGCCATTTGTAGAGTGCAGGACAATGTCGGAATAATGAAATGTTAGAGTTGCATGATGATAATCCTTGCGCTGGTCTGCCTCTCCCAAGGGTCTGCATCTTTGAAAGCAGAGCCTGCAGACCAGGGAAGAGTCTGCAAACTTGAGCTGGAAAAAAGGCAGACGCAATGAAGGGCCAGGAATGTGCTCTGAGATAGTAATATGGTAAAAGTAACCATTCTTGTTACATACAATGAACTTTGACATTCCTTGGAGATGAGAGTTCTTGGAAGATCAATTTAGAGTTTGGGAGCAAAGAGCAGAGGAACTGTATTTCATGCAAGTCATTACTTATCCTTCCTGCTCTGCTTTTAACAATGGAGCAGTATCACTGACTTCAGGAGTCTTGTGCTGGCAAGAGACTGTTTAATCAGGCATTTATGAGTCACAGTCTCAAAGAACACTGGAAATCAGAAAGCTTCATTTCTTTTATAAAAAGCAAAACAAGAAGCTGATCTGAACTCATTAATTTAAGTATGTGTAGATAACTAGGAAATTAATTCTCTTGGAGGGGTCAGGCACGTGGCTTGGCCAGTGTTATCTCATTTGCCTATATATTCACTCTAAGTCGTCTTCATTATTTCCAGGTGCTCTTCTCCCATGTCCTCATTATATCACACTGCTGAAATCTGCAGGCATCCATCCGGACTGCAGGTGGATTCTGTCGTATCTGCCACCTCTGTGGATGGTTATATATCTGATATATGTAGAAGACAAACCATATGAGCATGTATAATATTAATTTTGTATATTTTCAGTACATATACTCTTCTACTAAGGCAAGTATTTTAACTCACCATTTCAAATAGATCGACCTCCCCAAAAATACACTTTCAAAAACAAATATGTGATAATGTATTTCAAATTTATCTGTACAAATTCTTCGAGCCCTGATTTTATTAACAGATGTTACTAAACCATTTGCTAGAAAGAATAGAAAAGGGATAGTAAAAGTCATGTAAATAAAATTTAAGAAGATTTAAAATAAAACACAAGTGAGTGTGACAAAAGAACAATCTGGTATTCAGTCTTCTGATGTATACAGTCAGAATTTCGAAGAATCAACCTTTTTTGTGTGACTGGACAGAAGAGAAATCAATAGGTTAGGTGTGATACATTTAAAGCATTAGAATGTATTATACATCTTTATTTTTGCCTCTCCATCCTGCTCCGCTTCATTGAAATCTTATCGTTGTGTTATGCATGAACATTTCCAAATGCTCTCCTTTTGAAGACACAGTAGGAATAAACTACAAAAGTCACTGTGCAGTACAGATTCTAGTTCAGCATCTTGTTTTAAAGAGGGCATGATACATAATATCCTATCACATCCACTTCCAACTCCTTCCAGACAGCTGCTGTTGATAAAGTTCTGTCCATTATTCTCCAGGTTTGTCATCTGAAAGTATTAAATATCAATATTCACCATATAAAACCTTTGTAAATATAGATTACAAGATGATTTTTAATATTATGGAGGGAATGAAGAATTAATGGGATTCTCCATGGTGATAGGAATGTAAAAGAATAACCTGCACTTGTGTGTAGTGGTGGTCTCTCCATTTTAACATTTGAAGTCCTGGGTTGCAATTTTCTGTTTGGCTCAGGATTTTCACCTTTGATTACTTCACCACTTTGCTCCTTTGGTTCTTTTGTTGTAATCTATAAAAAGAAAATAAACGTTTGATTAGTAAGGCATCATACAAAGGTGTGGTGCAGAGTGTATCAACTTGTCCGGGGGATTAGGGTCCCATGGCTGGTCTCTGAACTCTACATACTCCCATTGTCTATTTCAAGTATCTGGGAGACTGGGATTCTGCTTTTAGTTTGTGTATTGTCTCAGATTACAGTTTTCAAAATTGCTCATGGCCCAAAATTAAAGCAGTAGTAAACAAATGCCAGGACAAGAGCACTGTAAGAAAAGTCATCTGGAATGGACTTCTGTTCCTTGAAAACTGATATAATGGAACAATAAAATAAAATGTAGGACTGAAGTGGATTTTCCAAGGTAAACCTACAACTCATTTGAATTCATGCCTTGATTCTTCTCCAGAGTTAAGGAAGAAGTAACAAATAATTTTGATCTGCCCAAATAGCATGGTGTCATATTGGTATCTCCGCTAAGGTCTCATTGTCACATTCTCAAAGGGTGTCTGTGCTCATTTTACCAGAGCATTTGAACTCAGATCATATAATGTGCATTACATTTCAGTTTAGAGATGCACCATTAAAGTTTCAAAAGTACTTCATCATTTATATTCATAGTTTCTGACTATATTTGAATTTCTGTTGCCTTACTGCTGATATTCTAAAGGGAAGAAACTTCAGGACGGTTGTTTCTTCACTCCCTGCATTTTTTTTCCCCCTGCTCTTTCAGGGTACTATGCTAGAAAAACCAGTGAAAATCAGAGATAAGCTTCAGAAATGAAGGTGGCATGATGTACTGTGAGGATGTGTACAACTTTCCCTTTTACTTTGCTTAACTAGTACATACTCATATCCAGAAATGTTCAACATTCAGGGAATCTGGCATGAAGAGATCTTAATGAAGCACAGATAGTGGCATGTACCACTTCTTTGCAAGGTAATTATATTCACAGTATTGAGCCTGACAAGTTTCATGCACACTCCCTGCATTCACTGCAGAGTGAAGAGACCAAAGCTGGTTTCCTCATGGCATTTGAGTTTTTAAAGGCACAGACATGAGATGTAGCTATCCCTGGGCTTGGGTATTTTATTTTTTCCAGTCTGTTTTTAACTTGTTTTTTCCCCTAAGTGAATACTTTCTACTAGCATTGGAAAAGCTCTTCCATGTGACATGCTTGGTGTTCTCACACCTGTTTTCCCCTTTGCCTCTTATGTGTGAAGCATTTTCTTTTCAGCATTCTTAATGCTCAAAGATATTCCTGAGCCACAGGGAGGTAAATCTGCTTTGTTATATAACAAAAACATATTACGGGAGTTCAAACAAAAGAAAACCCAAATAAGCAAACAATAACCCCACTTCTTTTTTCACAGAGATACTTTAAAAATATTTGTATAAAAAAAAGGCTAAGACAACAGTGACAGATACAGAGGAAAGAAAATATTCTCGATGCTGGTAGTTCCCAATTCCCAATAAGAAATGTTGAATCTGCTTAGTATATTAGCAGGGGCATTCTGGATCTCTTCTCATGCTACACTTCAGAGAAAATTTCCTGAAATGTTGTTGCAAACCAGAATTTTCCTCTCCATCTCATGTCTTCTTTTTTCTTTTCTTTTCTTTTCTTTTCTTTTCTTTTCTTTTCTTTTCTTTTCTTTCCTTTCCTTTCCTTTCCTTTCCTTTCCTTTCCTTTCCTTTCCTTTCCTTTCCTTTCCTTTCCTTTCCTTTCCTTTCCTTTCCTTTCCTTTTCTTTTTTTTGTTTTACTGATAGGAAGGGAGATGGGAAACGGGTGAAAATCAAAGAAGTCCCTGGAGAAGGCAACGTTCTTTATTTACCTAGGTTTTTGCTAATGAGAAACAAGGCATTGCCAGAGCAGAATTGGCAACTGCTTGAGACATTAGCCCTTACGATGAAAACAGAACCTGCTTTATAGCAATAAATAAAAAACTGTGAAAATCATTATCTTATTTAGTTTTAATTTGGTTTCTCTGAATGCACTTGTTATGAATAGACAAAGTGGAAAATGAGATTCAATATAGACTTTATTTGCATATACTACTCATAAGAAAATGGATTAGTAAAATCATTAATTAGATATTGAAAAGGATTTTAAATGTCTCAGAAAAAAGTGACTTTATCCAATAGAGAAGAACAGCAGATCAGTTACATTATTAAACGTGGGGAAGTTTTGCAGTTTCCTCTGCTTATATCCTTTTACACTGACTAACAGGAGGCAGCAATGGTGTGACAGGGTCACAGTCAAAGTCCACTGATCAACTTGTATGAGTTTTCTACTATTAGAATGTCATGTTGCAAACAAAACAGAGGCCTTCATTTTGGGAAAGAGGTGATTGAATGCTAAAAGATTTATTAAGAAAGGAGAAAAGAAAAACTACACGATAATCTGTAAATAATTTAAGAGACAAAGTAAAGTAAAACTCAGCAGGTCTGAGAAACATGCATGTCCTGCTGATAACACAGGAATGACTAACTTTTCTCTAAAGAGAGTTTGGGAGCAATTCAGTTCATTCTGGAGTATAAAGTTGAAAATGAACTTGAGAAAAACATGTTGGAACAGGCAACCTTTATTTTCTCCTTTATTTGAGAAAATAGAAGGTAACACCTTAAAATAATTAAATGTAGAACCTAGGAAAGAATTATTGCTGCGTTTATGATAAAATTTTCCTGTGGAATGATATGATTGTTTTCATTGTTTTGTTTGTTTTGTTGCTTAAATGGTTGGGGCTTTTGATAAATATCAGGACAATTATTTAGTATTATTTCTTCTGAAAACTCACATTTAATTCAACAGGAAGAAAATGTCTTCCGTATTATTTAAATTTGCAACCAAGAATGGTATGTCAGGGTTGTATATGTGACTTTGTTTACAGGCTATTGACATAAAACTTGTCCTTTCTGTGCTTTTGTTGTGTTTTAACTGCAGTTGGTAATGGGGCCGCACTCAGCTACTCATCTCCCCACTGGGGTGAGGAGAGGATCAGAAGAGCAAATGTGAGAAAACTCATGGGCTGAAATAAAGGAAGGTTAATAAGTAAAGCAAAGCCTAGCACATCTTTGTGCTATTGTGCTGGTTTTAGCTGGGGTAGAGATAATTTTCTTCATGGCAGCTGGTATAGGGCTATTTAGGATTTCTGCAGGAAACAGTGTTGATAATGAAGGGCTATTTCCAGCACAAATAGAAAACATAGCCACATGATAGCTACTGTGAAGAAAATTAACTCTACCCTGGTCAAAACCAGCACAACATTCTGTGGAGTTTTTTCAAAATTTTTGGTGCTTGTGGTTTTTTCTGCTGTTATATATTTATTTATAATAGGTGTGTATTTTTTAAACTTTCTAAAATAAGTTTCTGGAAGTTGACATTTTTCCCCTTATGTTTGCTTAAATATATGTACTATAACACTAAAAATTTGAACATGCATCTATATGAAGTAATGTATTCATAGGTAGTGAAAGTGCTAGACAAATTCTAAATTAAAAAATAAAAGAAAAATTCATTTTTAATTCAAGATTATATTTGTAATTGATATAAGCAGCAGAAAGAAGGTATGGAAATCTGAAGTTGCTCAGTTTCAATGGAACTAACTATAGATTCAGATCAGCAAAATAGAGAATGTGAAGTTATACCTGGAGAAAAGATCTTTTTCCATTTTCTGTTAATTAAATGACATGTAGAAAATTAATGTGTAACAGACCTAAAATATATAATTCTTAACACAGTAATTTATTTGCCTATGGTCCTAGTGGCATAGTGTAAGAATTTTTCAAATTAATTTTACTAGCAATTATTGTCCTGAAATTAACAGATCATTCTTTTATGTCATCAGTTGCTTACACATATGGTTGCAGCCGAAAGATTAGGCAAAAACCCAACAACAACAAAAAAACCAGTAAAACAACAACAACCAAAAAAAAAAAAAAAATCCAAAAACCAACCAACCAAAAAACCCCCAAAAAACAAAAAAACCCAAACAAAATACAACAAACAAACAAACAAAACAAAAAGCCCATTCTTCCCCAGATGTTTCAGTGCTGGCTATCAAAAATGAAAGTAATGTATTAGCTGTACTGGTGAAAATGTTAAGTCAATTATACTTGTGCAAGATTTATAAGAACTAAAGTGATTTTAAACTTGAATTGTCAAAGGAAATTTTACATGCATTAACCACTCGGCTACATCCATCCCATATATTTAATTATGTACTGGATTTTGAACCATCGTCTCCAGAGCAGTGTAAAATAAGAGTTTTCCTACACTACTGTTCATAGGCATTGCCCTGAATTACACATGTAAGAAACTTCGGGTTTTAAAACTGATGTAACCAAAAAGGAACCTAATGTTAATATACTTTCATTCCACTCCTGGAGAGGTGTGTTACAGTAAATAGACTTTACCTCACTCCCTTGGATGTTCAACTAGTCAAGTGTTTCAAGTAATTTAATATTAAAAGATTGCTTATGCACATCTAAGCATATTTGATATTATTTTACTTACAAGACTATGAGGAAAAGCCTAATTTGGTATAGAAGGTTAGAATGCTGGTGTGCTCAAGCACGATGAAAATAATTTTAATCTGCAATTAATAATCCCAATATTAAGGCAATATTTCTTCAATACTGTCAATTATGAAACCCTAATATTACAAAAATATCATCCATTAATAATGCAAAACAGTTTAGAGCACAGTGGAACTAAAATTGTTAACAGAAGAAGCTTCAGAAATTTAAATACTTGTTGCATTTATCTTTAAGGATCAAAATTTTTGCTTCTCTATTCAACCTTCTCATATGCTGTTTCAGCAATATATGTTCCAAGAGCAATTCAAATCTCAGTAAAGAGAATTGAAGTGCAGCTTAGAACAGATTTTTCAAATTCAGCCTGTACTGTCTTCTCTTTTGCTTGCATTTGTGAGCTGTATGCACTAAGACCGAAGTGAAATGGTAACTCTGTTAGTAGCATTCTGCTGTGAATATAATGACATTGATGCAAACATTTCTTGGAATTCAGGGGGTTGTTGCAGGGTCACATTTGCAGGCTGTGCACTTATGTCTGTTTTAAATGAATACTCTTCAATACTGGACGAGAAAGAGTGAGGAGACAGCTGCTATGTAAATATGGAATAAGGAGTTTATCATGGAACAAGGAGTTTTTCTCCTCCTGGTACAGAACTTGAAGATAAATAGACTGAAGAGGAAATAGCAAATTGTTAAAAGATTAGTTCAATATAAACTGTGAGCAAGTACAATGCAAATTCAATTCATATTAACATTTCATAGAAACACACAAGTTTTCAATGGAAATATTGATGATAAGTTTCACAGATTAATTTCCAGACAGAATTCCATGTCATTATAGGTGAAATTCACCCAGCCTGGAGTAATTTCCAAGTCTGAGACAAAATGTAGATTTGAAACTCTACATTCCTACATCCAATGTTAAAAAGATTTAAAAAAAAGAAAAAAAAAGGAAAAGAGAAATAAAAATTTGGGACAGAAATGAAACTGCTTGGCTTTTAAGCTAGACCAGCTTGGTTTGTCTAGAATTCTTGGGACAGAAATAAAAAATTAACAATAGAAAGGAATTAAACACATTGAATATATGTTTCTTGGAGATTTAGCTAAGGCAATTGCATTCATATTTTTACTTGTTCTGTATGCTCACAATTACCTATATATGATGAAATTAAGACAAGAATGATTTGGATTTTTTCTGCAGTAGACAAATGGTGTAGCGATAAAACTCCTGTGTCCAGTTCATCTCACTGATTGCATTTCCTATTCCATTTTTCTCTTTTTCTTTAGATTAGCACTATTTGTGTATAAAAATACATTACTCTGGATTCTATCTCCCAAAGCATTTTAAGTAGCTACTTACTATGATTTAATTTGAGAGACTCCTGTGCCTAATAAGCTTTCCATTTAAAATCCAAGCTCTGAGCTTTATAAAAGCTACGTGGTCTACATGTAAACACTGTGTAAATAGCATCTGAATAAAAGGCAGGGGCACACATTAGAAGCTGCCAGAACTGTGTCTGTTGTGGTCGCTGCCGCCTGAGCAGCTGAAGAACAAAAGTACTGATTGACTGGTGCCAACTCAAGCGAAAAATACACCAGCGTAGAGAAAAGTTAGAAACAAACACAGAAATAGGTTATAGGAAGTGTGTATATTTGTTGGTAGAGGGACAAGAGGGAGACATTTAAAATGTGGTAGGGAATGTGATTTTATTTAGTACAGAAATAGCAAATCTTGTTCTTAGATTTTGTATGTGTCAGATGATACTGCCCCACATGGTTTTACAGAATCTGATACAGCACTCTGACTGCAATGTTGTTTGAAAAGGGTTTTTTTATGTTTATACAATCTAATATGTTGCTAAACACTATGGCTAAAATGCAGATTGTTTCATGTGCTATAATACAGCGGAAATGTGTTTATGGCAGAGGGGTTGTTTTGTCTAAAAACTGATAAAAATGAATGTGGGACTACAGTGTTCAGCATACTACCTGGAAAACATTTATTTATTTAAATGAGGAAAAATAGTTTTGAATTGAAAGCTTTTAATGGCTTTTGCCTTGCTGTCCATTGTTATTATTTGCTGGAAAAATTCACTTTGTATTTATTTGCTTTAAGCAGTAAATTATGTTTTACTCAGTGAAATTGAAAGTAATCAAACATATGTTAATATCCACAGGTAAAATGCAGTGTTTTATTTAAACAGAAAATTCTAAAGGAAATTTGAAATTAAAAGAAAAAAAAAGACTGTGTTTTTTTTAATGAGGCCTATATGCATCAAATTTTAGGTATACTATAGTGTTCAGATACCATACCTTCATAAATCAACATTTATCGTAAACCCAGTATGAGTATAGTGACAGTGCAATAAGGCCTTCAGACTAACTAATGATGAAACTACCACTACCTTTCATTTCTTTTCTTTTCTTTCTTTTTGGTTTTTTTTTTAAAATTTTTAACTTAGTAGTAGAGAACTATGGAGAGATTTAAGAGTGGTTAAAGTAGCACAGTTTAGCTCAGACTGAACAAAAGGGTAAGAAAAATAGAAAAATCAATTTGTACAAATAAAGGTTGAAAAAATATTTCAAGAGGATGTGTATGATAAAATGGACCATTGACGTGTTGATTTTTCCATAAATGGGAGGAAAGCTTTGGTGTTAAGGGGAAAAAAATGGTGTCCTAGAGAATTTGAGTTCTTCTGGAAATAAAACTGCGGCCAACTATGTAGTCTTTGTCTGCTTACAAATACTTTTTAAAGCCTGGAAAAATGTTCTGAGATCTCAAGATAGTTGACCAGGTTAGATCTTTCTATTAACCTAGGGAAATAGATTACAACTGATTCTTTTTCAGCAATGATAATTTTTTAGAAGAGAGGAACTTTTTCATTAAGTAAGAAAGTATGAAGGAAAAGGGAAAGATACTGCAGTAGGTATATGATAAGACAGGTTTTCCAGTTTTGGATGTTTCTGGTACACACAGACAAAACCAGCTCCTCCAAGGAGGAAGAGAAAGGGTAATTATAACATTCCACCAGAGGGATTTATTAGATTCAACACTTCTTGGAGTCCAAACCATATTATTTTCCAGAAGACATGCCTTTTATGTTGCTTCTGGGAGGGGGAAAATCTTCAATTTATGCATTCAAGGAACTCTCTGGAAGATCATAGAGGGACTTTCTGGCCAGAGAAATTAGTTTGAGTATTTTTGCAAATATGTTTTATGTTATTTGGTTTATTTTGTATCAAATAAACACTGACATTACGGTGCCTGCAAGTAATTGAATTAGTGATAGTTGTGGAGGTTTAAATGTACATCCTGACTGACAGTACTAAATTCTCTGACAAAATCTGAAGGGTTACAGTCATGAAACTCTCAATGTAATTTGTCTAGCAGATTGATGGGAAATATTAAATGAATATCAGTTTAGTCAGACTTCTAATGCTCCTGCAACTCATGTTCAATCATACTGGTTAGTGAGATTTGACTACTGTTGGGAAACTAGTGACGAGCTGAAGAAAGTAGGTGATGACTGCAACAGGAACAAATGCCTTTCATGTGCCATCATGATGGATGCAGATACCTCAGAGCCTTTCAAAATGTCTAGCAAGCAGCAGGGCATTGGTCCACAAAAGGAAAAGTTGGCCAATCAAATGTTTTGCCTTCATTGTGCTACTTTTAGATCATGTTAACAAGTGAATGACAGCTCTTATTTGCTCATAGCTTTCACACTGTGGAAAAATATGCAAGCGTTTCATTTGTGCAATTATTGAAAGTAACGGACTTGAAATTCAGCTAGAAACAAAGTGTCAAGTCTTCCTGATCAAGCTGACAGATCTCTAATCAGTTGTCATCTTATATTTACTTTAAAAGACTTTATTACAGAATATTGAATATTTTGCAGGGAGAGATGATAGCTATGGACTTCATGCTATTAATCTCTTGAGAAAAAGGTGATAATAAGCTAAGTTCCAGTCTTTTGAGGGGCAAAGATTTTATTAATAAATTCCGTTGAATTTTAAGCACCTCTTTTTTTGAAATATTATGGAAGGTGTCATACCAGTTAATTAATTGAAATAAGTACTTCATATTGAGCCCTAGAGAAAATGTTGGTAATTATTGCAGCTCAAAATTTAGTATTTGCTTTAGAGTTTAATTAACAGCATTATGATTTGTGTCATAGAGCAGCTCTAGACCTTGCCATTTTCAAATTAAAAACCTTAGCACTGTTTTGACGGTTTTGGTGCCAGATAAAGCCTTATGATTGGTTTGTTAAGGCAAGTGGAAGAGTTCAAGAGCATCTGTTTTTGGCTCTGGCAGTGGGGTTTAGGCACATGTGCCTAAAAAGCAATTCTAGGAAGCTAATGTCTTGCGTCTACCTTTCTCTTGTCTTTTGGATCACAAAGTTACCTGTGAATCTAAGCTAAGATTCACAGTTACAAAACCATTTTATCTGGAAATCCATGCTCTGGTGATATCCAGATATAACGGAAAAAGGAGCAGTTAAGTTCTTAAATGCTCCTTTAATGCATGAACTCAACACAAAGTTCATAAAATCATAAACAGAGTGTAAAATCAGAGTAGAAGTCCCAGAAATTTTCAGTTAAGCAGACTATTGTATGTTGCAAATACTATATTTTGTTTAAGGGGATTCATGTTCAGAGCATTTTTTGGTGGGAGCCATCATCATCCTGTAGCTGTGTGCTGCCTAGCCACTATCAGGAGTTATTGCAAGAGAGGGAAGCAAAGTGACTTTCCCTCTGTAGCCTTTAAAGCACTCAACCAGGGACAGACATACACATTCTGAAATCTGACCACAGGTCCCTCCCTCCCCTTCTAGCTGAGTGCTTATCATTCAACAAGAAATGTAGAATATGTTCCTGATCTCTCCCATATTCAATAAGAAAAGAGAATGCTCACCTGACATTACCTGGGAGGGAGTAGGATTGTTTGTGAAACACTCAAGCTTGAACGCAGGCATGATGACTTGAAATATCTCTTGCATTAAATAAAAAATGAAATAAAAAATGCAATTCAGGTCTCAATTCAGGTCTCTATTCAGGAATACCAATTCTGAACCTAGATTAAGCTAAGACACCACATGTCTTGTTGGTGCAGCTTTCTTCTAAATATCTCTTACTGGCCTTTGTAAATCAGAATATTTTCTACGCACCATTTCAATTTGTTTTGAATCTGGGACAATAGCATCAAAACCTTGCAGATGATCAGTACTGAAGGACACGGCAGAGCATATAACAAAGAAATGTAATAATGCAAACTGTCATAAATGTTTTTGTTTCCTGAAATACGCTGACACATCTTTATGGAAATAAAAGGTTCTCTTTGACTTTGTTGTGTGTAGAAGAGTTCAGAAGACATGTACTTTCAGAGCAAGTTAAATAGTTTCTAAGAGCGAGTTTACTATAGCTTTTTATAGAAAAGGAAGCAAGTCTGAAAATATCTGGGTTTTTTGACACTCTTTTCTCTCTATCTTAACATTTCCACACAAGTTCTTTTCTGCACATGGAAAAAAATGTGGAGTTCTTTTTACTCCTACTTGCAACATTATTTATTTCTCAGTATTTATAATATAGGAAATTCAAAATATGTCTCTTAGGTAGGTATTAGAGAATGATACTCTTTCACAAGCAAATTTCATTTAGTCAATCAAAGACTATTTTCCCTTTTAACATAAGACTGTGCAGTCACTAATAGTGAACAATTCATTTCAGAAGTTATTTTAAAAAGCTGTTTTCAAAAAAAGCTCTTTACCTAGAAAAGGGCTGTGTATGTGCCTGTTGCAAGCTGTGAGGTGTTAAGATATTCTGTATTTCAGTATGTATGACAGAATTCTTCTGATGTTTATAGCCTTTAAAATAAATTGTTTCAGTTCTTTTAGAATTGTTTCCTGCAGAGAAGAACCTCATAATTAAAAACAGAGTAGGATAAAACTGCAGTGCAAGTCCTTTGATGTGTTGGTTACCTGATAGATTTTTTTGAGATAAGATGAACTATAGCTACTGGTAATACTTTCCTTTTTAAGCCGGAATTGCAGAACTACCTAGACTTAGCTTGTTTTTAATTTCATTTGATGAATAACAGAATATTAAGCATGAAGAAGGAAATTACAGTATTCAGAATAAGTTGGGTTTACTGAATGGAATGCTTATCCAAAACACTACAAAAATTTCATTATAATTGCTTATCTTCTGTTTGGGTTGAATTCCTTGCAAATCTAATATTTTTTTCCTTTGCTTTGCTTTTTTTTTTAAGGTAGATACTTTATAAACAGGAATGCATCTTTCATGTATTCCTTAACATTTTTTTGCTATCTTAAAAAAAATGCCAATGAATAAAATCCCCCAATCCAAATACCTGAAAATATCTTAGAAGTCCAGGAAAAAGTTTAAAGTAGAATAGTATGTGTAGTACAGTTTGTATTTCAGTTTCATAGCAGGCAGAGAAAATTGGTGAAAATTAGTCTTAAATACTTAAAAAGTTTTGCCATCCTGTAAAATTTAGTTTTGTTCTTTTTTATTCTGCTATCTCATGCTATACAGCGCTCTTCTAGAGCCTGTCTTTTGTGTTGCACCCATGTTTAGGCATATGTAATTTGCCATTGGTATGTTTAATGGGATAAAACATAATATTTGCAAAGTGTTAATGCTATATCATAGCAGACATCTGTCTTTACAAATTATTTTTTCCTAAAAATGATATGCTGTTATTTGCAACATTGCTTTGTGACTAAGGATTAGATGAAGTTTCTACTACACTAATCCTTTTGACTCTCATATTAGCATGGACAAATAAATCACGACAGATTTAAACAAAAGATTTGTTGGTAAGACCAGAGTTTATTTTCTTTCATCAAACTACATTTCTGGGTTACTCAACATTTATGTGTGTAACCCCTAGGTAAAGCTAAGCTGGTATGGCTCCATAAGTAGTTTCAGTTTCATTTTTTGGTGTTATCTTTTTGTGAATTCATACTTGTTGATTTCATAAGATTCCTTTGTTTATGTTTTTGTTTGATGACCTGCTTTGTTGCACCTTGCACAGTAAATAACACAGCAAGAGATGTCAAAATCATAATATTCTCCAGAGCCTTATTTTATTAGAACACCATCTATTAAGATAATAATTTTTTTGTTATTCTTAGTAATGAAAACAAAGAACTTATGAGCTAGACAGAATATGAAGATCTGAGAAATGTATTTTACCACTTCTCTTTAATATCCTTTCCTTCCAGATTATGTAATCAAGCAACCTTCAGTAGATTCCTATATGGAATAAACTCTGCAGTCTCCTGGAAGTCTCATTCTGTCACCTATAAATTCAGAGTTTTGGAGGCAGGGGCACAGATTCCCCACTGAGCTATAGAAAATTCTCTCAGTTAAACAAGTTGAGTTACTCGTGAGAATTGAGCAATCTTTTATTTTCCTCAGAGCAGTTCCACTTAACTTGAAACGCTTCAGTCAGAAAAACACACATGCTGCAGCTGAGCAGCTTTGCTGAGCAGCTTTACACTTTTGAGCTGAAAAACACATTATACAGTAATTATGTGACAGACTACAAACACATCTTTAAATTGTATTTTCTATCATGGTGTTTTATTATCTCTGTCCATGTAAACTTAATAGATGAGATGCAGTGAAATATAGGAAAAATTTTGGTACCATCTTTAATGTACCTGTTATCTTTTTGGAGACAAATTATCTATGCTTTGGATATACTGCTGGTGTCAGTGTTTTAGTGAAAGGTTTAAAATTGCGTAAATCTTCATCTGCTTTATTATAGTTAAGACACAAAACGTATGATCTCGAGAGACCCTATCTTTCCTTTCTGTTCAACTGAAATTGTCAGTTACGTTCCTTGGAACAGATCTGGATCATGCTTTATATTAATTTCAGATGTTTGCCATGCCACTAGCTTTAGTTGTTTATTTTGAATTTGCACTTCTCATTGATGACAAAAATATTTGATTCGAAGGATATCAGAGCAGTATGAGGTTAGTCTCTGAATAAACAAAATATTTATGCTTTTTAGAAATTTAAATGAAGTTGGATTGAGCAGATTTATAAATGCTATGTACTAGTACTGTAATGCATCTTTTGAAAGCTATGCCTTAGGTGTGCATTATTTTTCCCTGAAAGACAGATTAGGTAAAACTGAACCAGAGAGAAATTCTTATAGATGTTTATAATTAAAGCCTTTTTTCACTCCTTTGGCAAGTTAGTGTAGCTGAGGTCTTAAAAATAATTTTAAAATTCCTAAGAGGATTTTCAAAATACAGATTACTGAAAAAATCTGTATAAGCTTTGTTTTGTAGAAAGCAAGATGCCTGAAGCTAGACAAATTTTCACAGACAAGTAAAATAAATGAGAGAATCTATCAAAAGAGAAATTAAATTATACTTTGCTTTTATGACTTTAGCAAGGAAATTTTATTCCAAATTTGCTCTTTTTTCCTTTTCCATCAGTTCTACCTCTTGAAATATGAAATCTAAGATATGTCTGTAAATCTTAATTCAGCTTAAGACCTCCCTATGAATAAAAATTTTGTAAATTAGCCAGAAGAATTGTTCTCTTATAGCATGACGGCATTCATAAGTATCATAACAAATTGCTATTTTGTTATCCCAGAAAAAGATATAATTATATTCAAATAGTTTCAATGACAGGCAAGATATTTCTCTACTGAGTTTCAAACAGATGTGGTATAAAATACATTAGGACCGTAGAATCACTTAGTGACAGACAAAAATCTTCTAATCTCTTGAAATGAAATTGATATGACAACTATTCTATGACTTTTAAACTTACGGGCTTAGAAGATGCTATCAGTCATAAAAGCAAAGAAACTTGCTTTTTTGATCTTTCTTTAAATATGGTGCCCAGCATTTTAGGTGGAAGAAAATCAGACAAATAAAGTTATTCCATTAAATTATTTTGGTGCAGGTTTACAAATTTACGTCTGGACTTAATTTTTTACAGAGAAAATAAATGGACAAATATTTATTATCTTGTGACAATTATTTGGATGGTACTTGAACTCTGCTAATGGTATCTGTAGAGATATAGGGATATGTGTGCTTGAGACAAGAAATCCAGGGAGGGAAAAAAGCATTTGTATTAAGTATTTAAGTATGACAAAGATGAGATAAGAGATTTTGTCTGGGCGTGATTGACATGAGAAATAAAAGTCTGGAAAATATAAGTAAAATTCAACCTATTAAGTCTGATTCCTTAAAGGAAAATAAGGAAGACCTGTCTCTCACAGATATTTCTTGAAGCATGAAAATTGTTTAAAGGGCATCCTAATTTGTCCAGTTCACAAAGCTATTTGTGATGGCAGGAAAAGATTTTTTCTTGAAATGGATGCCTTATTCTCTTTCTCCCAGTAGCTGTTCAGAGCCTTTGTCTATTTATATTCTTTATTGTTGCTGTAAGAACAGTGCTGGTTTTCATTATTTCATTGGCAAGAGAAGCCCTGATTCAGTTTTGCTGTCAATTTTGACCTCTTCCTGTACCTCCTCTACTTTCAGTGACTAAAACCATCAGTAAATAGAAACAGAGAAAACCCAAAAAATGTTTTTAAAACAGAACAAAATAAGTGCAACAACACTCAAGATATATGTAATTGCAGTTCATGTCTCTGGTAGGGTGAAGCATGCGCTGAGAGTTTGTTCAGTTGTTTATTGCACTGCTACATATTTAGCAAGTTTTCAAACACCTGGTGGGAAAGAGATTTGAGAGTATACATAAACAGTCTAATAAAAAATAAGAGTCTCAAAATACCTTCCCAGAAAGAGCAAAATGAAATCAATCTTAATTTTTTTGGACAAGTATTTTTTGTCAAAATATTTAGAGAACACAGTAGCTTTTCCAGTTGCTTTCTGTCTGTAACACTTAAAAGTAAACAGATCATTTCCAACTCTAGCTAACTAGCTAACACTTATCTCTGATTTAAAATAGAATATGTGTATATATATATATATATATATATATATATATATATAGCCATGCTTTACAAATCCATTTAAGTTAATTATCTTGAAGTGTAAGTTTCATAAACTAATCACTGGTGTCCACCACTGTGGACTGTGGGTTTATTGCCTATGCTTAGTCTAGACCTAATGTAATGGATCACTATCAGAGGTGCTTTGCTTGCAAAAGGACATGAAATATGCTCATCAGCTCTCTCTGCTGCTCACTCCTGTGCAAGGTCCATGAAATACCCAAGTGCGATGCACAGTTTCTGGTAGGACTTCATTCAGCTCTGGTAGGAGGATGCCATACTCTTCGAATAATTTGGAAGAATTCCCTCATCTGCCATAAATGTGGCTCAGGTGATTGATATTTGGGCACACAATTTTTTGCCCGAAGTTGTAGCTTCATAGTAGAACCAAGCAGAAAACAATTGTACCAGCCAATACAGAATCTGTTACATGAATAAATGAGTTATACTTCAATGTACAATGCCTTACATTCACAAGAACCACAATCCCAGCTGACACTTCTATTATGATCTCAGAAAGGAGCCAGGGACGAAAACACTGCAGAGAGAAAAATGCCTGTACAAAGTGTGCACCATATGTCCTAGCTATGATACGTTGTGGGGGCAATAGTGGGAAATAACCATTTAATAAAAGGAAATTAACAGTTTATTAAAAAATTGTCTGAAATAATAATTGCCAAAATATCAAATTACTTTATTTGCTTTAGCAATAGTTGCCTTTCAAGTCAGTTGAAATCTACAGATTTCATATTGTTTTCATCTTCTACTTCTTTATGTTCTCTCCAGCTCCTATATTTGACTCTTTAAACACTGTTGTTTTGTGTCTTCTTTGGCTTTTCAAAACAGTCCAGCAGCTGCTAACTGATTATGACAACACCGACTAATATTGGGTAGATAAGTAGAAATTACTCTGGATTTACACTGGGAATAATCAAATAGATTATTTTTTATTTTCCTCTCCTCTAGTCAGTATATTTAAAACATTAGTATTTTACTTTTTTTCAGTAGTACATGTACTTTTAAAAAAAATAATTTAACCTCACTGTTAATATGTTTTTCTTGGCTGAGTTTTATGCTATCCTAGCAGACATAATTAAAGGTTTTTTCCTACCTATTGTCAAGAATTTAGTCATGCTTTGCCAGTGAAGCAAGCTTAACATTGTCATTTTTACCCAAGTTTGAGTGAAAGCATAAACTAATAATTTATAAAACTTCTTGATATTCAAATGAATGAAACAAGCTGGAGAGTATCTGATTTATTCTGGAAAAAGTAGATGTTAGCTTTGAAGCAGTAGTCCAAAGTTTATATACTGCACTTCTTAAGAAATCTGGAGATGTCATAAACAGAGGAACAATGGAATATTTTCTAAGATTTACAATTTTATGGGTATGGTATATGCTTTGGCAACCACCTTAAATAAAGGTATATTGACTAATTTTAATATTGCACTGCACAACATAAGAGGAGATAAATTGCAAGGTTAAACATTCTTAGACCAAGAAAGAGAATTGATTCATTAAAAAAGTCCTTCCACTGCAGTTACTTCTGACAAACATTATTCCATTTTTACTTTGGGGCCAGGAAATATTTCACAAATTTGGAGGAATATGTCAAGAAATCTGTTGCTGGGTATGCTCAACTCAACTAAATATCTTAGGAAATCTGAAGACAGTGTTACCTAGTCAGCTAAACCCCGGTATCTTCATCACAGGGATGAGAGATAGCTCCTGACTAATATGTTTAGATACCCCTGTTCAAGTCCAATATTGCCTTAATGTCCATCATTTTACAGTTCTATTTGTAAAGTAAAAGCTATACTTCGTTACCACCTGTAACTGTTGAGTGAATGAAACACTGTCGAATACCTATGGTCAAATAACTATGATACACACTACAGGCTCTGTTAAATTCTACCTCTCACAAGAAGGATCGAGACTATGCTTTCTGACAAGCTTAGACTTTGCAAGTAACACTTGATTTTTTTTCCCTCTGTTTTGTTTCATTCAGACTGCTTCTACATTTTCTATTTTTAGAAAAAAAAAATTATAATTTTACTTTCTCATTCTATAGTGAGAGAAACACTGATACTC
This sequence comes from Origma solitaria, assembly GCA_013397895.1. Classification (NCBI taxonomy): domain Eukaryota; kingdom Metazoa; phylum Chordata; class Aves; order Passeriformes; family Acanthizidae; genus Origma; species Origma solitaria. The sequence continues at coordinate 631,159 of VZRL01005455.1, forward strand.
TTACCTCTTTTCATATAACATCCCGATGATTCATGTGTGGGATTACAGTCAATCGGCTATATGTGCCCAAGAGGAATTAGTGCTGTGCTTAATACTTAATTACTAATGGACTGCAACCCAGATGAATCTGTCATAAATATGGAACAATTCTGAGCTGATGTTTGCAATTAATTCACTGTAATCTGCAGACATAGCTGAAAAATCAATTAAAAAAAATGAAAAAATCCCTTTGAGCAGGACATAAATCATACTGAGACATTCATTATCTTTCTGTATTTGTCTCTTCAGTTTTTGAGGTGTGAAGACTTTTCCATGTACTTACTATAAAAGAGACAACAGCAAAAAAACCAAACCCCCAGCATGCCCTCTTCACTGCCAAATCTCAATGAGGAACCATCAGTACTTATAACTGAAGTATAAATTTAGGTAAATTAAGTTTCTGATGTATTAAAAAACACCTGAAGGACAATACAATCATCATTCACAGACAGCATGGCTTCATGATGGCGAAGTCCTACTTGTTAAACTTAATTTCCTTTTACAAAAATATTACCCACCTAGTTGATCAAGGGAAGCAGTTGATGTAATCTTTCTGGATTTCAGTACAGGTTTTGATACTGTCTCTCACAGTGTCCTACTGGATAACATGTCCAGCATTCAGCTGGATAAACACATCATATGATGGGTGAGCAGCTGGCTCATGGGTCAGGCACAAAGGGTTACAGAGAATGGGGTGGCACCAGACTGATGACTGTCACTGGTGGGGCTCCGCAGGGCTCCATCCTCAGCCCTGTGCTCTTCAATATCTTCATCAGTGACTTGTACACAGGACTGGAAGGGACACTGAGCAAGTTCGCAGATGATACAAAGCTGGGGGAAGCTGTTGATTCGCTCAGAGGCAGGGAGGCTCTGCAGAGAGACCGTGACAAATCAGAGGACTGAGCAATCACCAGTCGTATGAAGTTCTACAAGGGAAAGTGCTGGGTTCTGCACCTGGGATGGGGCAGCCCTGGACGTATGGAGAGACCAGGCAATGAGATGCTGGAAAACAGTGCCACAGAAAGGGACCTGGGGGTCCTGGTCGATGGCAAGTTGAACCTGAGTCAGCAGTGGCCTGGCAGCCAGGAGGGCCAAGCCTGTCCTGGGGGCATCAGGCACAGCATCGCCAGCCGGGCAAGGGAGGGATTGTCCTGCTCTGCTCTGACCTGGGGCAGCCTCGCCTTGAATATTGTGTGCAGTTTTGGGTACCACAGTGTAAGAAAGATATAAAGCTGTTAGAGGCCATCCAAAAGAGGGCTATGAAGACTGTGAAGGGTCTGAAGGTCTAGATGGTGAAGAGACCATACAAGGAGCCACTGAGGTCAGTTGGTCTGTTCAGCTTGAAGAAGAGGAGACTGAGGGCAGGTCTCATTGGTGTTACAGCTTCCTTGTGAGGGAAAGAGGAGGGGCAGGCACTTCTCTGCTGTGCCCAGCGATGGGACCCGAGGGAGTGGCCTGAAGTTGTGTCAGGGGAAGTTTAGGGCAGATACTAGGAAAAGTTTTACATCCAAAGGGTGTTTGAGCTCTGGAATAGGCTCCACAGGGCAGTGGTCATGGTTCTTAGCCTGCCAGAGTTCAAGAAATGTTTGGACAATATTCTCAGCACATGGTGTGATTCTTGAGGCTGTCCTGTGAAGGGCCAGGAGTACGACTTCAATCATTCCATTTCCAGAGCAGATTTTACTCCTTCTTAGGAAAAGCTCAAGGTCCCAAAATAATTCCTCTAAAGACCAGAGTGAAAGTGGTTCATGCTACTGACATGGAATAAAAGACAAGGGTCTGTAACTAGTTAATCAGTAAATAATTTTCTTTCCCAGGAACAAATGGAAGTATGATAATTTACTGTTGAGTTTTATGGTTTTATACTTTTGTTATGCTTCATGATTTATGAGGATGAGCAATATATTTAAAAAAAATTAGCCCATTCCTTCTGAAGTGTACTTAGACAGGAAAAATGTGAGTTAACAAAATTATGTTTTTTAGTTCTGTTTTTAGCATTCGTTTCAGTCTTGCATTATGTTGAACTTCTGTTAAAGACATGGAAATGCACTTTGTTGTTTTCAATTCACTGCATTGAATTAAATTTGGTTCTGTATCCCAGTTCTTCTAATATCATTAAGTAAAATTAAAACTTTATGTGCCCATTTGTGAGGGAAACATGTATGATATGAACAGAAAAGTTCATAGATAAGATTTTTTTCCCATTCTTTGGGATAGGGCTCCCTTCATGTGACATAAAAGGTTAAATGGATCCTTCACATGACTGCTATATTTCCTCTTACAATATAACTTTCACTTGACAGCTGCTAAAAAGACAAGTAGTCACAAGTTATTTGTTTGTGCTTCATGCTGAGCTCTACATTATTTAGGTGATCATTTGCATGCAGAGCATGGAGAACTTTGTTCTTTCCCTCATTTGAAAATAACATTCTATAAATTAACAGAGCTTCAGCTCATTTTACACTTACTGTTCAAGTTTAACCTTTGCAAGTCTATGACTTGCAACAAAATAAGCTTTACATGAGTCGCACAGAAAACCTCTGTGTAAAACCTGAGTAATTCACTTTTTATGAAAGAAGTACTGCTATTTAATATATGTTACTATATAGTATTTTATTCTGTATATGCAGGTATAAAACACAATCTAGAATCCAGCAATGTGTTGCTACACATAGTAGAACAGTATGAAGCATTTCATTTGCATGAGTGCAGTGGTACTATCAAGATAAACAGTTCAAGTTACTATTTCATGTGGCAGAATAATTCTGTAAGCAAAAGTAACTCAGTGAAAGATATGAAAGAAAGAAATCAATATTTTCCTTTAAAGTCAATTTTTAAACATAGAAACCTCAACCAGAATTTTACTTAAAGTGGTTAGATTTTTCTATTTGTTTGTTGATTTTTTTTCCTGCCATTACTTGTGACAATTAACTGGCCATGTGCTTAGTGCGGGCTTATCATTTTAATCAGGCACCATCTGAACCTAAACCTTAATCATATTTAATGAATTCCTATATTGCTTCAACAAATAACAGTCTTACAAAAGAGCTTGAAACTCCAAGTTAGCAACTTTTTCTATGTATTCAACTTTCATTATCAATTCTGGATATTCTTGAAGATATTTGTGAGAACTAATGAGACCTAATGACATTGAACATCTTTTGGGACTGTGTTTTTAGTTTCTAAATGGAAGCAATGCTGCATTTATTACTATACCTTAGGAAATATTACTTGTAATATCTCCAAAAATAAGTTGTTTCTGGAATGAGATGGGCATAAATTGAAGGGAGATGAGGGGAAGTCATGCTGTTTTTATCTGCTGTGGCAAGACCACTTGTTTTCCTACCTGGTGTCCATTCCTGATGTGAAAATACATTATTAAATCCTTATCACCAGGAAAGAAAATAAAAGGGAGGAACAGCTAAGGTGAGCTAATAATGTCTCCTAGCTACCCTATTCCCTTAGAGTTCCTGCAGTCCCATCACTTTGGCAGGAGTATCAAGGAAGTTATGGTGACTTTTGAGCCTCGATTCAGATTTTTTTAAGTCATCCTTAGGAGAGCTGACATTCTAATTGCTCCATAAATTGTTTCAGCTCAGAGTTTGTTATGCACTGACACATTTTACTGAAAAAAAATAAAGGTATGTAATTTGACACAGTGACAGATTAATACCTTAGCATTAGATTGGCAGAACAATTAGACAGCTTAAATGTTTCCTATATCTTAATGTCTATGCTACTTCAGGAAGCCACAGTAAGTCCTGCTTTTCTGAAGGATATGTTGCCATTTCAGTGATAGAAGTAAATCAGGCTATCAAAGGATTTAACAGGATTACAAGAAGTCTTGTAGCAATTACATTTAAATCTAGAAAATTAAAATCTGGGGAATTTAGATTCAGCATGGTGTATTTAGTATGGTACTCACCACTGGGTATCCCATAAGCTGATACTTCTTAGTTCTCATTATATGTATGCCATTGGTTTTTGGAAAGAAAATGAAATAATACAGTCTGAACTACGGGATAAATACAACTTAAACAAAGGAAAACTTTGTGTTTCTAATGGCCTTTCCTTTATTTTACAATGTAATCAAACTAGTATTTGTCTAGAATTTAGCCTGTAGAATTTGATCTCACTTAAACATAATGTACTCACTTTATGTTATTGTTCTCCGCTGACAAGAATCAGACCAATATGATTTTGGCCTATAAGAGTACCACTATGTTTTTTTTAGTGCAAGAAATCCCCAAAACTGATAGATCTGTTCTTAACATAAACAGTCTTTAAGGTAGTTATGAAATATTGATGATTGCTTGAAGAACACAGATGCAATATAACTGAGCTAGTACAATCACTAATTTAGGCAAGAAATTTTTTTATCAAGTTATTCCATAATTAGGGAAACAGTTAAAGAATATTGTACCTTAACCTGCTGAAGGTAACTGTGAGAGCAATAACTGTGGAATCTCAGTCAGAAATGTTATTTCTTGCATAATATTTCTTTATTACTTGGGTAGTATTTCTTTGGTTACATGTCTGAGTCATGTTAACTAGCACTATAGACTGCTGTAGTATGTTTAATAAGCATAAAAAACCCCATCAAAACTTTATACAGTCATTATCTTATTTGACTGTTCCTGCCTAAAGCAGAGACAGATATTATTCAAGGGAAGCAAAACCAAAATGTCATACAAGATTTAAAAATTTTTGAAATTTTGATTCTTACACCAGTTTCAGGTTTAATGGACTTCAGAGGCATGAAATGTTTTGCGCCACTACAGGTAGAAACAATATTCAGTCCGTAACTTTGGGAAGAAACTAATTGTAAAATAGGATGAATGTGTTTGTTCTAGGGCAACAAGATTTTATAAATGCTAAGTTATCATGTTGGAACTTGAGAGTGGGTAGGATGTTTTTAGCATTATGGGCTTTATGTTTCTGTATTCTTTAGATTAACACCTGACATAAATGGTCCAACTATTTTTGGGTTTTGCTCGTAATTTTATTATCATAAAACTTCAAGGAGGATTCTAAAATGGATTTCTGGTTGAACTGAAGCCCACCATCTGAGGTTGATTTATTACAGGATAAGTCAAGAATCTCAACCCAGAAGCAGTTAGGAATTGGATTGAGGCCAAAGTACATGAGAATTAGCAATCACATTAACAGAACTGCAAAGCTGAAGGGAATATTTAGAGGTCATTTAGTGCATCCTTTCTTTTCCAAGGTATGATTAGCTACGTTTATGTTATCCTGGGGAAAAAAAAAATTTGGCATTTGTAAAACTCATTTCAGACTCTGTAACCTTCCATCACTACTTCATTTAACCTTAAAGTTTTTTTTCTAATTTCTAACTTGATTTGTCATTGTTGCAATCTAGATATTACTTTGGGTCTTTTTTACTATGAGCATGCAAAACAGATTGTTTCCACTTCTGGTTTTTTTTCTTGCCTTTTCGGTCCATTAACAGTGCTGTTTTCTACCATATCTGCCTACTCGCTAATACACTTTCATTCATCTAGCCTGAACTTTTTTCAAATGTTAAAGAATAATTTAACTCTTTCTGTACTCCTATGACATTGCTTTCTTTTTTGTTTTATTTTTAGTAGTTTTAATTGTAGGGGATTATTTAGAAATGCATGTTTGCTTTGAAAATGTCACTCTGGTCTCTCTTGAAACTGTTAAGTATTTGGACTTTGCACATGATACAGCAGTGGGTCTTGCTGGTTTTAGGGATTGTTTAAGGTAGATTTTTATTTTCTACCATTTTTCAAGTGAAGTATTGAAAATTCTCACTTTCATTCTATATTCCTTTTTCTTTGAAAAAAAAAAATTTAAAAATCAGAATTCACTATTTTATATCATTCTGTCATAGCTTGCTGCACAATATCACAATATTAATCATTCCATCCGTGTACATATAAACCTTTCTGTACTCTCAAGTATTTTCTTAAGCATTGACAAGAATTTCAGAATTGGGAATGATATACATGAAATTATTCTAGTCCAAAAGCAATTAATGTATTCATTAGTTCAGTGCAGTTGGCATATCTCAAGCAGTGGATTTGTGTTTGACTTTATTCAGTAGGACTGTTTCAGAGATGGCATGCACTATCTCTGCAGTACACGACAATGCCACATTCAGAATGACAGCAGTCCTAGCCTTGGGGCACTAAATGCTTCTTGAGATATGTTCAATTGCTGTTTAACTGTATTTAGCCTAAGGTGCAGAGAAAGAAATTGCTGATGCCTTCAAACATGTTTAAGTATTTTTATAGTGTCTTGGCATGTCAGAATATGCCACAGCACAAACTGGGGTGCAGTTCCTGAATTACTGCAATTAGGAGGCAAGAATTTCAACAACAATACTGTTGTAGCTGTATATTGCTGTAGACTTGCTTTCTTTTCGTTCCCTTAAACAGTGATTTTCTGCAATATGTGCTCTCTTAGCTGTTTTCTGTATTATTGTCCTCTGATCATCCAGTCAATACTTGTTATGCTTTAAGAGCTCTGCTGTGTCCCTGATCACACAACTCGTAAAAGAGACAACCTTTTAATATAAAAGCTATGTAAAGGTAATCTGCTTTAATTATATAATGGTGTATCACTTGAATTTTGGATGGTCCTCTGAATGTGACATATTTGTGTACAGAATGCAGGAAAAAGATGGGGCTCATCCAAACCTCAGTGTCTTTCTTTACTATATAACTGTTCCTATTCTTTTTTCTTTTCTGACAGTAGCTGGAGCTACTGCACATTCACTTTTTATAGGTCCTCAATAAATGGAACCACACAGGGATATTATGGGCCTGTCAATGTGGAAAGCAAAATCTGCATGTAGTCACTGATTTGTCATAGATCCTATTTAGAGCTCACCTGCCAATGGCTCCTCAGATCCTGTGGGCCAAGCTGCATGGTTCACAGAAGTACTGCTGCACTGGTGTGCTACTACATGGCTACTGTGGTTTTATACTCCTCCAAGAAAAAGGTCTACAGCTAGGAATGCTTACTGCAAATGTTCAAGTTATCGTGTCTAGATATGGCATCAGTATTGGTTTGGAAGGTTTTCCATCACCAGGGATAATTGGAACAGAACTTTTGCCAGCTTAAGTACATCTTAAGTCTGTTATTATCATTGGCTTTCTGCATAGTTTACAAAAATTAAAAAGTGAAAAGCTCTTTACATTTTTCCCCAGTGTCTTTGCTGGGACCATGTCATGACTAGACGATAATGCTGTGTGTCTATAAAATATATTGTACAAGAATGGTTGTTTAAATATGTGCAGAGTAGAGCCAGAGTGTGCATTCTTGACCATATTTCTGCAATGTGTGTGTAAAAAAACCCCACGCAACTTGTAACATGTAGAATCATAGAATGGTTAGGGATGGAAGGGACTTTAAAAATCACCTAGTTCCAAACCCCAGGTGTAATTGTTGACTACTGAGTCCTTAGTACTGTCTATGTCCTTGATGAAATATATTGACCTCTTTTGATTAGGAATGGGAGGAGAGAAAATAGTGGAAAACTAATTGGTTGGAATATTTGAGTTGTTAGTTTCTTTGGCATTAAACTGGAGATGGAACATCATCTTTCTCCTGTCCACCCTGCAGTGGTAGGTGCCTTCCTCTTCTGATAATAAGCAATCCTACTAGCCCTAAGGGAACAGTCAGCTACAATCAGCAGAAAAATTAGCATACATGTAAATATCTCTGTTCATTTACATTCTTTTGCACAAAGTTTTATGGAAAAAATAAAACATATTACTGTCTCAGAAATTGGCTGCAAATATTTAAGGATTTGTTAGATGAATAGTTACAAAACTTTCAAAAATATTTAATTTTTATGAGCTAGATTTTTAAAATTTGTGGTGGGAGCTTCTATCAGATACAATGAGAAAGTAAATTTTGAGAACCTTTAGTGTTCTCCAATTTTTTCCCAAGCTGAAGTCTGAGCAGTGGCAAGTAAAATCTGCATTAAAAGTATTCATTTTTGAAGTCTCCATTTACATATATACCTATTTTTTTTTCTAAATATCTGCATTTTAGGGAATGGGTTTACAATGGCTGTGTCAAAAAAAACCAAACAGTTCTGATATAGAGACACCATGAGAAGATATGTTTGAAAGTAACTAAGATGATATCTTCTGATGATCTTTTTTGCAGATAAAAGATTGAATTTGACTAGTCTATACAAACTGTTAGAACCTAATCCCAAATCTACAGATTTCAATATAACGAGAAATATCACACATCTTTCTAACTAATTAGCATTGTGATAAATTTTTTTTGTTAATAAATGGCATTTTAAGCACTAATTTAACTTGGTTTCCAGATATGTAACTGCTGTAAGGATCTGTTGTACTGCTCCTTGATGATTTGCCAATTGTTTTGACAAATTATTTGCTGTGTCACATTCCATTCGACTTGTCATCTCTCAGTGGGGTCATTACTGGAGTGTTTAACTTTTAAACTGAGAAACACTTAAAGCATTTTGCTTAGAGATAGATATGTTTCAATGCAAATTATACTAGAGAACAAGAGTACGTTTATTTTATTTTGAAATTCAGAGATTGTTCAAAACTCCATGGGCTAAGTAATTTAAAATGCTGAGCGTAGAGTCACTACTCTGCAAAAGAGGGTTGAGCTGCTTCAGTGAATTAGGAAAAATGCAGTCACTTATTTTGTAACTAAAGTGGTGTGGCAGATTATCCAAAAGGAAGGTTAAATCGCTGTTATCAAATGCAGTGTATAGAAAGCACCCCATCTTCCCTTAACTGAATAGTTTAGGTTCTGATAATAGTTTAATCCAGACAGCACTGGTTGTTTTATCCATCTTCGGATATAACATACACACTCACACATAAAATGTTCCCTCCTTCCATTTCCCTTCCTGCCCCCCCATGCTGGAGCTATGTCAATCTTTTAAACCAAAGAGCAATTAAAATGCAACAGGTTTCAAACCATGTTAGGTTAAATCTGTGCTTACATGCTGTACTGATTCAAGCTCTAAGAACAGATGAGAGAAAGCAATGGAGTAGAAGGCTGCATTAACTCTAAGTGTCAAATACTAATTGAAGGTGTTTTAGAGAAAAATATATGACACTGGGTTTGACAGCCTGAGGGAGATGAGGCTGCTGCTGCTGCTCCATGTCCCCAAGTCCAAACAGCAGCAAGCATGAAGATATATTCCCGGTAGGCACATACACAGAGCACACACATACACCAAATTTATACTGAGTTGTCCACACAGATATCAGATGCTCAAAGCCCTCACATGAACACAGACAGAAACAGAGGCCTCATTCTGTCCTCTTCTCTGGCTGGACAGGGTGAAAATCCACTAGTGAGAGTGGACACACCCATATCTATACATGCACTAATAGTAGAGAGCCCATTCCCAAGAAAGAGTTAGAAAGGAATTTAATAAGACAGGACAGATGTTGTTCATCTGGCATGGGACATAACCAAACAAACTTATTAATCAGCAGACTATTTACGTGGGACTGACCCTTTTGTCTCCTTACATCTCTATTTTTCCACACTTGCTCCTCCACAAATCACTTAAACTCCTCACTTGTCTTCCCTTTGTTTCCTCCCTAAACATCATCCAAGTCCTGTACTATCCCAAACTCCTTTTCCCCTTATCTTACAATGCATTCTACATACCTAGACAGCAGTCCCCATTACACGTAAAGATGGTTGTTCCTCCTGAATCCTTGTTTTGAGTTCCTGTTTGCCACTATACACCCCTGTGTTCATCTGGGCCTGGACGGATAAACCTTTGAGGGTCTGATGGCCCTATGGTGTGCCTGGGAGTAGTCTGTCAGGGAATTATTTGGGTTAGTATTATTCTTCCAATGTCTCCCTGAGCACTTCTGTGGGTGTGAGGATGAAGTTTATCACATAACCCAACAGGGCAACTCAGCAACACAATGACTTGGAGGTTTTTGCTTCTTAAAACAGCACTATAAGGCTGAATTGTACAGTAAGTCCTCATGTTAACAAAAAGGAATTCTGGTATTTGTCCAGAAGTGAACAGGAGAAGCGCTACAATGCAAAATGGTACATTTTCAAGTGCATGGTTCAAGGACCACCAGCAAGGGAAGGATTTTTATGAAGCCATGTTTTGCTGACTTGAGATTTGTTTGAGCTAAAAACTCACCGTGAGATAGAATGAGATACTCATTGTTTCAGTCTGAAAAAACCCCAAACTCAAACAGCAGCAAAAGAAACTCTTTTCAGTAAACATATATTCCTATGTTTTAAATAAAGGTCAGACATATTGCCTTTATGAGCAGTTGCTAATATTATGTCAGAGTAATAATTAAAATACTTGCAGCAACCATAATGTTTAATGGCAATATTTTGGAAATAAGGTGCTGATTTGAACAGTTTATGGTGATTAAAAGGAATTGAGACTGTTGTAAAAAACCGAAAAATTCTGCTCAAAAATCATAGCACATTGGGGCAGCTGAGCAGTTAATTATTCTTCTTACCTCTAGGCAGAGTCAGAATAATACTGGTTTAGCTGACAAACAGAGGATTTTCCTGTTACCATCCCCATCTTCTGTATATGTCTGCAGAACACAGTCATCTGAAAACTGGCAGGCTGATAAGTTTCCATAGTATTGCATTCTTCACTGGGAAAAGAAGAAAAAAGAAGGAATTGTGTCTAAGCGCAAAAGCCTTAAAATAAATTGGGAAAAAGAAAAAATTAAAAAATCGCTCAGTTCCCTTGTCCCAGCCTTAGACATCTTAGCTACAGGCTTACTCAGTTATCTAGACACCAGTGCTGTTTCCTCATTAAAATCAGTGATATTTCATTGAAATATGAAATTTTATACAGTATTCAGAATACATACAGCAGATTCTATAAAATGTTGACACCTGTCAATAGCAAATAGTGTACACATTCTTTGCAATGCTGCAACAAATTACGTATTAAATTAATGTTTAAATCCATGAAAAAGATCAGGAGAGGATGAAGATAAATCTGACTTTCAAGAGCTTTTGCAATTCTCTCAGGATTGAATCCACAGATGTTGAAATGAAATATGCTTTCTCTGCAAGCACCTGTTGTAAATATTTTAAATTAAAATGGTTTATTCTGGAAGAGCAAAGGATTTTTGGTCATGGGTTTTTTTTTTTGGTTGGTTTGGTTTTTTCTATCTTCAGCAATGGTCTTTTTTATCAATTTATAAAAAATTCAGAGTTGGAATAGTCATTGTTTGAGAAGGTCCTCTGTCAGTGAAAATCAAAGAAAGATAGGCAAAATAGAAGTAACAAAATGAAGGTTGTGCAGGCTTTGAAATAATTTTTATAGAGCACATGTTATTACTGGCAAAAAAAAATGTTCACAAGAACTTTGGTGTTGTAGTGGGAAGGTAGAAAGATGCCACAGCCTGTATGAAGTACCTGACTATGTTCCATGTTGAAGTTCCTTTCTCCCTTCTAAGATATTTGATTTTTTATGAAACAATCTTAAATGTTTCATCAAACAAGTCACATCATGAAAGTCATATCAAACACACTGGAAAAATTTATTTGTTGGTTTATGTTCTTTGTCGACTTTGTTTAAATAGCATGTTATTCCTTTGTAGGCAGTTTCAGTTATTCCTTTAGACCATAAAGTACCCTATAAATTAATAAAAGCAAGGTTTCAGAATCTTACCCATTCTTTAAAATAGTTGAGGTAGCTTTTAAATTCAGTGGTAATGTAAGTATCAAATTACAAATATTAAATATACCTGCGTTGCTAACAGGTAGGAGTCAATCCTTCAGGCCCTTGAACTTTGCAGCTTTTCAGTGAAAGCTCTTACAAGTGCAGAAAGCTTAGACACAGTGATCTGGAACAGGACACCTTTCTAACATAACAAGTCACATATAAACTATTAGTGATTCCATGTAGGCAGCACTCAGATTCATCCTGTGCCCTACCATGAACATATACGCACAGAACAGCTTTATTTGCACATGTTTGATAAAGTTCATAACCCACAGCCGAAGTCTTGTATGCTCCTGAAATTACTGACTGTACAACCTATGTAACATATTGTGGACTGACAAGAAGTGCCCACTCCTCAGAAATACAAGCAGAGCTTTACATTATATGAAAATTCAGTCCATCCATATCAGATTTGCTCACTTGCAGGTCATGAAGTATGTTCATTCAATATTTGCAGGATGCAGGGTCTTAGGATCCTTTCACATAAATTCAGAGTATTCTCTACAAAAAAATTCAAGGAAAGGTATTTTTAATAATTTTTAAAAAATTGGCAGTATGGAATTAAGTGCTTGTTTGACTATTTCAGACATCAAAATTAATTCAGTACCTAATGCCAAATGCTTCTGGAATTGATTTACAAGCACAGGAAGAAGATTAATAGCCTTTTTTCTTTTTTCAATTATTAAGGTTGAGAATAACTGTACAGATCTTCTTATTGCCTATGGGCACATGCAATGTGAAAAATTATTACTGAGGAGCTTATTGCAACATTCCTATAAAGACCTTTAAAAATACCTTTTGTGAATTTAAGGATTCTCAGTTTCAGTTGAAGTCATTGTAATATTAATTTGTAACAACAACTCTCTTTTATTTTCAGATTCACGACCTCTACCAGATGTAGCCCTAACAGGGAAGTGTACTCGAGAATGTGATGAATATGGCCACTCAGACTCCTGCTGGATGCCAGTCCGCACTTCTCCGGAGAGAAAGCAGAAGAACCAGCCAAAACTCTCCACTTTCATGCCTGTCGATGAACGGGGTAGTCAGGAAAAGCTGGCCAATGGAGAAGCCTCCCTCATGGGTGATCGCAACAGAAACCTCCTTAACAAAAAGTTGACCTCATCCTATGAGACCTTCAGTGCAGCTAGTTTCAGCAAAAATGAAGAAGGCAATCCAGAAGATATCCCCCTTACACAGACAGGGGAATACAAGCCATCTCCTGTCAATACTCTAACTAGAAGAGAAGTTTACCTGTAGGCTAAAAAGCAGCAACAAAGTTCTTTCATAGTATAAGAAAGAAATGGGGCAAAAGTCTTAAAATCACAACAATTTTAAGAAAAAATGAGAAACAAAAAAGAGGGGGCCACCAAAGAGACAAAAGATCTGCCTGCCACTTCTGCCTCCGTAGCAGGCATGTAATTATGCTGTCTGCCTGACTATACTGTACAATGTAGAAAACGTTGTTACTTGCATGTCTAATTCCCCCCTCGCTGATTTTTATTTTCCTAGACCTATGGTTGCAAATTCCTCCCATAGTAGCAAGCTTGATTAAAAAGAACACAACACGCTGTTGTTTCCCCTCTGCAGAAGCATGAATCAAGCCACTCATTTTGTTTGTTTGTCATCTGGCTTGTTGAGGATAACAGGTCAGGGAAAATATATTCAAAACATATCATCTGAATATTGCTGATCCCCACCAGGGACAATCCTTCAGAAACCATAAAGATATAGGATAAATATAAAGGAATAATCATTAATAGGCACTTTGTGAAGACCACAGCTTTAATATTCTCACCTCTCATCTGAGGCTGGAAGCAACAGAAATACGTTCAGCCTGAGACTGCAGTCAAAAACATGGAATATTTTCCTGTGATTCATGAACTCTGGTTCTGTTTTATCCATTGAACAAATGTGTCTTGCTGTGTCTCTTTCTCTCCTTCTCTCGTTCTCTGTAAGGATTATTTCAATGTAAACACAATTACTAACACTTATACCATAGGATAGTAATGATAAACTGTTGAAATCATTATTTTGGGCAAAACTAACATCTAGCTGGGAAGATTGTAATAACAAAAAGGCCAAAGATCACACAATGGATCAGGGGAACTGCTAAGTATTGGGGCTTGACTTAGAAAATTAATGTATTCACAAATAAACACATGTACTCATAACACACCTTCAGTTACATTTTGCTGTAAGCAAGCCCAGACAACAATTTTTTTTTTTCCAATGTGGTTCAGTTGAATGCCCAAAGGAACTGATGTGCATTTTTTTTGTAATGACATGCTATGTTGCAGCAGATGCTGCATATGATATGCTGCATATGCCAGTTCCAGGGAATTTTTAAGATCAAAATTAAAAAATAATAGTAGAAGAGAAAGATGTGTTAATGAGAATGTTTGATGGGAGGGAAAAGGTGGACAGTGGGATAATACAGTAACAAGAGAACATTACAACTTGGATACAAAAGCTGCTTTTCAGATTGCAAGGCATGGTTGCTAAGTCTTTGGTCATCAGTGTTGCAGATTATCAACTGCTTCTATTATGTCAAAGATGATGATAATGAAAGCTTTCTTGAAACCAAGTGCATTAAAACCAAGAGAAGTGCAATACTAAATGATGTCAAGACTCAGAATATTTAGCATAAGTAAAAAATGGTCTGATAAACAGTGGTATGATACCTAGCAGGTCAAGATGAGTCAAAAGGAGTCCAAGCTACTGTGATATGCAAGAACTGTAACAATTCTCATGGTGAGTGCTTCTTGAAAGGAAGAGGAAATGAAACAAGTTTTTGTGCAATAAAAGCAACAAAACATGCAGAATGTCAACCAGTTGCTTCGTAGTTGATGCTGTAGTAATAATCACAGACCAAGCTCTGACACTCAAATAAAAGTGACAATCAAACAACACAGCAAGGACAGCTCAAGGAGGGGGAAAGCATTCAGATCCCTGGCTGTTTAACCTGGCGTGAAGGCATGGCTAGACGGCTCTCTAGTATGCTGTAGTCATAATGTAGGTTTGGGTAGTTTCTTGCTTTGAAGAATTGCATAGAAATAACCTTAAAAGGCCTAAGGTAGAGGTTGGTAAATCAAAACAACTCATCACATTTATCTTTTGAATTCACTTCTCCATGTAGTGGGGTGTGCCATTATTGGCATTTTCATTCTCCTGTCTCGAGTTTACTTTCTTCAAGTAACATTAGTTTGTGTATAGCAGTTATGATGAATGGGCACATTTTAGAAAGAAAATATTAAAATAAAAGATAAATAATGATTGAACATTTTTATGTTTAATTATTTAAGTAATATGGAGAGATGCAAGCTAGTACTTTGTTATGAGACTGCGTATAGCAGTTGCTGCTTTGTATAATCTGTAAGTACCTGTTTAAAAATGCTTCTAAAAATGCTTATGTAATATATACACATTTTTCTTGCACGTTTCAACAGAATACACAATTGCATAACACAAATGTTCAACAGAATTTCCTTTAATAAGATTTTCTTTAATAATACACACCAGAAAATAAATTAGGTAGCTGGGTTCCATATATTCTTAGACACTTTTTCTACAAAGCTAATAATACAGGTCATAGTAGACCTTCAGATTAAATGGATCAGCATTCACTCACCAATTTTTGCACCACATAAGACAGTCATGAAATAATTTTGTTGTGTGCATCTCCTTAGATCGAAAATGCGTGTGAAAGAATTTTTTAAAAATTCTATCTACTGTAAGTATTCACAGTAATTCTAGTGGAACTAGCCACTATTAATATGCTGATTACTCTTCTGACCTGGCATGACATACAAATATATTTTGTGTTTGTATTTTTCCTCTTTATTTGAAATAGGTTAAATCTGGTGCCACTCCATAAATAGAGTGCTTTTGTATAAAAAATAAACAAATAAAGCTATAAAAAATAATTAGGGTGAATGCAAAATATGCAACTGTGCCTTTTATACCTATTATTATGGTAAAGTGGTAGATGGGTTTGGACACTGAGGGGTAAGGGGCTATTCCCAACTTTTTTGAACCTGTATATTTACCTGTGTTTATTTTCTGAGAAATTATAAATAATATATTTAAAAACAAGCCTTTTGCCAAACTCAGTTAATGGACCAGTCTTAAGCATTATTAACACAAGGCTGTGGTTTAAAGAAGTCTTGAGGATTTTTTTATTGCTATTTGTGTGGGGTTTGGGGCTGTTTTAATTTGTTTTTAATTCTGCTGCCTGGAAAAATACGATCAGTCTATATGATAGTTATTTAGCAAGGTGTCACCAGTTCATGTTGCCAGGAAAACTGACAATTAATTTTTTTAATTGCTTTTAGCCTTCATCATATTTTAGTTGTACAGTATAGAAATCATCTTTTTTCTTTCCTTCCATGAGAAACTCAAATGAGCTTTGCATGTATTTTACATTAGGGCACCTTTATAGATTGATGCATTAATATATAACTTTATATGTATTAGAAAGTTCAATAGCTTTGGTCTAAAATCTAAGGCTCATTCCAGATCTCAGACCCACTATGTTTTTTGAATATGGTTTCTGACTGGCCTGCTGCCTGAGTTTCAGGAAAAAAAGTTAAACATTATTTTTATGTGGGGAAAGAACTTAAATGGGATTGAAATGATTGGCTGAAAGGCTACCCTAGAAGTTGTCAAGCAGAAAAATCATGAATATGGATAAAGATCTTGCCACAAAGCCAGCCATCACCAAACACTTGTAAGGAAGTTGAACAACAAAATATGTTTCCTTCTGTTTCATTGGTGATAAATACACAGTTTCCTTAAGAAAAGAAGCAGATGAAAAAGCAATAGAAATGAAAGTGCAGCAGTTAAGTTGTATTGCTGACTGAAAGAGCATTAAACACCAGGAAGAAGACAACACTCACCAGCTACCTGGGGTATGCTTTCAGACAACTTTTTCCTAAATTTTAAAGCACTTGCATTCAGTGTGGTACGATCTGTTTGTAATATTAATCATTGACTATTGTTCTGCAACTTGGATGTTGATAGTGAAGCAGAGAACAATTTATCATTGTTTATTATGAGTCACTATGCACGCAACTATGCTAAACATGGCAAAATGTATTAAACGCTAGTCCACCTCTATTTATGAAATATTTACATAATTTAATTTGCTTTTGTACAGTTTTATGTAAATAAATTGCTTGTCATTTTTGTCTCTACAAATTAAAATATAACATGTTCAACTGGTTGCCAGTTTGCCAGTTTACTTTCTTGGACAGTCTATTCCAATTTTACTGGATTAAATCACATGCTACCTTCAATATTTAACTGGTATTTTGAATGGCAAAGATGACACTGCCTTAGTAACTGGCCACAGATTCAGCTGCAGATGTAGCTGAGGTTTTACCAGTCTACAGAGTGAAATTTGATAGAGGCTATTGTCACTCAGGACAACACACAGCTATATTCAGTATATATAGTATATATATTCAGTATATATACAGTACATGCAACCTGAGCAGTTGTTTCTGATTACTGTTCAAAAGGGCTTATTTTTAAGATGTGCTCAAAACCTTCCTATTAAGTAGAATAGCAAGTCTTTAGTAAAAGTCCAGGTGTTTCTATTATGGAATGGCATTTTTCTTATTATCAGCAAGGCTGTTATCTTTTCCAAGAAGTTTAGAATTATTAACAAATTCTAAAATGTCAGTGAAGCATCTATACTGAGAAAAACAATACAATTAATGCAGAATTTCAGAAAAAAAGTGAAATAAAAGCCTCCAGTTCTGTCTAGCTGTGAATCGAATTATCCATCTCAGCATAACTGCAGATCAAGAAGAAATCCTCCTCAAGAAGTAACATCCAAGGAGAAAGAGTTTGTTCCTTAGTTGTCTGGATCACACATAGCTTTTTTTGTCTTTTTTTGTTTTTTTGTTTGGTTGGTTGCTTGTTTTTTTTAAATGAGCAGGTTCCAAACCAGCCACTAAAGTGGGATTTGCATCTGTTGTAATATGTGAGAAATGTGTTTGTGGGGAGAGGGATCAATGGTCAAAACTCTTCCCACCCCCTGCCTCCAAATTATGCAAAATACAGAGTTACAGCAAACCATTGCATGCAATTTCCCAGAGAACACCACAGAAAGTGTCGTTTGTATCCTTTTACCTTAGTTACAGATTAGGCTTTGATTTTTGTGACTACAAACTGGCCAGAATTTTTTTTAATAAACTTTACATCACAAATTTCTTTCTCCGAATGTGCTTTAAGTTAACATTTCCTAGTCTTCTCTAATGAACGTGTCAGAGAAGATTGTTTTTTCCATAAGTAGAGGTCTGAAATCTACATGCCTATGGAGAGAGATTGGTTTGCCACCTGACCCTGGATCTCCCTCATTGCACTTGAATGGGCTACCCCTCCACCTCTTTCAGCAGTAGCAGTATTTTAATAAGTAACTTCAATCAAGCTTTCAAGTTTTTTTTATACTAGTTGTGGTATGCAAGGCATGACCTTATGTTTGTTTATTTCGTCTTTTATCTGCATTTTCTTGTTTACTCACTGCATTCAGGAAGGTGATTACAGGAAAATAAAATAAATTTCCTGAACCACTAAGAGTGGTAAAAGAGGATGATATAAACTAGCAAAAGCTAACAATTTATGATCCCCTTTAACCCTGGCTTCATTTCTCCCTCCTGCTCTGCAGTAAAAAGTAAATCTTATGCAGAGACTGAAATTAATAAATGTGACCTAGGCAGAAATAATTTCATGTCTTTATTGAGCCTCCTGAGGGGAGTGTGTAGAAGATGCTTAATAGTTCATAAATATGCAAATCATCTAGCCTATACTAAAAATGAAAGAAAGACTAGCATTAGACAAGTGTATTCCTTAGTAAAATGGCAGGATTCTAGTCAGGCAGTTCATACAGCTCTTTCTTCTAAAGCAATATGGCTGGTTCAAAGACTTAGATACACTCACCAAGAAACTGGGGGCGGGTGGGGAATGCAAAATACCTATTCTGTACTGGTATGGAATAACCTCTGGGAAAAAAAAAAGGAACAAAGAACAGCAAATAGGTATAATGTAATTGGTACAGAACTGATAGAAATAAATCCCTTTAGGACTTTCAAACCAATTTAAGGTTCCGAAAATTGGAGGATATTAATGCATAATTTGTAGCTATCTACAGTATGGTACTGTAATTTCTGAGAAAGGATTCTTTCTAATTATAAGGCATGTGATTCTATGTTAGGTGGTGTTTTTAAAGATTCAGGTAATGGTTAAAATATATTTATATTTTAGTATTCCTTCTTTGTAACCTCACTAAACAAATTTCAGCAGTCATCTACAGCATTCACTGTAGGAGATGATAGTTTTGGAAAGACCAAATAGGTAAGACATAGTTTTCATACTCCTATTCTATTTTCAGGATTGCAAACAACTTTTTCATGTTCACATTATATCAATGAATTTTTAAAAACCCCACACTTTTCAACTATGCTTTCAAGAATAATGCAGAGGGAACAATGTAGCCAAAGTTGCACAAAAGCAGGTTTATACCATGCTTGCTACTCCTTTGGTAAATTTACACTCAGCAAACTATAGTGTCATGAAGGGAGCAACTTGAATATCAATGAATCACTTATGTTTTTCCCAGTCCTGTGGGGAACGAGAAAAGGAAGGAAAGACTAGAACAAGAGGGGAAGAAGAAAAGTTCTGTATCTTTTTATTACCTACCTCTCAAGGATTTCCAGCATCTACAGAATTCCCTGAATGGGAATACTGGATTCTATAATTTCCCCACAAAAGTATACACTTACTTTTTCCAAACATATTTGCAGATTTTATAACTTGTAGTAAGTCTAGTTGGGGTAGATCATCTTGACTCTTTTTCTTCTTACATGATAACTGTGTTACATGATTCCAGAAAATGAAGCTGATTCTAACTGTGGCAAGATTATGGTGTTAGTAGTCTGTTCTAAGTTAGTTGAATATATATTTGATAAGACAAGTAGAAGTGAAGAAATCAGAATAAGATATTAGTCTGAAAAATCCACAAATTGCTGCACATACTGTAATGGTTCATTATTTAGACCTGATCAAAATAGAAGAGGCTGAAAAATTCACAAGCAAAAGTGAAAGAAGGAGAAAAAAAAAGTTACAGATAGACAACTTGGAAAAATGTGTGTTTGTATGTATATGTATATATACCTCTTGCTTTTGAAGTAGATTTTAGAATTCCAGAAAATTCTCTGTCATTAGTCAATGTCAGAGGGACAGAATATTGGACAACAAAGACCTTTAGTAGAAGGTCCTGTATTTATTCTAAGGTTTAGTAAGGCAGTACAAAATACATAAATTAGTGTCTACAACTTAGTGCAGCAGTGTATGGTGAGCACAGGGTTACACAACTGGATAATTATCAAACCTGCTTTGGCTTCAGTCTAGTTTCCTATCTCATATAAGCTGCTAGAACAAAAGTCAGAACATTTTTTTAAAATCTTCATCTCCTCTTGCTGAAATCAGCTTGGCACCCACTTAGCATTTCCCCACCTTGCTTTGAACTAGCAGAGAGCCCTGGAACAACAGGTAATTTCATATTCTTTTTCTGTCTGACCTCTGAGCATCTGGAAGACATCATGTTGTCACCCTTATCTTTAGGAGCATGAAATTATGGTAGACTCACTCACACATAACTTCATGTTTGAATATTAAAAGGGTCCTTATAGGGGGTAGAACAAGAAGTATGCCTAGAATTTAGAATAATCTGGTGCTATGCTGATAAAAAAAAAATCGTGAATTCCAGAGAGGGTTGGAAAGCTGCTCTGTGTGATAAAGAACCAACCACATGGTAGGTACAAGCCTACAATAACAAGCTGTACATTTTTACTTGCTCTAATTTGTGCCTTATGTAGAGATGCAAGGAAAATGCACAAATACCCCAGGTCCCTCGGAAGTAAAGTGTTTTATATACACAAGAAAGAAGGAATCATCTTTTACTCAACCCGAGTAAGTTAAACCTGTTTCAAATCAGTTTATATCCCCTGATGAATATTCTGATTGTGTTTATGCGTCATCAGTGAAATAATGATGGCTAATTAATGATACATCTAGTATGACATGCTCATTTAGGAAGGCACAGAATTAATAGAGGGGAAATGATGTAACAGTGCTGGCTGCAGAACAAGGCTTTCGGGCTATAACTTCTATAAGGTGCTGCTATAATATATTGGCTACAAATATTATTATAAAAGTTAAATATCACTATTCCCTTCCAAAGAAAATTCAGCTAATCAAAATGAGCATTCAGAAACTATTAATGGTGAGAGTTTGGTTTGTCATGGACTGGGGTCACATCTGAGCATTATAGAATAATTTTTTCTGTACTGAGTGACTGCAGATAAGATAAATTTAGCAACATTTAGGAATAATACATCTTGTCTTTCCTTACACAGCGATGAGATCCGAAAGCTTCCAGAACTTTACTGTACAATGCCACTCAAAAAAGAAAACAACAAAACAGAATGAAGGCTTAGAATTAAGGAAGGGTTGTCAAACAGAATAAATTCTGCTGCTTAAATCAAGATGCAGGTGCATCATTAATATTTTTCACAGCTCTGATCTTCCCCCACTATATAGATAAGAATACAAATATTAGAAGATATACTGATTAGGGTGATCAAAATTATAGAATAAATAAGATAGGATTCTTCAGCCTAGAGAAGAGAACTGAGAGGTTTGACAGTGGTACATATGAAGTCATGAATGGCATGAAGAGAATGACAAAAACTATTAGTTTTGCTTAATAAATCAGCTATGAGTCATTATATGAAATTATCAAGAATTGGGTCCAAGATATACGGAAGTGTGTTTTCTTACACTAAATCAAACCTCCCAACTTTTTGTCAGAGATTGATTTTTGGGATGCACCCACGAATTTGGCTCACATAAATAATAAAATAAAACCCACAATGTGTCTAGATTCATTCTTTTTATGAAGGATGTAAGAATAACATAATAATAACATACCTCTATTTCTCCCACTCTCTTACCTAAACCGATAAACTAGCCACTACTGAAAAGAGAATATTGTGTTGAAAGTTCTCTTCTCTCTCTAAAAACCTCCAAACCAAATACACACAGAAACAAAATTAACAAAAACCTCTGCCCCCAACACTGTTATTTTGTTAGCTAAAAAAGCAAAAAAGCTTTGTTTCAGAAAGTTCTTACTGATAGTCAATGCTTTTGATGCTGTTTCTTCAAGAGCGTGATGAAAAATAATTTATGTGTAACCACAATTACTCCTTGGAAGTATACTGCTGCAAGTCTTCTGCTGAGAAAACTTTCAGTGGGAAAAAACAGAAAATGGGGAGGAAATATTTAGATTTTTTTAATCCAAACTGCAATAAACTTACCAATTAAACTCCAAAACTCTGCCTCAGGAAACACATGGCTGGACTTGCAGAGTTATATAGGTTACAAGCCCTAGAACACACTGTTACCAGACTTATTTGAATATGGGAACAGCCACAGGTTTAAAGGGTAGTCATTTACTTAACTCAGTGACAGGAGTTTATGTTGTGAACTCCTGATTGTGGAGATTCATTTAGACAAAAATGGATGGCAAAGCAAACCAAAAGCATTTGCAAACAATTTTCCATGAGTTTTCTTTTTTTTTTATTTCAAGCTTTATACTTATAAACACAAGTACAAAACAGAAGATAGTAGAAAACAGTTGAAATTTATGGTAATATGTGAGGTCTCACAAGATGATGTTTGAGATCTTTAGAGTGTCTGGATATGTCTATTTTATTAAATATGACACCTAAAATTTTTAGCTTCAGTGATGTAATAAGAACTTCTGCTGTATTTTCTGATAATTATTAAAAGACACTATACTTCCCCCCTCCCAAAAACATTAAAAAAAACAGTGTTTCTTCACCATCACATTCAATTAGAGAAAACAACTGTATGTTAATAAGACTTCATTTTGGAGTCATCAGGATCTGTGCAGGTTAATCTGCAATGATTTGAGATTAAATAAACTTTTTTTTATTTTCAAAATTTAATTTAAAACCTAGATTGATACTCATAAAACTAACATGTATAACAGATATTTCACTGAATACAAGTTAGTATTGTTTTAGTTTAAGGAACTTATAATCACGCAGCAGTTTTCAAAAATCATTCTACATGTGACATGGCAGGAAACAGCAAGATTATAATATGAAGGTACGTTAGTTTCATTTACAATAATATTCTTTTAAGAATTATTCAGAATACCAGAGGTGTTCGTCATCTATGTAAAAACACTTTTTTGAGAGCAATGGCACTGGAACTTCTTCAAACCCCAGAACTCTTCAAAGTCTGGCTTACAGAACAAAATACTCCCTACACTCCATGCAGTAGCACAAGTTAAAGACCTGGGAAGTAAATCCTGTTTAAAATTTAAAAAAAAAAAAAAAAAAGAAAAGAAAAAAGAAAAAAAAAAGTAAATAAATGAATGAAGACAGTCTTTACACAGAATCACATTAGCCTTAAACAAATGTATTCTGGATACTGAAAGTTGAAAAACTGGACATTTTGATTAGGCTTAATTAAGTGCATAGCTGAAAGGTTATAAAGAAAGAAATGCAGTTATTTAAGTGATTGAAGTGAATTATTACTTAACTCTCAAAAGAAGACAAATATAACTTTATTTTTGTTCATTTTGTTTTTCCAAAACATAGTTGCCACTAGTGTTAAAAGACAACTACTACAGAATTTTACCTAAGGATTAAAATAAAAAGGGGTTTTTTTTCCCCAACCAGATCCCTCAAATCTCTCTGTCACTGAAGTTTCTTTTACAATGTAATCAGTTGTAATGTGATTAAGTGCCAAATCTGCCATAACTGTCAAGAGACAAGTTCTGGTATTTTTCTCCACATGGCAATGAGAAGACCACCATCTTTCTCAAAGGCTATTGGTATTGTAAGAAAAGCAGAACTGTGCAGAGATGATAACCAAGTTATCCTACATGTGACTGCTATGTTACTCAATTCATAACGAATTCCTTTATTTTCATATGGGTTGATGAAAGTTTGTTTGCAATGCATGAAGCAGGGCTCTAGGTTGTGGTACATTATACACAAGATTAGACAGGAGAACCTAACTCTTCACACTCTAAACCTGAGGAACTTAAGGCATACTATCTGACATGGAGAAGACATACTCCAACTCCAAAGATGTATTACCACCTTTGTGAGAGTATTGATTTTCTGTAGAAAAAGCTAGGATCAGATACCATGCTTCAATGAGAAATCTCTGCCTCCGAGCACCAGAAAGCAGTCTTTGCAGGGTCTTACTGTTTCTATCTTTTGTTTTCATACTAGAACTGTGGAAAGGAAAGGACTCAGGTATGGCTAATGGTATTTATTTGTAATCATTGAATCTGGCTGCCACTCATTTTTTAATAGATCAAATTCTTACTAAAGTTTTTTAATAAAGAAAAGTCTGTTAATATAAGATGTGACAAGTTACACAATTTTTCATGCCCTGCTCCTGAGAAAGCTGCACTATCTCTTCATCATAAAAAAAAATGCCTCTAGTTCTCTGCAGTAGAATATACATACTGAGGAATAACAAATGAAATTCTGTTTCAGTTTACCCATGCAACTGGGATTAATCTGCATAGGGACAAATCTGAACAGGGCTTGTCCCAGTATATGCAAATTACAAGGGAGCAGGAAAACCGAGGCAACCTTCCCTGTATTTTAAATTTTTTGCTATAAATTCCATTCCCTACTGGATATACCAGATTCTAGTGCACTCTAATATAGATTTGGTTGGAATGGTAAAAATTTAAAATGTGCCAAACCTCTCTTCTTGAAAAAGAAATCTCTTAAAACTGCATTGCATTGATTTCAGAGCTGCAAGGGTCTGCCTGAATGCATGCTTTTATTGTAATTGTAACCTATAGGTGTGTATCATTTCACTGTTTATTTATGTACATTGTTACCCCAATTACACTAAATATCACCCAGAATACCTTTGTCTAATGCACAAAGGAAAGTAATCTTCTTTTGACAGGTTTTTGCTCATTTTTTTCCTCCTCAAACTTTCCCAGAAACTTCTATTTTTTCTTGTTGACCTAAAAGTCATTACAGAACATTTACCCTCTTGCTCTCAATAGTACTTAAAGACTTAAAAAAAGTTCTTCCTGGGGAGAAAAAGGAGCAGTCAGTGTTGGATTAACACAGCAAGGGTTGAACATACATGACAGCAGTATCTCAAGTCTCCCCTTGCTCCGCCTTTCCAATCCACAAGAAAGAAATATAGTGACCCAAGAGCAGCAGCAATTTAGTTCAAAGAGAAAGTGCAGTTAGATTTAAAACCTGTCCTGAGAAATTATAATACCTTCCAGTGCCTTATTGCAACCAAGAATGCATAGAGAGATGCTATTTGGAGATTATAAAACCATATATTTTTAGTCTAGCAGGAGTGGCAAGGAGATTTGTTGACCAAATCCTCAGCTACAATAAATCAGCACTTAAGCTATAGGTGAAAAATCCATTCTACTAAGTGTTCTTTTTGGTTTGTATTATAATATTGCCACAGCTTGTATTCAATAGCTGGTTCTTGAGAAAAATTTGTGAATTATAGTGTATGGCCCTAGCTATTTTAGGAAATTGATTAGAGGCTTTTGTAGCTGATGTCTTCAACAGCAATTTTGGATTTAGACCACAGGCCCTTCCTTTTGAGAGCTGGAGACAAAGGTGTGGAGGACAGCTTTTCCAGCAGACTGGCCAATCTGGTCTGTTGAGCTCTAACCTAGGAATGGATGTGGAGGGAAATTACAACCCACAGTCAGGCAATGAGGTAGTGGGAAGGTGGCAGGTACAGGAGATAACTGCAGAGTAATAAAATAGGGTGAAAGGAGATCCATCGCAAGCATGTTTATAACTCAGAATCAATGGATAGGCCAGAAAGGGAGACACGGTGGGAGTTTGTTAAAGTTCACCTGACCAGGGTAAGGATATGAATGAAGCTATTTTGAAATAAGTAATTCTGGATCACAGACCCCAGTTCTCATCAGAGAATACTTTGGCATTTTCTGGTAGGTCACTGTGACAGGATTTTTGTCAGGGGGAATTTCTTGATGCAAATACTGATACCAACCAGGGGTTAGGTACAGCTGGATCAGATGCTCACAAACAAGGAAGAACTGGTTGAGGACATGGTGATCAGTGGTAACTTTGACTGGAATCACCATGAATTAGTGGAGCCCAAGATCCTGAGGAGAATGAAGGAGATAAGTCTATAGTTGTGTTTAAGGGGAGAAGCTTTCAGTTTATTCAGGGAATAGCTGTATAGAATCATGTGGGAGGAGACAGCTTTGAAAGGCAAAGATGCTCAAGAAGGTTGTGAAAGACACCAGCAAAAACCAATAATAGTCCATCCTGACTCCCAGAAAAACAAGTAGATATCCCAGGAGGGCAGCCTGACTAAACTGAAAGCTCATAGTTGAATTTAAATGAAAGAAAAGAAAGGGCAGTGTACAAGAAGGTAATCAGGGAGAGGCTACTAAAGAGACATTTAGAAATGTTTTTCAGCCATGCAACAGTGTTGTTAGGAGAGCTGCAGCTGTCTTGGAAACCTGTTAGGGATGACAAAGACAAGAATTGCTTCGAGCACTGCAGTAGTGTACGAGTATAGTGCTGAAAGGGGTCGGTGATGTAGTGCCAGCAGATGTGTGAGGATGAGGTGCTCAATGTCACCTTTGTCTCAGTCTTTGCGGAGAATGTCTCCCAGGCACCTGTGCTCAGTAAAAGGATTCAGAAAGAGGAACAGCCAATACTGAGTGAGGATAAAGAGAGTGTTTACTTCAGGCAACTCAACCCATGAAATCCGAGTGATCATATGAGCTGCATCCAAGGGTGCCAAAGGAGATGGCTTATGTCTTTAAATGGCTGTTGTCAGTCTGCTTTGACAGGTCATGGAAATACAAAAACTGGAGAAAGGAAAATATTGAGGTCATATTCAAAAGAAGCAGTATGTCAACTTAAAAAACTACAGATGAATGAGATTAATTTTGTTGCCTGGCAAAAATCAAGGAGCAAATCCTCCTGAAACATAATTCTGGGCATATGAAGTGCTTGGGAAGAGTCAATACGTACCAAGTATAAACCATTCTTGAGAAACCTGTCTGTCTGCTTTGATAAAACAAATGATTTTCTTAATGAGGTTAGACTAGTGGAAGTAATTTACCTTGATTTTAATCAAGGCTTTCAACACTGTCTCATGCCTTATTCTTATACCTGATTTAGAATATTATAGTCTGGATGGACAAATTAAAAAAAAAAAAAAAAATCTAACTGGGTAAAAAGCATCCCAAATCTGATATAAAATAGAAGGTGATATTTGAAGTGTCTTCCCCTACCTAGAGGCCAGTGACAAGTGGAGGAGTTTATCCTACAACCTGTCCTGTTTAAAAATTTTATCATCTTTTTGCCTTGTTGGGCAAATCAGCCTTCTACATCTATCCCCCTACTTCCTATTTTGTTTCTTGTAAACTTGAAATAAGACCCTGCAGTTTGGTCTTAATAACCCCTTAGCTGAAATGAAGTGGAATCCTTTGAGTCCAAGCTACAATGTTGCTCTGAGCTGAGATACAAATAAACAAATATAAAATAGTACCGCAAATAAAAATAGTGGGGCTGTGCAGACAGGACTAAAGGCTATTGCTACAATGCTGTCAAGACACACAAGCACATCTGCACATCACCATGCTGCCTTTTGAAAGAAATCCAGTCTTCTCATGGTCAACGTTTTAGTATTTATATTGTTTGAGAAAAAACCCTGCTTTTCCATCAAACATTGTGCCAGCATAACACAAGAAAACCTCAAACTAAGGAGACAACCAAGAGCTTAGGGCAAGCTTTACTTTAGTTGAAAAAAGTGATATCAAACAGCACAGTGTAACTGCTGGTCTTTTGCTTGGCTCTTATTCTCTCACATTAAACTCTTAAATCCATGTTACATACATACTTAGCATTACTGCGGCATCCACAGGTTCTGAGTTACACTGTAGCAGCAGCTTTGAAAAAATGAGAACTCACATTCATTAATTAACATTGTGATAGGTGATTCGCATGCATGCAGACACAGATCATGCATGTAAATATCTCTGTAGAGCATCAAATGTTCAGTAAGCAGGTATACATACAGATGTATAGCCAAGGAATGATCAGGTTCCTAAGCTCTGTAAGGGTGAACTGTTCTAGGAGCATCGACTTTCAGTACCAATTATGTGGCGCAACCTTTGAAGTATTGCCACCACACATTCTTAATCATATTCTTTGCTTACATGTTGTTTTCAAGTCTTAAAATCCCCTTGTGCTGGGATTGTTTTTTAAGCAGTCTTACTGTTTGTTTGGTGAGATTTTCTTTTGGTCATAATTATTGGTTGTTTGGGTTTTTTGTTCATTTTCAGCACATTATGCAGGATATTTTGCATTCTTCAATTGGTCATGTGTTAGAATCTCTCTCCCGCAGACCATCAGTGATGCATTTATGGTTATTCCAGATCATCCATAAAACAAATATAATCACAAATTCACCACTACACTACTGCAAGATAAAATTGGATTCAAGAAACTTGTTCTCTAACCTGCTCTGGATTTATTTTTCAAGGTCAAATTTGCATTTCTGAAGAATTACCGGTATATACACCCTTTCATTACCATTTTTCTGCTCAAATATTTTCAGTTTACAAATTTAAATCAAGTAAGACTGTCTTACTCTGTGACATATCAAAATTCTGATATGTCTACACTACTACATTCTGGTAGACCCCTAAAAATTGTCCCTAATTTGCATCCTATCTTGAGCAATTTATTTTCCCGCCTGTCATGAAACTTATGACTGGAGCTGATCTTTTATAGATCACTTGGCAAAAGTGAATAATTAGAAATACAATTCCATCTGCATTTGAATATTTTTTGTCCAAATTTTGTATTCAGGCCCTGCTATATGTCTCCCTAAAGCTCCTCAATAGGAGTGCAAGAGATAAAACTTTAAGGTGAATTCAAAGAACTACCATCTTGGAAATTAGTAAACCTTATCCCTTCTAAAGCATTATTAAATTATTTTATTCTCATTTAAGACTGATTTTTCTGATTAGTGCCACTGGAACTATATGAACTTTTTCTAGTTCTAAGGAAATATCATTTATTTCTATCATGATGCATAAAACATATTCTTTGTGGAAAGGCTCTAGGATTTTGATTTTCTGTTAAACTGTGTTTAATAAAACAGGTTTGAGGAAATAAGTCACATACTTGTCAAGCATAACAAACCTGCTGTTTTGAACTAACATTAACAAGCCACTTGCTGATTCAGTAAAGCAGATATTAGAACTCTGTACACACAGCTATGCTTGTCCTAATTCCAGAAGCACAGCAATGTTCAGGATATTTCAAGAATTTCAGAAATGTGACCAATTATGTAACAAGATATGCCAAGAAACTTCGTAACTAAAAATCAGGGCATATGAGGCATACTGAAAATGCAGATCTTCAACAACATGTTTTAAAAAATTCTCAGTAAACTGTACAAAAAATGAAATATGAAAGACCACAAGGTTGCCAGAGATTGCAGTTTCTTGTGTGTATAATGAGAAGGGAATATACTTTTTCTCAGACCAGTCTATGCAACAATGACAATTGACCACCTCTCTTAAAACAAGTGTACCTTCCTGTGATTTCTCCAGGTCAGAACAGAACATGATAAACACTGCAGAGTGGCACAGGGAAAGGCTGCAAAGTGCGAAATTCCCAAAAATAGAGCTAGCCTAAGAATATTCAATGCCACTCACTCCTCATCCTTTGAAATTTTTTATGGAGTTAGAACAACTCAGAGCGTCCTTTGAGCTGCAGCTGGAGGAGATTGTTTCCCTGCTCATAAAAGATTACATAGGCAATGTTGACTGTCCTAACACAGTTCTGTCAGGTTTAGAAAGAACTAGGAATAGCATCTCTTTGTTATATACCTACCAATGCTGCCTTAAAATGCCTCAAACCTGTTCTTCCTCACAGCTTTTGTTTTTTTGATGCTCCCACTAGACTATAGTACCTTTCTTATTTGGAAAGACAAGGAGAGAGCGGCCTAATTACAAATTGAGTTTGATTAATGAACACAGAAGAGACCAGGTTCTGAGTTCTCTTGTTACTCACCAAGTTTTTTGTCTCTCCTCCCAGTCCCATAAATTCTATATCTTTGTATTTACAACTATTTGATGAGAATGCAAAGATATAATCAAAACCGTAGCTCAAGAATCAGGAGGGGAAATTGGCTTTCCCTTAATATAATGCTGGATTAGAAACAGTGGCACAAAGCAGGTGAGAACATGAGACTGGAGACTGGGGCCTCTGGGAGTGTTTGAACTCCCGGGGAATTGGTGACAGATGGCTGTCATACAATCAGCAATCGTAAAGGGCCTCACTTTTATTCCTGGTGATCACCACTTACAATGGACCAACAATTTGACTTTGTATTGCTGCCTACAACACTCTGAGCTTGATGATCCAGCCTTGCACCTTATTATCCACTTACTGAGTGCACAACTATATCCAGCCCAGATTTCAGAATACCATGAGGAACTAGGTAAAAAGCCAAACTGAAGATAAGTATACAGCACCTCCTGTGATATCCTTTTCCATTTAAGCAGTCATTTCTTCACAGAAGGCTATTAGTGTGGTTAGGCATAATTTGTTCTTGGTAAACCTGTGCTGGCTTTCCAAAAAATCATGTCCTTCAGGTGGCTGCAAATGTCTTGTGGGTAAATTGCTTTGTAATCTACCCAGACGCTGAGGTTAGACTGATCAGCCTGTAGGTCCTTGAGTCCTCTTTGCCCACCTTGAAGAAAGGTGTGACATCTGCCTTTTTACAGCCATCAAACTTCCCACAATACAGAAATAGCTTCTGGCCATCTGCTGTAAGTGAAAGGGGCCTAAAAGACCTAGGGTCATACCTGTTAAGTGAGAGTGGAAGGATGGGAAGAGGAAGAAGGGGAGGAGGGAAGGAAATCAAGTGGTGAAAGGGCTTTCAGGCCCTCAGTCTTTTCTTTGTCCTGCATCACCAACCACCTCACCCACCCCACTGAACAGCTGTACCTACATTTTCCCTACATTTCCCTATACCTCCTTTTGCTGCTGAGTTAGTTGCAGAAACTCTTAATACCTTTCATTTGCTCCTTAGTTTCAAGTTCAGCTAAGCTTTGGTTTTCCTAGACCTATTCCTGCATGCTCAGGCAAAATCTTTACATTCATTGTAGGCAGCCCATTACCACTTCCACTTTCTATGTGCTTCCCTTTTGTCAGGGGACTAAGGTCAACGATCATGACTGATCGCATCACTCTTGATCCCTCAGTGAGTGCATAACAGTTTTAGAATGCCAATGCTTCTTAAACTTTTTCATGCATAACTATAAACTGAGTAATACATTGAGATCATAACAAAAGAAAGAATTCAGCCCACTCTATTTTGCAGCTTAATTATTGATCCTTGATGTGTCCTTGAAATTTCACATTCTCACAAACATAAAAATTACTCTGGTTCTTTTTTCACTAAAATCAATTTACAAGAATTAAATATTAAGATAGATGCAGAAACTATTTTAACATGGATTTGAAATCAGAAAGCATGAGGATAGAGCAAACAGAAGCAAAAGATTTTCAAGTTATGTATAACAAAGAAAATTGCCTGAAAGGCAGATTCATTTCTAATGTACAAAAATGAAAGCTGCTGTTTCTGGTTTCTGTTATTATGGTTGTAATTATTTATTACGATAAAGCCCAGAGGCACAGCATAGCAACTATTGTGCAAAAGCACAGTTCTGTAAGATGAATCCAAGAGCCTGAAAGTACATTAGTGCAAAGGGATGTTGAGGGCCACACTCCATGATGGGTTATTTTGCAGTTATTTATATCCTTGTTTTCTAGTGGTTGGTAATAGAAAATGTTTATAGTTCAGACACTATTGTCCTACATCAGACACTGGAGTTCTCAGTTAAGGATTGAGACTTTATTGCCGAGAGTTCTGTACGGACTATCAAATCTGGATTTTTCTCAGAGCTCATAATGTAAAGTTGATACCTCTTACAGCTTTACATCTATTTTTCAGAAATTCAGCCCCATGCTCCCTCCTCCCCTTTCCACTGGCATTTATTTGACCCTCTCAAATGTACTAGATAAGTTAAATCATGCACACAGACACAAAAGACACATAACAAAACCAACAACAAAAGCCCAAAAACCGAACCAAAAACCTCCAAATATTCCACTCCAAACAAGTGAAAAAAAAACCTTCTAAAAACCACGAAACACACCACACTACGAAATTTAAAAATGCACTTAGAAACAAACAAAAAAACTCAAACCCCAAAATTACATGAGCCCAACAACCAACAAAACCTCCCAAAAAAAACCCCTAAAAACAAAAAAAACCCCAAACCAAACAAAAACTAAAACCAGCAAAAAGAAAAAAAACCCAAAACCAAAACCAAACAAAAACCAACAAAAAACCCAACAAACAAAAAAACCCCAAAACAAAACAACAAACAAAACAACAACAAAAAACCCCAAAAATCAAAAAACAAAAAACCATAAACAGACAAACCCACACCCAAACCACCAAAACCCGGAGTCAACAGAGTCAACAACCAATTGGTAAAATTGAATTTATTTACTGTAAAGAAAGACAAACAGAGCCAGTAGATACAGTAGGAATAAAATCTTTTTTTCTTCTAACATACTTGGGGCATGAGTTCAACAAAAGGGTGTCATATAATACCAGTCTGGCTAAGTTTTAGAAAGTTGTGTAGGCAACTGAAATAAGATATATCTGCACAAAATTTTAGGCCTGTCTTGGAGTTTAGTATGCAAGACAGGAATTGTTCTTTTAGCCAGAGAAATTTAGAACTCAGAAAGTAACTGTAGTACACTCCCATCAGACATCTTACAAGCACACACAATTGCACTAGGTGCTGGCCACAGTACACAAGATTTTATTGTCTCAAGGCAACAGACACTCACATACCTTGAAGCATACTGCTGGTTTGTTTTTCACACAGTATCTGTCAAGAAGATGTATAAGCAGGGCGAGAGATATGCTACATTCACAAATTTTCCATAGACCGCTCTCTGGGAACAACCTCAGCCTTTTCATTATGTTACTTCACATTACTCTGGTAAAATGAATTCAGATATTTTGAATAGAATAAAATGCAGCTGAAATTGAGGCTGCATAGGCTCATAATCATAGGTGCCATAAAGCACAAGGAAGAAAGAGAAGGTGTGTACCTCTGGTACTGAGAAAAAAACCCCATATGCATGAACTTAACTGCAGAAAGCAAATCCCCAAGCATCTACCCTTTCAATAGCTGAAGACATAGCTGCTTCTATGTGTTATTTTCCCGACTTCTAACACATCTGGAAGATGACCTTAATAATTAGTTGTGCATATTTGATATCAACCTGTGGAAAAAACTGTGTACTAAAACTAATCTCATGCTGTGTCAATGCAAGCCACAGGCAATTGTTGTTATTTAAAGGGCCTGGAAGAATAGAATTTGAAAGTGGTTAGCTGCACAAAAAGAACCCACGCATACAAGTACAGGTTGAATATAGGATATATAGTGTTATTCTGTCATTTAAGCTGTCTGCAGAGATCTGGAGGGTCTTTTGTCACTAAACTTCAATATTTCACTAAGACAGACGGGTTCTCTGCACAGCCTGAGTTCAAGTTCCTCTTGTAACAACATGCTGGCATATAAACTAGAAGCACTATATCTTCGTGGAGAAACACTAATGGTTTTCCCTTGGTAAAACAGCCTGGGTAACAATACACGATAAGATGGGAATGTAAATGTAAACAGTGTATATGAGTGGAATATTCAAAGCTGTTTGAGAGGATACTTGCAAAACAAGCCCAACCAACCAACCAAAAAAACCCAACAAAACCCAACAAACAAACAAAGAAACAAAAAAATACCCAAACCAGCCAACCAAATAAAAATGACACTGATAGTGCCAAAGATGATTAATATCTGTTGGAATAAACTATCATCTGTGAATGACAACGAAAATTTTGTGTAAGAAAACCAAACAAAGAAAAAGAGTCATACTTAAGATGGGTATGAAAGAATCATGAAAATTTGCAAATGTGAGAAGAGAGAAATGCACTTGAAATGGAATGATGCTGCCACAGACTCCCTGGGGCATAGTGGGCATTGTCAGGCTGGACAGAGCAGCTCCTATTTCAACAGTATGAGGCACAGTACATAGGGATCCACACCTTTAGGGGGTGCGGTCACCCTTGGCCTTCTGGGGGTCTTCATCACCTGTGTGTACACTAGTAAATTGAAAGAAGTGGGCTGTGTGGGTACACATAAAGCTGGAGCACCCACACATCCAACACAGGTGTGTGCAAGTAGGATACCCCACAGTGCCCTGTCAGAGATGGATTCCAATCTAGTTGCAACTGCATGAATGTGCCCATGTCATCAAGGATTTGGGGGATGTGTCAAAGAGTGTTCACAAATTTTTGGTCATTTATCAACATTTCCTAAGTGTTTAGCTATGTCTGTTATATTACTGACATTGATCTTCAATGTACACTTCTCTGATTGCTCATTAATCATTCATTGTTAAAAAATAAAACAGAACCAATAAACTGCGCGTATCTTTATTTTGTCTCGTGTTATTGTCTTGGTTTGAAAAGACAGGTGTCTTGCTAAGGAAGGTGAGAGCCTCCCTTAGAATGGATAATGTGACCCCCTTCCTCTCCGAATTATTATAACTTTGGAATCAAGGGCTTTCAGACAAAAACATGGGAGAAGGAATAACAGTTTTTACACTAAAATTTAGAGCAAGGCAATAATACAGAAACAACAGGTCAGATAAATAAAGTTAGAATACAACCTGTCACCCTGTTAGGGTGGTGCTGGCAGTCCAGTTAAAGATGGTGGCTGCAGTCCTGTTGGAGTGATGGACGTAGTCTTGTTGAAGTGGTGATCCTGTAGAAAAATCTCATTGGTCTCTGGAGGTCCAGCGGTGGCTCTTGGGCTCTTCCTCTCTGGGAATCCAGTGGAAAAGGTAGCCCAATGTTCCAGAGTCTCTCTCTTATATGCAGGTGGGAATGTTCAGTTCCTCCCCTTTGGGTGAGGCATCTCACAATGGGCTGATGAGTCATTCCTGGAGACCTTGATGGCCCATTAGCAGAGATAGCCCTGATGGTGTTATCAGGGCTGGGTCACTTCCACAGACCTTGATGGTCCATTAGCAGAGATAGCCCCTAGATGGTGTTATCAGGGCTGGGTCATGCTGAACACAAAGAGAGCACTGCCCCACCTGTTTTAACAACTTGTGGAGATGATAATAGAATACATACTTTTGGTTACACCTTCCATGTAACCTAGGACAGTTATTTTTTCTTGTAGTTAACTAAATTTTCTGAACAAACTTGCTTTGAAGAAGCAGTAAAACACATATATAGTTGCAGTTTATTTTTTAAGTTTTATAAAGTTACTAGGAACATGACCTTGTCATTACATAAGACACTAACAAATGACTATTACACCTGCTTTCATCTCTTCAGTAGGATTAATATCACTAGGGTTATACCAGTGAGCAGAAGGAAAAACAAAACACAACTGACCCTTTATGATTTAAACTACAGACTTAATGCAATTTGTCTGGATAATAAAGAAAAGCTATGTAATATAAGAATCTGGGAGCATACTTACTACCTGCAAGCTAGCTGCAATTTCTGTAGTGATCTCAAAGCTAATTAATCTCAAGTATTAATTACAAAGAATAAGAAACAAATGGCTAATCTAGACTTCAGTGAATTGAGACATTTGTATAAAGCTATAAAACACCATTGCTAAGTCATCCCTAGAGGTACCTAACTGCCTACACTTCAACAGCATCTTCCTAGGTTGTGATGAGAGGTGATTATCTTTCAGGAGATTAATCTCCATGTATTAGCTGAGTAATTCTCTGTTATGTCCTCTTCTCATATCTGTGCTGTCGTAAAATAGTAATGGTCCTGCTGTTGTCACTTATTCCTTTAACAAATCTGTTTTGCAAACCTGTCAGAATTCAATGTTACGCAGTTTCCTCACAACATAATTGGCCAACTTTATAACGTGATTTTTGTCATCTGGGTTCACTAAATTAAAACCTTCCACACTCAAGTCAAGGTGTCATGTTGCGTACTTTTAGACAACTTCATGTAAATACACATACACACACAATCTCATATACATTTATACATACTTATATATGCATACATACACACAAATATACATATGTATACATTCATACATATATATGTACATATAAGCTAGAAGGGGGAATCAATCAAGCACTGTGAAACAAATCTACAGTCACATATAGAAAGACACTGCATTGCTATTGAGAGATCTTTTATTGTAGCAATAAGTTTTTTTCAGAAGATTAAAATCCCTCTGAAATAAAAATATATACTTCCACTATTAACACAGCTTCAGGGAACTTCACCAATTTTAAGTGTGGGCTTCTTTGTCATATTTTAAATGCTTAAGTACCACAGTTAATTTGAGAATCTATTCTGATTAGAACCATTGCTATACTAAAAACAAACCAGCAGCATTCATAAAAATCAAAGTGAAAAAGGAGAGAGGCTTTTTTTGACAACTTTTAGCTTTTGAGCCACTATTATGAACACACTCCCACAAACTCATGTAAAACATTTAAGGAGAATGCTGACACAGCTGAAAAAAATTTACAGTAAAAATCAGTTTTCCGTTATGCAGTTTAAATATGACAGACTGAGTCAATAGAACCATTTAGCTCACCAGACACAAGTTGAATTTTAATAGGGAAATAAAAATTCTTTGGAACAGATTTTCTATATATCAAATAGGATCATTGTAGTAGCTTTCATTTCCTTCAAGGCAAGTGCTAAGGCACACTCCCATTTATTAGAGCAGACATCCAATAAGCAGCACCTGTTCTGCATCTTAAATACTTTTTTTTTCCCCACCTATCCAGTCACAAACTGTTCTGTAGTAGTAAGGTACTCTGACTTACTCCATTGAAACTTGCAAAATTGAATATTTATCAGGAGAGATAACAGTCTTTCTTTCTTTACTTAACTGTCCTACCCAAAAGAACAGTATTAACCTCCTATCTCCTTTTACTTAAAGAACAGGAGAGAAAGTGAATTTCTTTGGAGGAAGAAAAAAATGAAGGAAAATACTTTCTCTAGTCTCTTATATCTTGATGAGTGTACTTTTTTGCAAACCAAAAAATTATTATTAAAATACTGTCAGTAAGGATTAAATAGAATTACAATTACTAGTTCCAGTAGAGGTGTTCAGATGAGTGATTCTTTGAATATTTCACTCTGATTCTGGCTTCCCAGGATCCTGAAATTGGGTGGACCAGGACTAATCCACTAAAATCAGAACCAACCAGAGAAAAACAGAAAGCTATTCAAAAGCTTTCAGGTTAGCCCAGAAAATTGGAATTTTTAAAATTTATTTTTGGTGGGTTGTGGGGCAAAGAGTAGGGAAAAGAAAAACAGATTTTGAGCAGTTAGATGCCAACTTTCTCCTTGCTTGACTAAACAGGAAGAATGAAATAGTGAAAACAAACAGACTATCAAAACACCACATAATTACTTTTTGGGCTCTTTTGCCAACACAGCAAATGCAACAATGTAGGAGTCCTTTGCAGGTACATAATAATAGCAACAGTAAAATTCAGGCTTTTTGCCAGACTTACTTTGCTCCATGTCCACTGCATGTCACCTTTGCCTCCTTCCTTTGGGCTAAATAAACCTACTGCCAGGTAGCCCAGCTACTTTACCACCAAACAATTTTATAAACTTGAGCAGATTTGCCTTCTAGATAAAGACTAAAACACACCAATAATCTCATCTGTCTGTCTGCAAAAGGAAACTAGTCTTTAATTTATAGAACACATGGTTCCTTAGGAAAATCTAACTTATTGGAAAACACCTTTTGCAGTCCATGAAGCCTGCCAGGTGGTTCAGCGACACATAGATGAGTCCCCAATGTTCTTCTTCCTCAGAATGGAGCCAGCAACTCTTTTAGGGCTTAAAGGGTCCCTATGCAACTTATCCATGCTCTACATATAAGTTTTAAAGTAAATTTTGATTTAGCAATCATTTAGGGTGGAGAGTAACAAAAAAAGTCAAAACAAAACAAAACAATAAACCAGAGCAGAACAACCAACCAACCAAAAAACAGACCTAGAAGTGAGATAAGTATTTGGAATGAGGTTAATGTGAACACAGCTCTCTTTTCAAACTGACCAGCAGTCACTAAAATTCACAAATTAGAGAGCTGTAGCAATTTAAATTATGTGCTGTGTTGGAAAGCTGGTTTCTCCAGCTTGTCTCCCAGAATTCTTAGGTCGGAGATAAAAAAACGTTTTAGCTAAAAACATGTTAGCTGGAAACGTACTAGTGTAGGTTTCTTGAAAGTTTAAAATTGTCTGAAGTAAGGAAGTGGAATATTGAGAAACGATGAAAGCATACAGTAATTATTTAAGATCATTTAAGGGAAAAAATAGAGCAAAATCTCACATTTTCTCTTTATTAAAGGAAAAAAATTTAGTCCATTTTCAATGACAGATTCTTAAGCTATTTAGGTATTTTATTTAGGAAACCCTGTACAGGTGCCTAAATGGCATATTTGAATATATTTGAAAATATGACACCAAATAATTTATGTATCCCATAGGACCATAACTTTAGATTTCTGTCATTTGGCTCCACCATTAAAATGTACCTTGATGTATAATAACTGAAATACCTCTTAACAGAAATAACAGAGAAGACTTGCCTACTTCAATGTGACCATAGAGAGTAGAGGGAAAATTAAAACTGAAAAGCGATTTAATTATAAAGACTTTTCAGACTGAAATAGTTTTTTTTCTGACTAGCAGCAAAAGGAAAAAAAAAAAAACCACAGATAATTACTGGAATAAAAAAAGCCCCTCCAAACAATAAAACGTAAAAAAAAGCCTTCAACTGACTACAGTTGCTCAAGATTTGTATTATATTTTCTGGCATTCATCTTCAAATTTTAATGTTATTTAGTAGAACATTTCAACAACATCATTATTTGCCATTTACTGAGCTGTGTTTTTAGCTCTGTAAAAGCAAAGCAGAAGGGTGCGTTGGAAGAAACAGAACAAATTACAAGAAGGTGATGTAATTTTTGATAGTATGAGATATTTGAAGATGTTCATTTGTGCAATAAAAATGTTTGACATCACTGCATAGGAAAGAATCAAAATGATTAGGCTCATGGTGCAACATTGGAAAGAGACAGTAAAGGAATCTACATAGCTCATAATCTGATAATCATAATCTTGTGGAGATCTCACAATCTGGCAGCAAAAACACCAATCTGCCTTCAGTGAGGATGAGAGCAGGGCTGGATTTTGGCTCCCGTTTTTTCAAAGAATGTTTTTTCTCATGCTGTGGGCTAGCTCTGATAGGCAGTCAAACACCTCAAAACTGTTTGTTCACTTCTCCCACTCTGCCAGGGGAATGGAGGAAGAGGAAAGGAAGGATAATAAAAAGAAAACTTATGTATCAAAATAAAAATGGTAGCAATTGCCTAATAAGTGAAGGTGAAATGGAAGAGGGGAAAAAACAAAACAAAACAAATGATGCAAAGGCAATCACTCCCCACCTTGCATGTGTAGAATGTTGCCCAGATAGTTTCCCATCTAAAGATGGCCCCTCTTTTCCCTTTTATTCACAAGCAAGGGGTTATATGGTATGGAATATCTTTGGTTAGGTCAGGTCAGCTGCCTTTGTGTCCTCCCAACCTATCATGCCACCACTCCTTACCTCCTAAATACATTTGTACTGGGGACAGAGTGAGAAACAGAGAAGTCTTTGATGCTGTGTGAACACTGCTCAGCAGAAGGTAAGACATTCGTGTGTTACCAGTATTGCTTCGGTCAAAAATCTAAAGCACAACCTCATATGATCTGCTATAAAGTAAATTAACTCTATCCAAGCCTAGGCTGGTGCACCTCCAAAATGTTTCATAAAAAGTAGATGGCAGAAAACTTGCTTTTCTCCTCACCCAATTTAAGAAGTAAAGTCACTGTTAAAACCTTTGAGTAATTGGATGAAATCAACAAACACCTATCCTCTTGATAAAATCCGGTTTGCAAAACTGGGTGGAAAAAAGCTGTAACATTCTTCTTGTCCTGATTCAGTTTCATAAGAGTATTCCTAATCCATGTTTTTAATTGCCTCACCTTGATAATAATCTGAACTACGACACATTGGCTTGCAAGTCAAATTTGAATTCTTGGCTGACGGGTGCTTGCCTGCACTAGGCCTATTTCTGGTGTAAGAGTTGGCAGTTGCAGTCCAAAATGCACTGAAAAAGGAGCAGTTTCTTTGAGAGTCTGTACCTGACAGTGCTGTGCTTCTATTTCCTTTCTGGGCAAAATCCAATGAATTAGTTTACAATGCCTCTGCTCTGTGAGCAGCAGGAATAGATTCTTCATTTATTTTATTTTCATCCATATGACAAATGTTTTCCCACCTTCCAAGGAAATCTCCTTAATTATGGCAGCTCTCTCAGCTGTCTTAAATTAGTGCATTTATTGTGTAGCTAGTCAGCTTGCAACACAGACATCACTGCACTGAATGACTAGGACATGGCATGAGAGTTGAGGAGAGATGGGATTTCAGAGTGTCTTGTAGTATGATCCACTTCTAAGTAAACTTCTGGGAAAGTAATTATTATTATTTGGGTAGTTATTATCAGTTATAATGTTAAGAATATTTTGAAGGTAATAACTTTGAGCTACCTTGCTTCCATCTCATAGATGAATTTAAGAACACAACGTAGAGTAAATGCCTAGATACTCTACTTTTCTGCTATTTTTATTGCACTGATAAGAAATTTTTGATATTTGAAAGGAAAAAAAACCCAAAACTGATGTATTGCGGTTAAATCATGACCAAATTTCCTTGTCATGACCTCTCATGAATGTCATGCGTATGATGACCTCAGCATGGAAAGGAAAAGATTATGCTTCTTTAGCACACTTGAGTAAATTCTCTAATATTGGTTGTCTTCCCTTTTCATTGGCAAAATCTTAATTGCTAAATTCAGGATGGAAAGGCAGTAATTTGTTTCAGTGTAGAGAGAACAATTTCCTTGCATTCTTTTTAATTATATAGTCGTCATTACTGTTTTGCTTAAAAGCTTTCATAACTGAGATTAATGTGAGAAGGAGCACATTATTACTGAGCCTTCATACTCAGTGACTTTGAAGAGAGCTCATGTAACATCAAGGGCTTTTAACTTCAGTGCTTTTAATACAGTTCATATGTGTGTTTAGGTATTTGCTTCCTTTTCAAATTAAATAATTTCTTTATTTAAATAATCTTCATTTTATATGTGTAATAAATGACATGGTGGATTTTTTTTAATTGTGGGTGTTCTAATTATTTTATTTTTAAATGTTTTTTGAAAGGTGAAGGCTTTACATAAAGTACACAGAAGTGCCTACATTATTTAGAAGTCAAGCTTGTAGCAGCTATAGTTTGGTTATATTCACCAGCTATACAATTAGTGAGAAGAGTAAGTTGCAAGGACAAGACGGAAAGTAGAA
The DNA here is from genome assembly GCA_013397895.1 of Origma solitaria. Classification (NCBI taxonomy): domain Eukaryota; kingdom Metazoa; phylum Chordata; class Aves; order Passeriformes; family Acanthizidae; genus Origma; species Origma solitaria. The sequence goes on from VZRL01005455.1 coordinate 672,589, forward strand.
ATTGTAAGGAGCTGCCAAGTCTGGTAGTCCAAAAGCGCTGAGGTTGCTGAAGCTCTGTGTTCCCAGGTCCAGCCAGCAAGTCTGAGTGCCAGCAGGTGTGCACTTACATATGCACACAACAGGTCACAAGGACCAGCACAGACAGAAATTCATTTTCCATTTCTAAATGCTCACAAGTGTATCAGAAGAGTATCCATGCTTATATAAATGAGGTAAGATAATTCTAGCTATTTTAGCATGTGCAAAACCTCTATTCTACAAATAAATTTGAGTTATATACTCTTCATATGATTGAAGAACTTGATACCTAAACACGGGGATATACTCTTCCAGAAAGTTCACAACTGAAAGAAACATTGCAATTATAATACAAAACGGGGGTTAAAGAAACATCTGTTCTTGCTAGAAAATGAGAGTGGGAAACAGACTATCAACAGCAAGTGATGTTTCCATATGTAAGGATTTTAAATATATATATTGATGCCAGAATCATTAAGAGGGCATAAACAATTTCTGTAAGAATACCTTTGGGCTTAATTATCCTGGGAATGATTAATCCAAAACATTAGCATCTCAGCTTCTGCATCTTTAACCAGATCAAGGAGTACTGATTCATTGTGTTCAAAGATGCTTCTAGACAGGCAAAGTTTGCAATTCCCAGTATGAGCTGTTTCTGTCATTTACAAATGAAAAGCCTTTTCAAACCTTCTTTGCCTCTGTCATGCTGAATAGTCTGGCTGTCACCCTTGGACTGGATTACACTGTTGAAAGCAAATCTGTGTCACTGACCTTACCAGTGAGGTTGAGGATGCCATGGAATGTCATCCCAGGCGACAACACTTAGAAGTCCTCCATGAGACTTGTTGTCATGACCACATCAACCATGAGCTAGCGACAATAAATTGTCAGAATTAATGAATGCTGAAATACATTCCAAGATACGTTTTGTACTGAGGGCTGCAGAGAGGGTTAACAGATAAGTAATCCAATTAATACTATTGCACATATATAATACATGAATTATAGTTTCAGAAAGGAGATAGAATATTTCTGCCTTTTCATTTGGAAAATTCATTTCCACCATCTAGCAACTTCAGTGAAAGACTGTGAATGCTCAGTTCTTACGAAAAGCAGGCCATTAATGTATACAACTAAATAAGTTTCTAGGATTCTCATCTGTTCTCTTGTTGCCATAATTATTATGAATTTCACAGAAGAATATATTTTTTAAAGTTTTGAATCAGAAAAAATTGGAACAAGGAGTATACTGCATGCAAATGAATCACCATTAAAATCTGAAGAAGAATTTGGAGAGAGAACAGAACATTAAGACTTTCATCTGTGGTGCTGCAGAGATAAAGAGCTATCATAAAACAAAATTAGGTCTAAATTGTATAAGGTCTTGAAGAAGATGAAGATCTAATGTGCTATGGAAGAGGGCATCAATGCCTGGACTCCTTATTGATGCATTACAGAAGATATGAGAGATGAGGAAGATAATTATAGCAGCTGTGATTTTAATAGATTAAAGAGCTAAGATTAGCATCAGACTAAAGGAGAAGTTGCAGTAATCAAGGTAAAATTTAATCTGACAATTAACTAGCAATGGTATATGGAACTAAATAATTTAGTAAATTTTTCAGCATTTAGCTTTTCAGTATGAAGTTTTTACTGTAGTTTAAGGATATTTATTCACTGCCATTACTTCAATTATGATTCTTGGGAATGATACTGGAGACATGCATTTAAGAGCATCAACACATAATTGGTTTAATTTGTGGTTATGTTGTCAAGGGGACATGAGGACCAGAAAAACTAAAATTTGCCAGATAATGCCACTGCAGGCCAAACTTAAAAAATGAGAGTATTTTCATACGACAAAATGACTGCGTTATTTCAGTGCACTACAACCTACAACACCACCTTGATTTCATTCATGTAAACGCCATAACTACTGAAGAAGACGTCAGCTTAAGTTCCTGCTAACAACTCTAGCACAGTTACCCTTACAAACACCTCCCTACTGTTTTCATGTTGTCTGTTTACTAGTTCAATAAGCTCAAGTAACTTTGTTAATTTTTTTGAAATCATGCTAAAGAAATGCCCAGTACATTTATCTGAGTGATATTCCTTTCAGTCAGAGAATCGCTGACTGGAGTCACAGCCTCTGTATCACTGGCAAATGCAGAAAGTGTTCTGTGATACCACACTGACCTAAGGTGCTGAAAGATCCTGGCTGAAGGGATGGCTCTTCTAGCACTGCTCTATCCAGTCCTGCCTTGCTGCGTGGCTGGAAGAGGCCTGAATAAAAGGTCTGTTTTTTTAAATCCCTTCAGACAGAGGTAATGCTGCTACCTAGCAGTAGTTTTAGCACAGTTACAAAATTAACATATTTATAGCTAATGCATTTATAATACACCCAGTTCTAAAAACATCTTTCTTTTTGTTCAGCGTGTCACAAATACTTAGGATTTCACAACACATATCACAAATATAGTTTCTCTAAGTTATTTTCTTGTATTTAGTAAAATATAAATTAGATTAATCCCTAAAATTGTTTTCCTCTGTTTAAGAGCACATCAAATTGAACTGTTGTTTCTTACATTCTGAAAGGTCTGGAGTTTATTAAGAGGTAGGTTCTTCAACACTTGCAGTTTGCTTCCCAACATCCTCACATTTAAATGAACTAAATTAGCTAAGGCTCTAGCAGCTACCAGAATGTAAGTAAAAATGTGTTCTTATATAATGCTTTCACTACAGTTTTCTTTTATTTAGGTAATTTGTTTAGGTAGTACATTTAGAACCTGAGATCTGACGCAATGTCAAATGTTTCACTGGCAGCACGATACTAACATGGATGAAAAAGCACACTGTACAATTCTAGAAAGTCTTTTTAACATGCAGCTCCAACAGAACTAAAGACAGTTTATAATGGTGTCAGTAAAACCTCTTCACTTGTGAACAAAACTATGACAATCAGGAATCACATCTCTTGCCCCTCATTACTGCCTAAAGCTCTAAAGAGACACCTCTGCAGGTGCTGATATAGCAACATCAACCTGTCCCTCTTTCACTGGCTGGAGCTTACCCCTTTTCACAGCTCAGCTGGTAAAGTGTTTCTGGCAAAATCTGTCGAATCCACATTCAGAGCAAAGCCAGTGAAGTTTCCAAATGATACAGAAAAACACACCAGGCTATAATAGAAATTAACACAGGATTTGCTACCAACAGGTTAACAAGTGAGCTTTAACAGTGTGTACATAGATCTCAGCTTGCCTTAGAAGTAGTCCTGAGATATCTACAACTTGGTTGGGCATTCTTTGCAGCATAGACTCCAGCACAGAGAGGACTAGGAACCATAGCTATCAGCACAGCTAAATGTGAAAGAGGATATCTGTCCTCAGCCTCAAGCCAACCATTTAAATTGCTTGTGTTTACCTGGCTGCTTTTGCCTGAAGAGGAAGATGGATCAATCACAGGAACCACTCTGCTAGAGGTTATTGCCCTCCCAGTTCTCCTGGCAAAAGGGTAATAATGAGCAGCTGGAGGGCATAACAGTAACAAGGGTCTTCCACCTGCATGCCAGCTAGCGAGATGGCTGTCTGCAATCTGTTTGACTGATCTAACTCTACTAGCTTTACTGTGTAATATAGACCCAGGTTAATTAAAGTTGCTTTCTAAATTGCTCTGCATATAAATCCTTAAATTTCTGTGATTTAATCTCTGTTTTTATTTACCCGTATTTTCTGGGTGAATGTTCCTTTGTATTAGTTTATATAATTAATAAATAATATAGTATGTTTTCTCTTTTTGTAGCACAAAACCTTTAGATAAAAACACATAGTACTGTGACCTTTTTCATAAGCTTAATGCTTCTCCATTACTCCTGGTTCACCTTTTGCACTAAAGGAGGGTTGATGCTAAAGGACTAAACAAGTGTGGGACTTTTGATTGGACGCAGGAGAAGGACTTTTGGTAATTGTTCAAGACACAGAGATGTTCAGAGGAGGATGAAAGGAGAGGAGAGGGGCCAGAGGTGTTTTGGGGGATAGCTCAGGGAATCATTTAGGCTAGAATAATCTAACACTTCAAAGTCCACCACTAAGCCATGTCCCTAACCATAAAGTCTACAATGCCTTTTAAAAACACCTTCAGGATGCAACTTGGCCACTTCCCTAGGAGGTTTGTTCTAATGTTGGATAATCCTTTCAATGAGGACTTTTCCTTATGTACAAACTAAACATTCCCTGACACAACTTTAGGTTGTATTCTCCTGTCCCATCATTTTTTACTCGGGAGAATAGGCTCACCCCCACCTCACTACAGCCTTCTTTCACGTAGTTATAGAGAGCAATCAGGGAGACTTTTTTTCTCCAGGCTAAACAAGCACAGCTCCCTCAGCTGTACCTCATAAGGCTTGTTCTCTAGAGGTACAGGGAATAGGAGGAGATGGTTATTTGCACAATGCTGATCAGTGCACTTGCCTGACCATGACCTACACTCAATCACTGCAGTCTGTCTTGTTTTCTCATTAAATTCTAACAATTTTTTTGGGTGAAGGGCTCCTTTGGTGTGTGCATGTACGTGTGTGGGAAGTCTAAGTGTCAGTAACTGGAGCTCCAGAGAGCCTGCGTTGGAAGGCTCCAGAGAGCCTGTGTAGCCTGTCCTGCTGCTGTCTGGGTCAGCAGCAGGAATGAGTGTACACAAGTCAGTGTATGATCACAAACATCGAGTCAGCCTCGCCGGTGAGTAGGTGGGACCAGATATGCACCTGGTGGGCTCTCCCAGGTGGGCTCTGGAGATCAACTGTGTGACCTCCTTGTGTATATGAACATCTCTGTGAAAAGTCTTGATCTGTTGATGTTAGATGTGGCAACTCTCTATCAATATATGTACAGAATGGCATATAAAGTCTTTGAGCCTTAGGTATGCTAAAAATGACTTCTCTACACAAGTTGTATGCATGCTATATTGAATGTATATGTTAATTTTTGAAGAAAATATGTAAATTCTTTTTTGCATAAAATTATTTTATTCTGTATTGCTTAAAAACTATCTCTTTACATGCTCTTAAATACATGGTTAAGCTACATAAATTCTTAGAGCAATATGTATCACTATTCTGAAGACACAGGCCCAGACATGAGGTATTTTACAGGCAGTAATAAGGTGCTCCCAGCAAATGCCATGAAGATGGATAATGAAGAAAGGACTGACAGCCAAGATGGGAATTGTATCACCTGAAGTACTACCAGTCTTCTTGACACTAGAAGACTCCTCTGATATGAAGTAGCAACAACCCCTGGAAGAATACCTGTCTTCAGAATTATCGTCACTACAAATGACAATGCTACAGGAAATTAAGGTACACTGGAAGTCATGCAAGGAATTGAAATAGTTTTTCTGGATTCTTGATCCAAGTCCCTTTGGCCTGTAACCAATCAAGATGAAATCTAATTAGGTGTTCTGCATACATTTCTAAGAGAGCATAGTAATATTTCTATGAAGATGAAAAATTATAAATTGATTAAAGACTGCAATTTCCCCTTGAATAGGGGGGAATTGTATTTATTTCAATGATCATTACAATTCTTCTATCACTCTTAAAATAATCAAACACCTGGCTGAGTCTTCTTAATTGTGGGCAAAAAATCATATTATTTCAAGGTCAATTATAATGTTAAAATGTTTAAACTTTGCTTAGAAATAACTAATCATAACCATGAGTTTGTTATGTTTTGGGCAGGGAGGGGGTTATGTTGCTTGTTTAAGAATCAGCTTCGTACAGAAAACTAAACCTTGAAATATTTAAATGTGATTAAATTGATTTAATATGTCAGTCCCACATGTATGTCATTTCTGATGTACAGCTGCCACACTCAAAATTTAAAGATAAGTAACATGATTACAATCAGATTAGTGAGTCTACACAAGTAAATGAGATTGCAAATCTGTATGAGTGAAAACTGCACTTCCTAGTGAGACCACTTTGCATATCATTAGCTTAAAATTAATTTTCAATACTCATATAAGATACTTACTGGCAAATCCAACATTTTTAATAGCATTGTATAAGTCCAGAAAACCTTTTGTTTGCTGGGACACAGGCTAATAACTATTTCCTGCTGGAACTTTTCACCTGATATTTAGTTTAAAATGGAATCATTCGTATAGATTGATCACTGTTGATATTGGAAGAAGCAGGTTTTTAGGGCACAGAGAATTTTTGTTTTCATTGTGTCTGAGCACCAGGAATAAACAGAAGTATCATCATTTTACTGAGGAAGTACCACACATATAGTAAAATAAATTTATCCATGTTCAAAACAGTATGCAGCTGCATGGGGGTGCAGTAAAATAAGGGATAGTAAAGTGTGTGCGTGTATATATATATATGTATATATATATATATATATATATGTATATATAAAATGATGCTTCTCCACTAAAAAACTCCATAAGCCAAAGGAGTGCATTAAGTTTGCAGTCCTTGAGAGGAGACTGCTTTGAGCCACAGAGAGCTTGATTTTCAAGTATGGACATCTGGTTGGCTTCAGTATTAATTCCAAAACTTTTATGAATCTGAATGTGTAACAGTTTTAGACATCACAGTTAGGGTTAGTTTATTTGCTACATAAGATGAGTCTAGTCATGCTCCAGCGACACAGAAATTTGACACTAGCAACAAAAATACATAACTAGACAGAGTCTGAAACTCTGACAAAGAAATTCCTGGGGATTTCAAACTGGAGTTAAGCTCAACTGTATTTTAAGTTCCTGAAAGGAGCAGCAAAAAGTGAATCATATCTAAGCTATGTTAATACTTAACATTCACTCATCTCCTGAAATTTGACTTGATAAAGCTTTTTGCAGACTAAGTTGCTTTCAATAGCCTCTATTATTACTGTAATGAAAAAGTGTTTAAAATTATGGCATTTAAACAATGAATTCTTCATAAATCAAAATCTTTATAACAATATTAGCTTCTTTGGGATTATATACTCTAGGTCATCAAATATTGCAGGTTTGACAGAGCAATCATATTGGAAGGAATTTTTCCTGAATATCTTCATGAAATCATCTTACTTTAAGTTGTTAATTCTAGAAAACACATTCAATTTACTTGGAGTGATCAAATCATCAAATCTCCAGAATGTTTTTATCTACCTAATATAAGTATAGGGGGTTTTTTTTTCCATTTTTTTTTCCTACTACTTCTCTGATGGTGATGTGATATATTCACTGTATTTTATGGTACAAGTGCCATATAGCTTGAGCATTTAAAAGCCATTAAACCTGTAAGTGGACTGGAAGTGACCACCATTATGTACTTGAATAGATTAATTTATTATGTGTTTGTCTTTTGTAGTTCAAAAGAATCATTGCTTTTAGGCTTGAATGAGTATCACATTATTAGCAAGCATTTTATTATTCTTTTCATATTATGCTATTATTTTCTTTCAAAACATTCAAATATATCTGAAAAGAAAGAATGGAAAATTTCATAGCTATTAAACTTAAAGGCAGGTTTTATACCTTCAAAGATTTTTTTGTAAATATTATAAAGCTAGAACAATCTAGATGGGCATATACCTTTATTTATTTAGGTTTTTCTAAGTAAATTTGGTAGCTACTCAAATATTAATTTTTTTTTTTTTTTTTGACAGAGAACATAAAGAAACATATCAATGTCTCTAAAATCAAAAACATTCAAAAATAGTTTAGAAATGAGGCTTTCTAAAGGGTTCTCCTAACAGGGAAAATACTTGTCATATCTTGTTCTGCAACAATGTCTTTCAGATGCTTTACCAGCTGGTTTTCACACTTGGAAACGTATATTAGGACACTCAGAGTAATTTATTTTATTATGTTCCAAGGTCAGAATCTTCATACCATTTTACTCCATTTCACAAAGACATGGGAATAACAATTTGAATAAATACACTAAATGCAATGTGAAACCATCCAACTTTTATATTAGCAGGAAGCTCAGGACAGTATTCTCACTTCAGAGTCATATAAGCATGATCACTTGCAGCAAATATTTTATATTTAAGGATTATAATTAGTAAGGTCACAAAAGTGAGTCAAGCTAGGGTAAAGATCACTCAATATTTGCTTCTGATATATGAAGACTGAGAAGGTCCTGCTTGTGACCAGAAGAGTAATATAATACAAAAAATCTTTCTTGTGAATCAGTGATACTTTTTAATAAGAAATCAGGAAACATTTAAATAAAATCAGAAGGTGGGATAATAGTGAAAAAATCTGATACACCTTTTTAGATTAAAGATCTTCATCTTCAGATGTGAAAATCATGAGACAAAAAGATAAAAAACATTGCAAGTCTGGCTGATAAAGGGAAAAACAAAGGAAGGAATGATAGATGTGTTGAGAAAAGTTACAATAATTTCAAAAGCTTAAGTGCATTATTTTCTTAAAGGCGACCTCTACTACCTTCCTACATTGTGTATGTCAACAAAAAACTCCTTCTTTATTTTCCGTCTCATAGCATTTTATTCAGAATTTCTTAGCTGTGAGGGCATAGGAATTAAGGGCAAGTCTTTTAGATGTCCTGTCACATCTAATAATTCTGCATCATAACTTACAGATTTTAAGGATTTATTAGCAATTCCAGACTGTATTGTTAGAAAATTAATAATGATATTATAAAAATCACTCACTTAAATTATATTCGCTAGGATATGGGTCAAGGTTAAACGAGAAAATGTCACTTGTACAGGTGTGACAGCTTATAGCAGTTCCAATAGGGAAAACCCTTAGGCAAGTAGAATTTAAATTGGACACAGACACCTACCTGAAAAAAAAAACATTGAAGTTACTGGGCTGCAACATGATGTACAAATACTGGTATAGAGGGTGTCAAACAGAGTTCATTGTTTGATGATAAATTGCCTGGAGCGTCTCAGAAAGAAAGGAAAGGAAGTAAAGTTTAAATGAAGTTTTCCATAGTTTGTAGGAAAGAACAATAGGATACTGTAAAGTGTTGAGATTGGGTGGCATTAAAGGATAGGAAATAAGGCACTAAGTGCAGTATGACTTTCAGAAGTTACAGAAAATATTGGAAGATAATAGTACTGTGGAAATGGCAGCAAGCAAGGATAGCTTCAGAGACTTGGTAAAGTTCTTCAGTTTAGCAGTGAACATCTTAGCTCTTTCCCTAATCATGTTGGTTCACGTGTTTAGACCTGAGTTTCAACTGACAGTTATCTCTACATATTGAACATGTGGAATCACATTAGGCTGTTTTGGTTTGAGAAATTTATTCTAAATAGTTTCCTTTTAAGTATAAGAGCTTAGGTCTATGCAAAACCAGAATTAGCATGAAAATACATCTATATCTTTTCTGTGACACACTGAATAAAGAGCAGTATGATGGAGAAGTGTGAGTCATTAAAAAAAGAGAAGTTCCCTCACATCTAAAAAGGTAAACACAAACCACAAAAAATAATTTTTACATGAACATTATTGAAAGACTAGTCTAAAATCTATGTGACTAATAGATGACAAAATTCCTGGCATCTCTGAAAGTAAGCCTCTGCTATTGATGGGTCCATGTAAAAGCCCCTGGGCCATGGTTCAACACAATAGGATTCCCACTGGGTCTCACCATCATGGAGGAGACATTTCCCATGTCTGTACCCACTCATCATCACATTTTTTTAGCTATAACAACCTTATTCAGAGAGTTTATACGGAAAACAAAAACCATAGGGTCACCTGGCCTATTAAACTCAGTCCCGTTACCATTGTACTATACTTGCTGGTTTTTGTTTTTTTTATTTTATTTAAAAAAGATCTGTCTTAAAACTGACTTCTTCTGGGGCTTTTTTCAATCCCTGTATAAGCCTGATATAGGGCCAGGAAGTATCTTATTTTACTTGGTTTAATTTCCAGCCTATTCCTTTATGTCTAGAGAACACTGTCTTCACAAACCCTTGTGATTCTGTAGTTTGCCTCTTACAAGCCCAGCTGCAGTACAAACTCTGGTTTTGATAAAGCTGCTTAAAAAGTTTGGTCTGCTAACAGATCTCTTCTCCCCTTGTTCTGCCTGAAGTGTGATTCACCAGAAAAAAAAATAAATTAAAGAATAAATTCCTTATGTGAATGGTATTCCTGACCTGTTTATTGAAGTAATTCTTAATTCCACTTTTATTTGGTCTTGGCCTTGTACTTCTGTTCTTTCAATATCCTCACTGTTTATGTGCTTAAATAATTAAGTCTTGTAATTACCATTTTGCAGAAGTTAGATTTCTGTTTCTAAGAAAAAATACTGTGTTCAATGTTAATTGAAGTATTCAGTTCAATTAATACAGTTGATTTGATAATTAAGATAATAAAATCTGTTATTCAGCTAGCATTTAAAAGGAGTCAGTTTTAACTCCATTTTGTGTTACAGCTCAGTGGGTTCCTGTATCTGTGCAATAAGCAATAACAAAGTTCTTACAACCAGTCAGAACTCAGATATTTCTTCTTGTGACTTCTTTGTGGGTCTCACTCTTTACCTCATGCAATTTCTTGCAGCATGCTTACTTATCATGACTGAGAAATGCAGGTATAGCAATTGTTTTCTCCATAAACTTTTGTATCTACAGTGCTTTTCTCACCAAAGAAAACACAGAGCCAGAATCAATTTCTTCACCAGTCATGTTAAAATGTGTTATTCTCTAGTAAAGAATTAAAAATTTTGTGTTAGAGAAGGAACCAGGAACCAGAAGGAACCAGAGAAGGTCCAGTAGCACATGAAAGCAAACAAATTCAACTTTTTCACTTAATGTAAGAAGTACATAAATTCTCAAATAAGAATATTATTTTTTAAACTTTTATTTCAATTATTAATTGTAATAGAAAAAGTTCAGAATCAAATCTCATCATGTAGCCTAACTCTGACAGGAGACTGGAGTTTGCTAGTTGCTACTTTAGGAAGTGTATAAAACAAAGGCAATCTTGTATGACACTTCCTAGAGATCCTCCTGGCCTCTAGGAACTTGAAGCTCAGGGTTTTAGTACTTGAGACAAAAACATAGTAGGTAGTTTACGTAAGATTTTATAACATTTGTACTCTGAGAATTCTGCTATAGTTAACCGCTGTAGGAATAATACGCAATGTGATTCATTTCCAGACCAAGTCTAAACTTTGTAAGACTGTCCACAAATTTGCATGAAACAACTGCTGCATAAAACATAGAACAGTTAATTGAACAGGAAGAAGACTGTAGATTTTTATTCTTCTTGATGAGTGTGCTGACAACAAGAAAAAAATTGTTTCATCAATGTTGTTTTCCCGGCACAAATAAACAATCAGATGACACTTCAAAATAGAATCCAGAGGCAAAACAGCTTTATCTGGAAGACTGAAGAATGTTCTTCTAACATCAGCACACTCTATAACCTGGTGGCAAGAAACTGAGCTGAGTGCCGGCAGATGTTTCCTGGGTGAGGATTTCAACCGTAAGTATAGAGAGACACATGAAGCCATTTGCTAAAAACACCAGTACCTTTTTCTTTAAGAAAAAGGTTAGGGCTCTAGTTAAGGCAAAGGCTAAGTGTACCATCAAGTAAAATGTCTGTAATGTAAGATTCAAAGCTTGTCTCTGCTGTTAGTTTTTTCATGCAAGTTACCTATGTGCAGCTGTGCACTGAGATCTCCCAGATTCACCCCAGCCTTCACTGAGAAATAGGGAAGAATTATTTCACTACAATCGCTTCATCAGACAGCAGAAAAGGACCAGGACTTCTTTAACATCCAATGTCTTATTCTTAGGTAGATCTCTAAAACATGTGGAATTAAAACCTTCTTGATGATGCTTATTTCTCTACTATGCCTCTTGTAAAAAAAAAAAAAAAGGTATATGATGTAAAATTACATGAAATTAATTCACGTTGGGAGCACAAGATCTAAGTGTCTTTTTACCTAGTGAGATAATTTTGGATACAGGTCTAAGGTTCTTTGCAGTTCACCTGAAATATTTAAACTTAAATATTATTCAAAGAGTATTGACTTCCATTCTATGGAAAAAACTCTTGCAATTTCAGATTTGGGGACATATATCCTTAATGGTTTTTGTTTTAGGCTACAGTTTCAGTCTTTGATATGAGCCACTAAATTTTCCCGACTTTGAATGTTATCCTCAGCTATTGCCATTCTATTCACAGTCAATATTAAACTTACTTTCATTCAAAAGACGTCCTTGTACTTCTTTTTCTTGCACTTGTCTTAAGGCTGTCTTAGAGCAGTAACACTTTACTGGTTTAGCTTTGATTAGTTTTCCTTTTTAGTAAATTTTCCCATTATTTCAATGTATTTTAGGGCTACTGTGGCCTGCTATAAAATTTAATCTTGCTTCCTGTATGACATGGAATTAGATAATTGTTTATGGTTTTTACTCATATCTTGTGGTGGAAACAAAACACATATTCACGTGTCTTTCCAATGATTTAGTCAAAATTACTGATATAATATAAACTAAAGGCTTGGTATGAACATTAACTTCTGATTGTTGTCTTTCAGATCTGTTATACAAAGTACTTTTGACTGTCTCCACGGAGATATATCTGATATTTCAGAAAATTAAAAATTCAGTGTATACCCTACACTGGCATTAATTTTAATTTCAAATGGTTTGAATAAGGATTTGTTCTACTTGTACTCCCAGATCTATATTCAGTCCTTTCACAGGGTACATTGTATAAATTAAGACAGTACATGGATTATTTTTGGTGTGTTCTTGCATAGAAAAGGATGGAGGAGGTGGATTTTCTATTCCTTAGACAATAATTTCTTTCTTAATTTAGTATTAACTTGGGTGTCCTTGCTTGCAAAGAAATATTAATTGTAAATGTATCACCTCTGAATTACTCCTCTGAAGTCAGGGATTAGTCACTGGGTTATTCATCATGCATCAAAACACAAAAACTTGGTTCGTGGATTCTAACTGGTGATATTACATTTACTAGAGAAGGTTGCTTTCGATCAAATCAAGCCTTTAAAATGTAACAAATAACATTGTGACCTCTTAGCCTAGCTTGTCTTTTTCTTACCCAGATGTTACATAAGAAAAGCAACAAACCTCATCTAGTCTGCACTATGTGCACAATTTTCTTCCTGACTGTCAGGAGAGTGGTAGCATTAAGGACATAGTTCTACAACCAGAATTGTGATTTAATAATCCCCTTTCAAGTGTAATGAGCTAAAAGGACATTATGAATTCCAGAATTCGTACTTGATTTGTTTTTCTTTATGTTCATGAATTAGAAAATGAACAAAGTCTAGTAAAGTGGTAGATGTGAGCAAAACAAATTTTCTTATCAAAGTCCTGTTTGTCCTACAGCTAACAAGAAAATAGCTGATATCTCCTATATATCAGAAATTATGTGATTGCCACAAATCCTCAGACCACAACTGCTCTACATTTCTCTATGAACCCTCCTATCAACAAACAATTTTTTTCTCAGCTCTCAGCTACCACAGACCAGATAATATCAGAGAAGGCTGTGTACGTGTGCATGTGAATAAAACTTGTGTCTTAGAGCTCCAGCTGCCAAGGAAGCATCTTCATACACATTTTTATTTTATATTTTGTTGAGTGTACATTTATGAATAAGGACAGAACCCCTTTGTGCATGCAAAATTTATATATAGCTTTGTTCTTTCAGCTAAGCTGGTCAAAACTTGTCAGTGAAAATTCAAAGGAAGCTTTGTAATATATAAAATAACCCTAGAGGGATGGAATAAATGCTGTTTAAGATATTGAATTGTTGGAACAGAGCCAATAATGCAATTCTTATTTGGTTACATTTTCAGATGACTCATCAGATCTTCTACTAATCTATGCTTTGAGGCTCAAGGAGTATGGCCTTTAAAATCTTCTGAACATAAGAAAAGAAATAATTTTTAACAACACAATAATATTGAGGAATCCACCATTTGGACAGGTTTCTAATGTGATGCAGTAGCTTGTACTAATGATAAATCTGGAAAGATGAGAAAACCCTGTAATCCTATTTCTTACTTAACCATGTAAAATGAAATGGAAACAGAAAAACTTGAGCTGCTCTGTAACAGTGATAAAGAAAACGGCCCTTGAATCTTATTTAAATCAATTATGTTTGGGAAATGAAAGATTAGATATAAAAAGATTTTTTTTTTAATGAACTATATACCTTTATTTTTTGCAAAGCTTGTGCTTTTCCTTGTGACTTTTCCATTCCTTTCAACTGCTGTTCCATGGTAATGATTTCTAATTTTTTGTGTGCTCCTCTGTTGTCTTTAAACTCACAGCTGCAAATCACATAGCATCTTCTCAAACCCTGAGCTAAAGAAACTTGACTTTGCCAAAGACATTGTCAGCAACATTGTCACTTCAGTGCCAACGAATTTACCCATCAATAATGTAAGTGATAAAATTGGTCTTTTCTTATTACCTTTTTCTTTCACCTTGTATTTGCTTATTTATTTAAAGAGAGCCAACAGTATAAACAAACTATTACATAGTATTAGACTTGACATGGGAAGAAATCAGTCTAATCCATTAGTGTTATATATTTTACAATAAAATGAAAAAAATAGTAAATGGGTTTCATTAGTACAAAAAGAAACAAAACCACTAAACCCATGATAGTGAAGAACACTAATGGCCTCCATGGAAACAGTGTGGATATTATCTTTTTAATTGCTTATGTTTCCACCTTAGCAGCAACAACCTACAATGTGAAAAGTAATGTGAGCCTGAGAATGCATGATGGCAAAGGCCAAGACGGAAAATATCCCTAGGGAAAGTTTCCATTATTTTTGACATATTAAATGGTTTCTGCTATTATTCATGAGTAGCAGAGTAAAAGGAAAAGCTTGCCTGCTGAATTTAACTGCTGATTCTTCTCTGTAAAATGAAAATTTTTGGTTCTTTCTATTTTAAGCTGCTGGGTTGGGGGGCGGGGAGGAAACCCTAGTTCAACAGTGCAGATGTTACAATAAACTTCCTTTTACTACTATGCAGATTTTGATTGGCAAACTGAGTTTAGTTCACCTGTTCAGTTAAGAATTAGTTGCAACTGTAGTTAAAGCAGAAATAGAAGTAATAAAAAGTGGTTAGGACATTGGCTTTTTGCTTTTTAACATACACCTGCACTGACTCCCTTCATAAAGCTAGACTTTCAACCACAATACTGATGAATTCATAGAATGATTTGGGTTGGAGGGGACCTTTATTCATAAAACATTTTGTTTTAACCTCCCTGTCATTGACAGGCATACCTCCCACTACACAGGCTGCTCAGAGCTTCATCCAATCTGAACTTCAATGTTTCCAGGCATGGGATATCCACAGTTTCTCTGGGCAACAAGTTCCCGTGCTTCTCTACCCTCTGAATAAAGAATATATTTTTTATATCTAGACTAAATCTGTCATCTTTCAGTTTAAATCCTCTCCTTCTTCTCCTGTTAGCTTTCTTGTAGGCCCTCTTAAGGTACTGGGAGGCTGCTATAAGGTCTCCCTGGAGACTCCTCCAGCCTGAACAGGCCCAGCTCCCTCAGCCTGTCTTCATAGGAGAGATTCTTCAGCCCCTCAATCTCTTTGTGGCCCTCATCTGGACTCCCTCCAGCAGGTCCATGTCCTTGTTGTGCTGGGGGCTCCAGAAATGGATGCAGTATTCCGGGTGGAGTGCCATGAGGGCAGAATAGAGGGGAAGAATTAGCTCCCATGACCTGCTTGTGACACCTCTCTAGATGCAGCACAGAATAGATTTGTCTTTCTGGGCTGCACATCCACATTGCTGGCTCATGTCTAATTTTTCATCTGCAAATATTCCCATATACTTCTCCACAGGGCTACTTGCAGTTCATTCATCCCTCACTCTGTGCTGATGCTGGGGATTGTCATGACCCGATTTGGAGGACCTTGCATTAGCCTTGTTGCACTTCATGAAGTTCACAGTGTTGTATTTCCCCAGTCTGTCAGGATCCCTCTGGATGACACACATTCCCTCTAGCATATCAGCTGCATCACTCAGCTTGGTGTCATCCAAAAACTTGCTGAGGCTGCACTCAATCTCACTACGTCATTAATAAAGATATTGACCAGCACCAGTCCCAATACAGACCCCAAAGGGACACCATTTGTTACTGATCTCCATTTGGGCATTGAGACCTTAACTGAAAGTCTTTGGATGCAGTCATCAAGCCAACAGCTTAACCCATTAAAAATCCATCCATCAAACCCACATCTCTCCGCTTTAATGACAGGGATGTTGTATCAGTCTTTACAGAAGTCAAGGTAGATGATATCAGCTGCTATTAACTTATCTACCCGTGCAGTCCCTCCATGTAGAAAGCCACTACATTAGCCAGGCATGATTTGCCCCTTTTGAAGCTGTGTTGGCTGTCTGTAATCACCTCCTTGTCATCCTTGTGCCTTGACACGTCTCCCAGTGCTAATTAACTCCTAATTCAGATTACTAATTCTTTTTCTATTCTCTGCCACAATTCATAGTAGAAGTATATTGGAACAAAATAAAAATTCTTCATTAAAATATATAGATATGATTTTTCTCAGAATCATATCTTTACAAGAGCATTCTTCACCCATATTTGAAAAAGTGGGGAATCTGCTGTTACTCTAGTTTTTCAGTTGAGAAGTCATAGATTATTACACATTCTAACAAAGATTACTTCATCTTTCCAGTGCTGCCATTTGTTATACCGATCAATGTCTGTCAGCACATAAAAAATAAAGAACTCCATAAATATCACATTGGATTGAGAACTCCTAATTTACTCCTCTGCTCCTAGTATCACCCGTGAATCATATTGTCGCAACAGAATCATGATTTTTAAGTATATGGACAGAAGAAGTAAACCAATGTGGTAACACTTTTCTCCAAACATACAGTGATTCCAAACCAATTGTTTCCAAAAAAGTATTTACACACAGATTTTAGAATTCAGATCTAGATCCAATGAAAGCCTGGAAAACAGAATATGTGCTATTTCTAGTCAGAAAAGTACAAAAGCCTTTAGAGAAATCACTGAAGGTTGATTGAAGAGAAGAATTTATGATGGCAAATATTTCTAGAGTAAAAGAGATATTGCCCATGTTTGACACCACTAGTTTAGGTTGTCAATTAGTATTGTTTTCAGTACTCATTATTGAAAAATATGGGTGGAACTGTTATTAGATGAGCTTTTAGTTCGTAGCCTATTATCCATTTCTATGAACTCATCTTTTATAGCTCTATTGGATAGACTATGGTATGTTTTAACCAAGTTTTCCTCTCTGAACGATTTTCTCTTATTCCTTTCTTGTAGAAGCAGGTTGTTAATATTAAAATGGCACCATAATTGATTTAGTTCTTAATACGAATGAGGGCCTATTTTTCCCAAATTTAACTGATGTTACTGTATCTATATAGACATATTGCACTGAGATAGTTAAGAAAGACTATTAGATTAAGTTTAAGAAATGTGGTCTGCAATTTTGGCCCTGCTCTACAACCTTAAGGTTTTAATGTTTATTTCTGGGCATCCTCACAGTTTTGCAAAACTTTGGACAAGTCCTTAATAGTGCTGCCATTTACCTTATTCTCTATATAACCTTCCTATCTGGGGAAAAAATTTAGTAAAAACAATTTAAATAAACATTTGTTTGTTTGAAAGTACTATGGTGAAAGACCATACATACCATACCTATGGATACTTTTCTGAAATATCTTCTGAAAAGAGGAAGGTACAGTAGAGATGAAAATAATAAAATCTGCAGTAGCAGTTATTACAGACAAAAACATATTTAAATATCCACCAGGAGTAGGATTTAAGTGCAAGTTAGCACACTTTACAGAGCAAACAAAGGCTGTTAACATTTCTTAGCTGCCCAGTAACATTTTGGAAGCTGGACAACTTTCGAGCACTTTCTACTAACAAAACAGATGGACTCTATATATGTTGGAAAAGCCTAAAATAAGCATTTTCAGAAAGGCTGCACAAAAAACATCCTACATAGAATTAATATTTTCCACTATATAATAATTTATAATAGCAAATAATATTTCAGTTATAAACATATATACTAAGCCCAAAAATTGCATAGGCCTTGTAACAAGCTTCAATGCTTATATTCTTTATTTTTCACCCCTTCAAAATTCATGTGCTAAACCACTTCTATTCCCATAAAACCTGCATATTCTGTTTATGTGCATATACATATCGTTCCACTAGAATACTTCATAAAGTATTGTTGTAGGGCACCCCCGAATCCCTGCACTCTCTCGACCAAACCTGGAAACGAACAGCCTCGGAGAGCAGGAGACC